>JASTWF010000474.1:62500-208178 GCA_030390025.1 Squalus acanthias
TCGATCTGGCCTTGTCCAACCTGTGACCTCTGGTCCTCCGTAACATATTTAATTGGGCCAAACAGTCAACTGGAACACAATCTATTCCCTTCATTTTCTTAGAAATCGCAATCAGATACCCTCTAAGTCTACGCTTCTCTAAAGTGTAGAGTCCCAACTCTTTTAGCCTATCTTGATAACTGAGATGCTTTAGACTGGGCATCAGTCCAGTGGCTCCTCCTCGCCATCCTTTCCAAAGCCTCAATATGATCCACCGTGTGAGGAGGCCAAATCTGGACACAGTATTCCAAGTGAGGCCTGACCAAGGTCTTGTACAAGGACAAAACAGTATTCTCAAGTGTCCTATGAAGCCATGCCAAAACCCTATTCGCTTTAGCGAGCGCTTCACGGCATTGTTCATGAACCTTTAAAGATCTATGCACTGGAACGGCCAGATCTCTTTCTTTCTCCACCTTCTTTAATGCTTTTCCCTGAAGGGTGTGTGTATGTTGAGCCTTCGCCCTGCCCCCACATGCACAACACTGCACTTTTCCAAATTAAACATCATTTTCCAGTCACGAGCCCAATCCCCCGGCACATCAAGACTCGCCCGAAGCGGTCGAGCACCATCTCCAGTCCTGACACTCGCACAAGCCTTAGTATCATCTGCAAATTGGCAGATCGTGTCCCCAACACCTACATCTCGATCATTAATATGATCATAAATGCCAAACAATCTCGCCGCAGCCATTTAGGGATGGTAATTCACTTTGCAATGACCATGTCAAAGGCATGATTTATGGTCCTCATATTCTCAGCTCTGGAAATCTCGAGAGCAGGCACTGCAATTGTCGGTAAGGGTCTCTGATACCTAAACCTGTCTCAGGAATCTCTTTTTACCTAGAATGTACAGCACAGAAACAGGCCATTCGGCCCAACTGGTCCGTGCCAGTGTTTATGCTCCACACCAGCCTCCTATAGAAACATAGAAGATAGGAGCAGGAGTAGGCCATTCGGCCCCTCTAGCCTGCTCCGCCATTCGATGAGATCATGGCTGATCATCCAAACTCAGTACCCTGTACCTGCCTTCTCCCCAAATCCCTTGATACCTTTAGCTTTATGAAATATATCTAACTCATTCTTGAATATACTTAATGACTTGGCCTCAACTAACTTCTGTGGTAGAGAATTCCACAGGCTCACCACTCTCTGGGTGAAGAAATTCTTCCTCATTTCTGTCCTAAATGGCTTACCCGTTATCCTTAGATTATGACCCCTGGTTCTGGACTCTCCGACCATCGGGAACATTCTTCCTGCATCTAGTTTGTCCAGACCTGTCAGAATTTTATATGTTTCGATGAGATCCCCTCTCATTCTTCTATACTCCAGCGAGTATAAGCCCAATCGACCCAATCTCTCCTCATATGTCATTCCTGCCATCCCAGGTATCAGCCTTGTGAATCTTCGCTGAACTCCTTCCATGGCAAGAACATCCTTCCTCAGATCCCTCTTCATCTCGCCCTATCAGCATAACCTTTTTTGTTAAATTCATCAAGACTCCGGCAACTGCTTAAAGGCGATCATTTCCAGGACACCAAACTCTTCTGAGACTCGGAAGAGGGTGAAAGAAGCAAAATGGTTGATCCATTATTGCTGTTAATCGAAGGCCTGGCGGAGGAGCAGAGGAACCAGGCCCGCTGGGTGAAGCCCCACGGCCTGAGGCTGACCCGGGTAAACTATTACCAGAGAGTCTAACAGGGAGAGGGTGTCCATTGAGATGATGCCGGAGGAGCTCTGTGTGAGGAGGCTGCGCTTCAGCAAGGAGGCAATCGGCCGCCTCTGTGACATGTTAAAAGAGGACCTGCAGCCTCGGCCTACCTCCCGCAAGACCTTGTCGGTGGCCAGGAAGGCAACCACGGCCCTCAACTATTATGCATGCGGTTTATTGCAGGCAGGCACCGGTGACATGCGCAACATCACCCAGCGCGGCGCGAGGTCCTCCATTCAGCAGGGTGCCGTAATGCGCAGGGCTTTGGGCTTCATCACCTGCGGCGTGTCCCCAGCGCAGCAAAGGGAGAGGTCTATCGTATTGTACGGGATCGCAGCATTCCCCAGACTGCAGGGGGGCCATCGATGGGACACAGGTGCCACTGAAGGCACCACCTGAGGAACATCAACAGGAGAGGTGGCCGTTCATTGAATATCATGGTAGTTGGCGATGGCCAACCGCTGATCATGGATGTCAGTGCAGGTCACCGGGGAAGTGCCTCTGACACCTTTGACTTGCGACACTCCAACTTACGTGATTTGTTCACCAGGGAGGGACAGGGAGGTGGATGGGCCTCAGGTGATGAGGCTGAAATCACGCTTCCGGTGCCTGGACAGGTCGGGGGGAGGGGATGGCAGTACTCGCCCAGCAAAATGGCAAGGACCATGGCGGTCTGCTGCCCACTGCACAACTTTGCCCCTGCGGGAAAGGCTAACCCTTAGCCTGGCAGACGAGATGCCAGTGGACGCCAACCCGGATGTCGCTGGGGTCATGGGTCGCCGACCCCCCCTCCCCCACCACCCTCCCCACCGGAGGAAGGCCAGGCTGCAGTGGGCAGGGCGGTTCGAGCCCAGCTAGTGTCACTCGGACAATGACAGGAGCAACGTGTCCCCTCCCTTCGCCCCTCTCCCCCCCACACACACACCCCCCACACCCCCCGCCCCCAAGGCCAGCACACAAGGGAAGGACGGCCAAGATTCAGTGTCAACTTTGATTCCGTGCAACAGTGTAAATAAAACCATCACTGAGATGCTTTCGACTGTGATCATTGCAAAGACTGATTAGAGCAACTCGATTTAGTGCAGTGTCAGGTTCCCCCTTCGATAGAAGTTGTAAACGTAGATTTGTTAAGGTTTTTCAAAGTCTCATCATGTTGCAAATGACTTCTGCTCAGACAGCTGTCAATGCAAACATGTTAAATTTATTATTAAAAAAAGTTCAAAGTTGCAAACACGGAAATTGTTTAACAGCAGCAACAATAGTGAGTGATATATAAAATTAGCTATCAATAAATAACACAACGCCAATCATAGAACAGCAACAAGTGCAACAATAACAGTGGGAAACCATTTACAGGACTCGAACCCTCGCACGAATGCCTGGGGTTCGCTGTGAGTGAGACTGAGCGGGAAGAGGTGGACTCGGCACAAGAGGGGCCCTCGAGTTGCCAACTCTGGTTGGATGTATTCCTGGAGGTGCCATCACATGACCTCCAGCCGCCCACCGTCCCTGGGCTCCCGCCATTGGTCGCCCAACATGTCAATCCTCGTGGTGCCCCGCCTTCCCACACCAATTGGAGAGGAAACAGAATCTTCGTTACCCGATTGCATGATTCCTGACTGTTGGCCAAACAGACTTTTCCCCCTATCTCCAATATCGCCAATATCTAATAAACAAATCTACAAGGCAGAAGTCAGGAGTGTGATGGAATACTCTCCACTTGCCTAGATGAGTGCAGCTCCAACAACAGTCAAGAAGCTCGACACCATCCAGGACAAAGCAGCCCGCTTGATCGGCACCCCATCCACCACCTTAAACATTCACTCCCTCCACCACCGGCGTACCGTGGCTGCAGTGTGTACCATCTACAAGATGCACTGCAGCAACTCGCCAAGGCTTCTTCGGCAGCACCTCCCAAACCCGCGACCTCTTCCACCTAGAAGGACAAGAGCAGCAGGCGAATGGGAACACCACCAGCCTGCAAGTTCCCCTCCAAGTCACACACCATCCTGACTTGGAAATATATCGGCCGATCCTTCATCGTCACTGGGTCAACATCCTGGAACTCCCTCCCTAACAGCACTGCGGGAGCACCTTCACCACACGGACTGCAGCGGTTCAAGAAGGCGGCTCACCACCACCTTCTCAAGGGCAATTAGGGATGGGCAATAAATGCTGGCCTTGCCAGCGACGCCCACATCCCATAAACAAATAAAAAAAAAGACCACTGGACCCGTCGTTCACCGCGCCATTATCAATTCGCACTTCCTGCAAATTGCGGCGCAAATATAACGCGAACCGAAAGAGGAAGTAAAAACTCCACATCATGCGGTGAGATACGGACACATTCACTGTGAGTACTGGCTGAAAGGCAGCAGTACCTGCGAGCATGGGAGGTGATGTGGCGTCCACACTACGCTACCATAAACCAAAACGCTATCTGAAATTGCTCTGTCCTACAATAAAATCAATTTTATTCCATGAACAAAGTCTTCAGCAGAGCCTGTAACTTTGATTATGTTTCAATTCATACACCGGAACAGACCAGGAAGAAAAATGCCCAAGTGAAAGTGGATGATTGTTAATTATCTTGCAAAACTTTATATGGGTCCGATTTATCACCATGTCAATAATTAACAATTACTCCCGCTACCAACATATAGGCATGAAGGATAATTACTTTACCTTGCAAAATGTGGGTTAATCTGTGATTATCTCATGTAGCTGAATATGGAAATTACGCAGTTATCTTGCATTAATGTCAATGGCAATCCAACCAGTTAGTAGGTCTCAGCCCAGGTTTTGTGACTGGTTTCAGTAACCAGACCAGACGTTAGGATAGAAATGATTGTTGCTGATGGTGGCCACAGGAACGCTTGACATGTTCCTTGTGCCATTCTTCTGTCTGCTGTTTAACGGAGCCATTAACCCATTTACTTTAAATCTTACATTGTTCCACTGAAGCTCAACGTAAGCTCGAGGAACAGCACCTCATCTTTCGATTAGGCACTTTACAGCCCTCTGGACTCAACATAGAGTTCAACAATTTCAGATCATAACCTCGGCCCCTATCATATATATATTTTTTATCCACACTTTTTGTTTGTGCTTCTTTTCTTCTCTCCCACATGGCAGCTGTCTTTCATTCTGCCAGCGCAATTTACACTTCATCTCGAGCCATCTTTTGTTCTTAACCTGTCCCATTACCATCTCCTTTAGCCTTGAATATCTGTTAATGCCTCTTAATGTCTCTTAATCTCTCCTGCCTTCCATCCTATCACAGACCTTCCCCTTTTGTTCTTTCATCCCCTCCATCCTTTCCCAGCTCCTACACTCGCTTAAAAATCTGTTCCATTTCCTGCTTTTTTCCAGTTCTGACGAAAGGTCATCGACCTGAAACGTTAACTCTGTTTCTCTCTTCACAGATGCTGCCTGACCTGCTGAGTGTCCCCAGCATTTTCTGCTTTTATTTCAGATTTCCAGCATCCGCAGTATTTTCTTTTTGTACTTTCAATCTTTGAAGTGTTTGCCCATTACTGTCGCCAGCAGTGGCTTCCAGCGCTGGAATCTCCTTCCGCTGGCGGGTCAGCGGAAACACCACTCGCCCACACCAACCCGCTGCAGTGTCCTCCCAGGGCCCTAATTACACATGGAGGGAAGGTTTCGGGCAGTAACTCCACTCCTGATAGGGTCACCACTGCTGGCGGAGAGAGAAACTTCAGCCTCCATTTTATCCCAATGTGCCTGGTGGGAACGGCGGGGTCGCTCATCTGAAAGACATCATGACGGAAATAGGCAGAAGTGTTTGAAAGTGAGGAAGTGAGGGGGGAAGACAGTCAGGTGTGCAGTGACTTTGTTTGATGTGTCAATCTTTATTTATTGAGAGCACTGGGCTGTAATTTGTGCCCTCCTTTCTCTGGCTGCACTATTCCACCTCCTACCTAGTGGAACAGGCTCGAGGGGCTGAATGGCCTAATCCTGTTCCTTCCTTTGCATCTTCTTCATGCTGGAGGTCCTTCTTCTCCAGCTTCCAGAAGTCTTTCTTCATTGCAATGTTATGTAGCGCGCAGTGAGCTACAATGGTTCTGGAGGCTCTCAGCTGGGCACCTAAAATGGGACTCGAGAACGCCGATGGTCTGCTCACTGATACTTCTTGTAGTTGCACGGGCCTCATTATCTCTGTCGCCTCTCGGTGTCGGTGAAAGTTATCAACCTGTTACAGCAGGGGATAGCCCTGATCATCAATGAACCGCCCTGCTACACGGCTCTGAGTCATGAGAACTGGTATGGTAGATTGTCACATGACGAAAGAAAGACTTGCACGACCACCGGATGTCTCAAGACGCTTTACAGCCAATGAAGTACTTTTGAAGTGTAGTCACTGTTGTAATGTAGAGAAACGCAGCAGCCAATTTGCGCACAGCAAGCTCCCACAAACTGCAATGTGATAATGACCAGATAATCTGTTTTAGTGATGCTGGTTGAGGGATAAATATTGGCCCAGGACACTAGGGAGAACTCCCCTGCTCTTCTTCGAAATAGTGCCATGGGATCTTTTACATCCACCTGAGAGCAGACGGGGCCTCAGTTTAACATCTCATCGAAAGGCGGCACCTCCGACAGTGCAGCGCTCCCTCAGCACTGCACTGGAGCGTCAGCCTAGCTTTATGTACTCATGTTCCTGGAGTGGGACTTGAACCCACAACCTTCTGACTCAGAGGCGAGTGTGCTACCCACTGAGCCACGGCTGACACTACATGACGAAAGTGTCACGACAGATTCCTGGATATCGGGCATTCATGTACAGGATAAGGTGATTGGCATTGCACACTAACGGCACATTATTGGAGTGAAAGACTTCTCTGTTTCTTAAATTGAGGGAGTTATCATATGGCTTTGAGTGGGAATTGTGTTCCGTCAATTGTTCCTTGCACCTGTGGGAACCCCGCCAGTCTGTCATACTGGGGAACTCTCCCTTTGTTCCTCTGGTTCCATTGGGAAAGATATGAATTGTGTATCACTCCGGAATAGAGAACCAGTGACATCCTTGAGCGACTGTCTGACGACTGTGGCAAAGGTGTCAACTGGGAGGATCCAGTTGCAAAGAAATTCAGGGCAGTTGTAACCGTGACTGTCACAGACACGGCTGCTCTCCTGCTCGACGTGGGCTCCAGATCTTCAGCCAGCAGTTGACTCTGGTTACCGACCCTGAGGACTTCAGTTACGTGGAGAGACTGGAGAAGCTGGGATCATTCTCCTTCGAGCAGAGAAGGTTAAGGGGAGGTTTAATAGAGGTGTTCAAAATCCTGAAGGATTTTGATAGAGTAGACGGGGAGAAACTGTTTCCACTGGCAGGAGGGTCGGTAACCAGAGGACACAGATTTAAGATAATTGGCAAAAGAACCAGAGGGGAGATGGTTCATTCACCAGGCTGATACCTGGGATGGCAGGAATGACGTATAAGGAGAGATTAGGTCAATTGGGCTTATACTCGCTGGAGTTTAGAAGAATGAGAGGGGATCTCATTGAAACTTATAAAATTCTAACAGGACTAGACAGACTCGATGCAGGAAGGATGTTCCCAATGGTCGGGGAGTCCAGAACCAGGGGTCACAGTCTAAAGCTAAGGGGTAAGCCATTTAGGACTGAGATGAGGAGGAATTTCTTCACCCAGAGAGTGGTGAACCTGTGGAATTCTCTACCACAGAAGGCAGTGGAGGCCAATTCATTAAATATATTCAAGAAGGAGTGAGATATATTTCTTAAGGCTAAAGGGATCAAGGGATATGGGGAAAAGGCAGGGACAGGGTACTGAATTTGGATGATCAGCCATGATCTCATTGAATGGCGGAGCAGGCTCGAGGGGCCGAATGGCCTACTCCTGCTTCTATCTTCTATGTTTCTATGTTTCATCTTACCAAAATGCATCACTTCACACACTTCTCTGTGTTAAATTTAATCTGCCATGTGTCTGCCCATTTCACCTGTCTGTCTATGTCCTCCTGAAGTCTGGTACTGTCCTCCTCACTGTTTACTACATTTCCGAGTTTTGTGTCATCTGCAAACTCTGAAATGATGCCCCCTATACCCAAGTCCACTATCAGGTCTGGAATTCTCTTTGAGTGGGGAGGGGCTGGCGAAACTCCTTCACCCTTCAACCAGGCCCTGACTTCTCTCTTAGTGGGTGGAGTGGGGAGAGGGGTCGTTGACCTTTGCCCTTGAGCCAGATTCCCTCTCAGCTGGCGAGAAGGAGAGTAGCGGGGTGCCTTCATTATTGAAGTGAACGGGGAGACTGTATTGAAAATTCAACATAAGGCAGTGTTTTATTGCCAATGTGTGGGCGCTGGGCCAAGTACCTCACAGCTGCAGCAGCAGAGTGAGCGCACAGTGGCTGAGATTGGGGGCAATGGTTCTCGAGATTATACGTGACATTGCAGAGTGTTTCCTTGCTGTAGTTTTTCTGCTTTTTTTTATTCGTTTATGGGATGTGGGCGTCGCTGCCAAGGCCAGCATTTATTACCCATCCCTAATTGCCCTTGAACCGCTGCAGTCCATGTGGTGAAGGTGCTCCCACAGTGCTGTAAGGGAGGGAGTTCCAGGATTTTGACCCAGCGATGATGAAGGAACGGCGATATACTTCTAAGTCAGGATGGTGCGTGACTTGGAGGTGATGGTGTTCCCATGCGCCTGCTGCCCTTGTCTTTCTAGGTGGAAGAGGTCGGTGGTTTGGGAGGTGCTGCCGAAGGAGCCTTGGCGAGTTGCTGCAGTGCATCTTGTAGATGGTGCACACTGCAGCCACGGTGCGCCGGTGGTGGAGGGAGTGATGTTTAAGGTGGTGGATGGGGTGCCAATCAAGCGGGCTGCTTTGTCTTGGATCGTGTCGAGCTTCTTGAGTGTTGTTGGAGCTGCACTCATCCAGGCAAGTGGATAGCATTCCATCACACTCCTGACTTGTGCCTTGTAGATGGTGGAAGGCTTTGGGGAGTCAGGAGGTGAGACACTCGCCGCAGAATACCCAGCCTCTGACCTGCTCTTGCTGCCACAGTATTTATGTGGCTGGTCCAGTTAAGTTTCTGGTCAATGGTGACCCCCAGGAGGTTGATGGTGGGGGATTCGGCGATGGTAATGCCGTTGAATGTCAAGGGGGCGGTGGTTAGACTCTCGCTTGTTGGAGATAGTCATTGCCTGACATTTGTGTGGCGCGAATGTTACCTGCCACTTATCAGCCCAAGCCTGAGTGTCGTCCAGAACTTGTTGCATGCGGGCATGGACTACTTCATTATCTGAGGAGTTGTGAATGGTGCTGAACACTGTGCAGTCATCAGTGAACATCCCCATTCTAAACGTTGGTAACACCTTCTGACCCCATATCCTCTCTATTGCCAAGACCACCTACTTCCACTTCCGTAACCTCTTTCGTCTCTGCCCCTACCTCAGTTCATCGGGTTACCTGTCCTAACTATCTCCTTGTGTGGCTCGATGTCAAATCTTGTTTGATAATCGCTCCTGTGAAGCACCTTGTGGATGTTTTCATACGTTTAAGGTGCTATGTAAATGTGCAAGTTGTTGTTGTTGTCGCTGTGCTGGGAGACTGTGGAGGACTGAAAATGTTTGGTGTCTTGTTTAATATTGACTCTGGTTTTCTATGGCAGCTGAAATGCTGTGCATATTTCTCAGAGGCAGTGCGGTGGATTCCAGAGGTATGATTGACAACTTGGCGTCTTGGGTTAGGTGTGGTCTGCTGGGTGGGGTGGGGGGGAAACTTGAACTGTTTTAAAAAGAGGCGCGACAAACGTTTAAAACTTTTTTTTGTCATCAGTCTGAGCAGTCATCTGCTCACTCACCTCCTGTCAGGTGGAGGGACAGGAGACACCTGGGAATGGTCTGCACTGCCTGCTCGCAGCGACCCCGCTGGCCAGATCCTGGAACTGCAGCACCACAGGCTCTCGGGGGTTAATGGGAAAAACCGATCAAAAAACGTGACAAGGGCCGGCGTCACAACTGTGGAGAAAATTTACCCTGAAAATCCCATTGGGAATGTTGACATAGGACTTGCGATTGTAAAGTTGACAGCGCATACCGATTTTAACGATGTATATATAGATATTATGCAATATGTAAAAAGAAAAAGAAAGACTTGCATTTCTATAGCGCCTTTCACGACCACCGGACGTCCCAAAGCGTTTTACAGCCAATTAAGTACTTTTGAAATGTAGTCACTGTTGTAATGTAGGAAACGCAGCAGCCAATTTGCAAGATCCAACAAACAGCAATGACCAGATAATCTATTTTAGTAATGTGATTGAGGGTTAATCATTGACCCGGACACTGGGGATAACTCCCCTGCTCTTCTTTGAAATTTTGCCATGGGATCCTTTAGGTCCACCTAGGTTAACATCTCATCTGAAAGACAGCACCTCTGACAGTGCAGCACTCCCTCAGTACTGGAGTGTCAGCCTAGATTTTTGTGCTCAAGTCTCTGGAGTGGGACTTGAACCCACAACCTTCTGACTCAGAGGCGAGAGTGTAACCCACTTTTTTTTAATATTGTTTATTGAACATTGAAAACATTCCATTGTATCAGACAAACCACGGCTTTCCTGCTTTCTGTGCCGGTGAGATTTCTAACTCCCGAGAACTGAAGGGCTGACACCTGCAGGAGGAAGTTAAGGTGAGTAAAACTTTTTCCAACACTTTGCACTTACCTTACACACTTACCTCTGCACACATGCACCCATCATTCACCTGCCCACCGGACATATCGACCCCTCCAACCCCTGCAGACCCACGGCCCGCCCCGATTACTTGGCGTGGTAGCCACCTGTCGGGAAGCCCACACTTTTCTTTTGAAAATAGGGATTATGCAAAAAACTGCCTGTTAACCACCTGTTAACAGACAGTTAATTGTCACTAATCCCTTCCCGCCTCGGGGAGTCGGGTCTCAGAACAGGTCGGGTACCCGCCGCCAGCGAAACTGGCATGGAGGCGGGTTGGAGGCGGGACCCCCGAATCTGCAACTTTAACCCCCCCCCCCCGCCTCCAAACCCGACTCCACGGGTCATTGAAAATCCAGCCCTACATCTTTGACCAACCTGTCCTAATATTTCCTTATGTGGCTTGGTGTCAAATTTTGTTTGATAACCCTCCTGTGAAGCACCTTGGGACGTTTTACTACGTTAAAGGCGCTATATAAATGCAAGTTGTTGTAGTGTGCCACGCCGCACTCAGTGCCCACTCCTGACTTCAGCTATGACTCCACCTGGGCTGGTGGATGTGACTGAGAGTGTTGATGATGATGTGGCCAATTTCCTGCTAGCTGCCCATTGGGTGGACGAGGGTCAAAACTTGGGGTCTGTTCCCCTCTCTCTTCTTTTTTCCGTTTTCAGCTCCTGTGGAGAGAAAAAAAAAACCCCAGTGTAATGAGTTTCCTGTGAGTTACTGGTAGCTTACTGCCCTGCTCATGTTAGGGTCTCCTCACAGTATGAGTGTCAGAAAACTGAAAGCTTTTTAGGATCTTTGAACATCAGCACTTGTTCTACACAAATCAACTTTCTCTATTCCTTCATCTAAGTCATTGATAAATATAGTGGAAAGCTGAAGGGCCAGTACAGATCCCTGGAGACACCACCAGTCACATTCTGCCAAATGGAGGACACACACATTTTCCCTACTCTCTGTCTCCTACCTCCTAACCAATTCACTATCCAAGCCAATATGTTGCCTCCAATTCCATGCGCTCTCATTTTTGTTAACAGTCTCCTGTGTGGAACCTAATCGAATGCCTTCTGGAATCCTCTACTTAAGACCAGAAACTTAACTGGACCAGCCACATAAATACTGTGGCTACAAGAGGAGGTCAGAGGCTTGGTATTCTGTGGCGAGTGTCTCACCTCCTGACTCCACAAAGCCTTTCCTCCATCTACAAGGCACAAGTAAGGAGTGTGATGGAATACTCTCCACTTGCCTGGATGAGTGCAGCTCCAACAACACGCAAGAAACTCGACACCATCCAGGACAAAGCAGCCCGCTTGTTTGGCACCCCATCCACCACCTTAAACATTCACTCCCTCCACCACCGGCGCACCGTGGCTGCAGTGTGTACCATCTGCAGCTTAAAGGGAACCTTGCCACTGGCTTCAAATTTCTTTTACCACCAGGTTCTTCTAAGCAGCAACATCACCCACATTCCCGATCCCCACCATCACCCACCCCCCTCCCGCCAACCCTCCCCCAAATTGTCATTCAGGCATCGATTCATAAGGTCACAGGTACAATCTTCAGGAGAGCGCGAGAATTCATACAGCTCGAGATGGCTGCTGGGCAGTGGCATGACCGAGTTGTCCAGTTCTAATCATGTCGTTGGTTTTCCCCAAAGATCGGGGTGTCGTAGATTGCGTTGGTCTGCAAGCTCAGAGTGGTTGGAAGTGGGTTGTGGTGTCCCACAGGGTTCTGTTCTGGGACCGCTTCGTTCACTGTGTACATCAATGGTTCGGATACAGGGCTCGAAGCAGTTTTCTCCAAATTGGCAGATGATAATAAAACAGGAGGCAGAGTAAATAATCCTAGGGACAGAAGGAAGCTACAAAGGGTTACCGATAAAATGGTGGAATGGGCAAAGATGTAGCAGATGTAATTCAGCGTCAGTAAATGTGAGGTGGCACATTTTGTTAAAGAAAAGTAACAATTATACGTTGAATGGTGGAAAGCTGGGTGATGTGGAGGAGATGAGAGAATTGGTGTTTTTAGTTCACAAGATGTTTAAAGCATCTCCTCAAGTGGATAAGGCCATAAAAAAGCTAATGGAATATTGGGTTTTATGGCAAGAGGCAAAGGGGGAAAAATTCGGTTGGTTAGTGCCTCCCGTTAGCACCTCCGGAGGGCGTTAACGGGGCGCTAGGAACTCAGTGCCCGAGCGCGACGATTTTAGCGAAATTGACCAGTCGTTTTGCGGCGGCACTAAACACTACCGCCACGATCTCCTGCGCCCGCAGATCGTGATGTCAGTCAAGCGCGCAACGCCTCGGTAGCGCCCCAGACTGGATATTGAGTCGCGCCCCCTACCTTAGCGCCTGCCACGAGGAACGACAGGTAGGGGGGAACGTTTTCAAGTCGGGAAGGGGCTGGGGGAGCGCTATTTAAAGGCGGGTGCTTCCTGCCTTTTCTTATCGGCAAAACTTTTGGTTTTAACGCTGTCCTGAGGAGTTTTGGCCCTCAGCACCACTCTTGAGGTTCCTAAGCGCCGAGCTCTTTCCCTGGGCCTATCCATTGGTGCTTCCAACACAATTGCTTTCGAGGTCTCTCCAGGCCGAGATTCAAGGCTGCAATGAGCAGGGAGTGGCTGGCCAGCAAGCTGGCCCCTCCCCTTTAAGAACTGGACGGCGCCAGTCTGTCTGGCTTCCATGGTAACGGACATCGCCTGAGCTTCGGTAGCGTTCTGAGGTAGCGCCTCGCTCCCTGACATTTGCGCCTTAAGAGAGGTGTGTAGCGCCTGATTTAATGCTCAAATCACCTCCAGGGGGCGATAGAGGCGAATCTTGCAGTCGGAGGTGATAATTAGCGCCGGGCGCTAAACTTTGCACCCGGCCGATATTAGCGCCCCAAAATGGGCGATACCAAATTTTTCCCCCATAGAATCTAAACATAAGAACATAAGAAATAGGAGCAGGAGTCGGCCATTCGGCCCCTCGAGCCTGCTCCGCCATTCAATAAGATCATGGCTGATCTTCTACCTCAACACCACTTTCCTGCACTATCCCTTGATTCCCTTAATATTCAAAAATCTATCGATCTCTGTCTTGAATGTCCTCAACGGCTGAGCCTCCACAACCCTCTGGGGTAGAGAATTCCAAAGATTCACCACCCTCTGAGTGAAGAAATTTCTCCTCATCTCAGTCCGAAATGGCCGACCCCTTATTCTGAGACTGTGACCCCTGGTTCTAGACTCCCCAGCCAGGGGGAAACATCCTCCCTGCATCTACCCTGTCAAGCCCTGTAAGAATTTTGTATGTTTCATTGAGATCACCTCTCATTCTTCTAAACTCTAGAGAATATAGGCCCAGTCTACTCAATCTCTAAAAGTCAAGATGTAATGGTGAATCTATATAAAACTTTATTAAGACCACAGTCTGAGTAATGTGTGCAGTATTGGGCTCCACACTATAGGAAGGATGTTAAGACAATAGAGAGGGTACCGCACAGATTCACTGGGATGCTGGCTGATGTGAGGAAATACTAAAATGAAAAAAGGCTCATAAACTGGGTTGTTTTCATTCAAAGATTAAAGGGTGATTTGATGGGTTTAAAATTATGAAGTGATGGGACAGAATAGATAGAAAGAGACTGCTTCCGGTGGTTCAGGGGTCCAGAACATAGAAACATAGAAAAATAGGAGCAGGAGTCGGCCATTCGGCCCTTCGAGCCTGCTCCGCCATTCAATATGATCATGGCTGATCCTCCATCTCAATACCATATTCCCGCTCTCTCCTCATACCCCTTGACGCCTTTTGTGTCTAGAAATCTATCTATCTCCTTCTTCAATATATTCAGTGACTTGGCCTCCACAGCCTCCTGTGGGAGAGAATTCCACAGGTTCACCACCCTCTGAGTGAAGAAATTTCTCCTCATCTCAGTCCTAAATGTCCTACCCCTTATCCTGAGAATGTGACCCTCGTTCTAGACCCTCCAGCCAGGGGGAAACATCCTCCCTGCATCCAGTCTGTCTAGCCCTGCCAGAATTTTATACGTTTCAATGAGATCCCCTCTCATTCTTCTAAACTCTAGTGAATACAGGCCTAGTCGACCCAATCTCTCCTCATACGACAGTCCTGCCATCCCAGGAATCAGTCTGGTGAACCTTCGCTGCACTCCCTCTATGGCAAGTAAATCCTTTCTTAGGTAAGGAATCCAAAACTGCACACAGTACTCCAGGTGTGGTCTCACCAAGGCCCTGTATAACTGTAGTAAGACATCCTTGCTCCTGTACTCAAATCCTCTTGCAATGAAGGCCAACATACCATTTGCCTTCCTAACTGCTTGCTGCACCTGCATGTTTGTTTTCAGTGATTGGACATAGATACAAGTTTAAATGTAAGAGATTTAAGACAGAGAGCAGGAGAAACTTTTTTACACAGAGGGTTGGGAGGTTGTGGAATGTACAACCAGACTTAGTGACTGAAGCAGAGACCAGGCCATCATTTAGAAGAGGTTAGATAGGTGGTTGAAGGATAGGGGATAAAGGGACATAGGCACAGAGTGGACATAGGGGATGAGGACGATTGTTAATGTGAAGGATAAACACCAACAGGGACTGGCTGGGCCTGATGGCCTGTGTCCATGTTGTAATCTCTATGCCAATCAGCCGTGATCTAATTGCATGGTGGAACAGGCTCGAGGGGCTCAATGGCCCCCTCCTGTTCCTATGTTCCAATTCTATGTAATTGTCACAATACCTTTGTGCTCAGTAATTTCAGCCTCTCTGATGGCTTTTAGACAATAAGGCGCCCTTGTTTCCGTGGACCACGACCCCTCTGTGATTGGTAAGAAACGAGGCTCACTCACCAACGCGAGTGGCAATTGTGACAACTACAGGGGTCGTGACGGGTAGATTTTGCTACGTGGACAGATCAGGAGGAGCACTGCAATACGTCCCACACAATGGTAGCTTGCTGTGCCCTTGGCAACTTTGCAATTCAGAAAGGCCCTGGAAATGGAGATGGTGGAGGCCCCCAACTGCTTTTGAGTAACATGGCACCCCATCCACCACCTTAAACATTCACTCCCTCCACCACCGGCGCACCGTGGCTGCAGTGTGTACCATCTACAAGATGCACTGTAGCAACTCGCCAAGGCTTCTTCGGCAGCACCTCCCAAACCCGCGACCTCTTCCACCTAGAAGGACAAGGGCAGCAGGCGCATGGGAACACCACCACCTCCAAGCTCCCCTCCAAGTCACACCATCCTGACTTAGAAGTATATCGCCGATCCTTCATCGTCGCTGGGTCAAAATCCTGGAACTCCCTCCCTAACAGCACTGTGGGAGCACCATCACCACATGGACTGCAGCGGTTCAAGAAGGCGGCTCACCACCACCTTCTCGAGGGCAACTAGGGATGGGCAATAAATGCTGGCCTTGCCAGCCACGCCCAGACCCCATAAGCGAACAAAAAAAAAAGAATGGAGTTTCGTGAGGAGAATCGCTCGAAGGATTCTTCACTGCTGGCTGAAAGGGGGGAATCCATATGTGGATTATTACTGACTCCACAGAGAAAATGGTGAGCAGAACACCTGTGATTTCCAAATATGGGCGGCCGGTGGGCAAGGCCACTCCTCACAGCTCTACTGCGGATCAGCCTCCTCGCACTACTCCATTTAAATATCTCCCTTTGACTCCACTACCATTACTACACCTCCCCCACTTTGAGTCCGTCAATCGTTCAATGCAGTTTACAGCCTCTGTACACATCAGACTCGAGGATTACTGATCAAAAAGAAACTACGCCTTATTTTTACTCATGCCTTTCTCCATACAGACTACGATCTCTTCACATGCTGGTGCCCTTGGGTGTCCAATCATGTTCTATCTCTCCCGCGGGGGGGGCGGGGCTCGTATTCTGAGAGGCGGTTGGCTGCTCGTCTCGCACAAGAGGCTCATGGGGACTGAGGTGGCCCACTCTCCAGGTAGCTTGTTCCTGAGAAGGTAGCCACTGTTGAGTGACCACAGGACGTCCCAACGAGTACTTATAAAGTGTAGTCACTGTTGTAACATAGTCAGGTTGTCAAACGTATGGTGAATATTAACAATAATGAGATGTTGTTTAGGAAGGATGTGAAGGCCCTTGAGAGGGTGCAGAGGAGATTTACCAGAATGGTTCCGGGGATGGGGGATCTTAGCTACAAGGACAGGTTGGAGAAGCTGGATTTGTTTTCATTAGAGCAAAGGAGGTTGAGGGGTGATTTGATAGAGGTGTACAAGATTATGACGGGTTTGGATAGGCTAGACGGGGAAAGGCTGTTCCCGTTAGTTGATGGTACAAGGACTAGGGGACACAGATTTAAGGTTTTGGGCAAGAGATACAGGGGGGACGTGAGGAAAAACTTTTTTACATAGTGAGTGGTGAGGACCTGGAACTCGCTGCCGACGGAAGTGGTGGAAGCGGAGACACTCAATGTTTTCAAGGGGAGACTGGATAGGCACTTGAGGGAAATAAACTTGCAGGGCTACGGGGAAAGAGCGGGGGAATGGGACTGACTGGATTGCTCTACAGAGAGCTGGCACGGACTCGATGGGCCGAATGGCCTCCTTCTGTGCCGTTAATACTCTATGACTCTACGACTGCGTCTCTTGTGTGTCTGGCTGGGCAACCTGGTCCTGCCTCCCGCGGGCCATTGGTGTAGACATCTTGAGAAGATAGGCCGGGCGCCTGGCGTGTGCAGCCGTCCTGAGGAAATGGCAGCCTCGCGTGAGTCAGCTTCAGCCCTAGCCATTGGACTGAGCCCAGGGTCCGGGCGGCCACTGATCACCAGGGGCTGGCAGATCTAATGGTTGGAAACCCACCCTGAAAGTCCAGAACGAGCGTGGCCTGCTCCCCTTGCATGCCCGATTCAGGACCTCAACTCTGACTGTCCGCTTGAAATGTTGACGGTGCATATGTGGGATCCGGTTGCATAGAACTCGAATGCCCACTGACGATGCCAAGTGGATTTTGTACAATTTTAGATCATAACCTCAGCCCCTATCACATTTATATTTTATTTTTTCATCCACCCTTTTGTTTGGCCCCCCCCCCTTTTTTTCCCTCCTAGAAGCTGGCAGCTGTCCTCATTCTGCCAGTGCATTTCACACTTCTTTTAGCCTCAACCTGTCACATTAACACCTCCTCTTGCCTTGAATATCTCTTAATGTCTCTTAATCTCTCCTTTTGTTCTTTCATCCCCTCCCCCTTTTCCCAGCTTTATCCTTGCCTTAAATCTATTTCATTTCCTGCTATTTCCAGTTCTGACGAAAGGTCTTCGACCTGAAACGTTAACTCTGTTTCTCTCTCCACGGATGCTGCCTGGCCTGCTGAGTTTTTCCAGCGTTTTCTGTTGTTATTTCGGATTTTGTTCTTTGACTGGTTACAGAAGCTGTCATAGGTCGGAGGTGATAGGCGACTGGAGGAGGAGCCTCATCCACCGACGTCCCCGGTTGGGAAATGATCGGCGCACTGCTCACTAACCTGATGGATAGAACATGGTGAGCAGAACACCCGTGACTTCCAAATATGGGCGGCCAGTGGGCAAGCGTGCCCGCCAGTAGTGGGGACCTCCTCACGTCCCTGCGGCGGCACAGCCTCCTCGCACACACGTCGCTACAACTGACATGGACGTGATAGTCTCAGTGCCTCAGGTTGTACCGAGCCCTGAACCTTTGCCTTTGGACCTCCTTGGCCATGGCCTCCTCCAATCCTCCTCCAGCATGCTCAGCAGTCAATCTGGTGCTGCACCCATGCTCCTTAACGTCTTCTGATGACAGCAACCATAAGCTACATGCACTGTGCACGAGAACTCTGCTTGAAATGGGGGGGGCAGTTCACACAACGTGAGCTGGCGAGTTGCTGCAGTGTGCACCATCTACAAGAGGCACTGCAGCAACTCGCCAAGGCTTCTTCGGCAGCACCTCCCAAACCCGCGACCTCTTCCACCTAGAAGGACAAGGGCAGCAGACGCGTGGGAACACCACCACCTCCAAGTTCCCCTCCAAGTCACACACCATCCTGACTTGGAAATATATCGGCCGTTTCTTCATCGTCGCTGGGTCAAAATCCTGGAACTCCCTCCCTAACAGCACTGTGGGAGTACCTTCACCACACGGACTGCAGCGGTTCAAGAAGGCGGCTCACTACCACCTTCTCAAGGGCCACTAGGGATGGGCAATAAATGCTGGCCTTGCCAGCGACGCCCACATCCCAGGAACGAATTTAAAAAATGGTGAAAATTTGCATTTTTCCTTTGATTGTTGGTTATTGAACAATTGAATATGGAAATAAACAGTTTCTCTGGGTCTGTGTGTTACTGTACGTTACACTATTTTCCTTCCAGGTTATCTTTGTGGAGCAGACACTAATTAACGTGGGTTACCTGCAACACAAACTCATACATTTACTTCCTACCGCACATGTACAACAAAAACTTGCATTTATATAGTACCTTTAACGTAGTAAAACGTCCCAAGGCGATTCACAGGAAATGTGACACCGAGCCACATAAGGCGATATTGGGGCAGGTGACCAAAAGCTTGGTCAAAGAGGTAGGTTTTAAGGAGCGTCTTAGAGGAGGAGAGCGAGGCGGAGAGGTTTAGGGAGGGAATTCCAGAGCTTAGGGCCCAGGCAGCTGAAGGCACGGCCACCAATGGTGGAGCGATGAAAATGGGGGATGCGCAAGAGGCCAAAATTAGAGGAGTGCAGAGATCGCAGAGGGTTGTAGGGCTGGAGGAGGTTACAGAGATAGGGAGAGGCGAGGCCATGAAGGATTTGAAAGCAAGGATGAAAATTTTAAAACTGAGGTGTTGCTGGACCGGGAGCCAATGTAGGTCAGCGAGCACAGGGGTGATGGGCGAACGGGACTTGGTGCGAGTTAGGACACGGGCAGCAGAGCTTTGGATGAGCTCAAGTTTATGGAGGGTGGGAGGTGGGAGGCCGGACCAGGAGAACATTGGAATAGTCGATTTACTGCTTGTACTATAGTATTGAGTAAGACAGCTTTATATTCAAGCCCTGAGCAGAATTACTGTGGCACTGCTGACAGTTGCTGTCTGGGACTGTGATTGAAATAGCTACAATTATCTGTAATAGAAACAGAAAATGCTGCAAACACTCAGCAGGTCAGGCAGCATGTGTGCTGAGAGAAACCAAGTTATCTGCATATTGGTTTGAAGGAAGTTTATATTTAATTTACCAAGAGTATTTATTTTTTCTGTTGATATAGAGACTTCCTTCCTTCCTCCGTCGCTCGAATGAGACGTTAAACCGAGGCCCCGTCTGCCCTCTCATGTAGACGTAAAAGATCCCACGGCACTTCTGAAAGAAGAGCAGGGGAGTTCTCCCCAGTGCCCTGGCCAATATTTATCCCTGAACCGACAACTGAAAAACAGGTTATCTGGTCATTAGCACATTGCTGGTTGTGGGATCTTGCTGTGTGTGCAAATTGGCTGCCGCGTTTCCGACATTACGACATTGCAAGTTAGACCTCGATGCAACATTGGTTCTAAAGCACTTTGGGACATCTCTTCTCTTGGGCAGTCCCTCTGAACTGAGGATGACTTGCTTCCACATTAAAAATTAGTTCTCAGGTGACTGATGCTTGCTCCCGGCGAAGAGACATACTGAGGTCATGAATGGCGCTATAGAAATGCAAGTCTTTCTTTCTTTCTCCATGTTACTATTTTAACCCAAAATCACATGTCGAGTGGGCCCTTCAGCATGGTGGCTGTTCACCTGCCTGAGGGCATCTCTGGTATCCTGGGAATTGTGCCAGCATAAACAACAACAACTTGCCTTTATACAGTGCCTTTAACGTGTGAAACGCCCCAAGGTGCTTCACAGGAGCGATTATCAAACAAAATTTGGCAAGGAGATATTAGGACAGGCTTGGTCAAAGAGTTAGGTTTAAGGAGCGTCTTAAAGGAGGAGAGAGAGGCGGAGAGGTTTAGGGAGGGAATCCCAGAGCTTGGGGCCCAGGCAGCTGAAGGCACGGCCGCCAATGGTAGAATGATGAAAATCGGTGATGCGCAAGAGGCCAGAATTGGAGGAGCGCAGAGATCTCGAAGGGTTGTAGGGCTGGAGAAGGTTACAGAGACAGCGAGGGGCGAGGCCATGGAGGGATTTGAACCCAAGGATGAGAATTTTAAAATCAAGGTGTTGCTGGACCGGGAGCCAATGTAGGTCAGCGAGCACAGGGGTGATGGGCGAACGGGACTTGGTGCGAGTTATAATAGGGGAAGCAGTTTGGATGAGCTGAAGTTTATGGAAGGTGGAAGATGGGAGGCCGGCCAGGAGAGCATTGGAATAGTCGAGTCTAGAGAAACAAAAGCAGGGATGAGGGTTTCAGCAGAAGGTGGGATGAGGCGGGGCAGAGACGGAAACACATTAAATAGCTTTGTTTTGATGAAGTAATGAAGAGTGTTGATGATTGCAGTGCAGTGTTGTTGTGTATATGGACTTTCAAAAGATGTTTGATAAAACTCAACATAATGGGCCGAAAATTGATCCCGGGACGCGAGAGTACGCACTGCGTACTCTCGCGTATTCCCACTCCAATTGCCGGTTTTCTGCATGCCCTGCGCATGCGCTGAAAACCGGCAATTGCTCTTCTGAAAAGGGGGCGGGGCCTGGGTGCATCGCGTGCGCGCTACAGGCTGCGCGCACGCTGTGCACTTCATGCTTTGGACGCGCAGGTAAGTAGGGAAGATTTTGGAAATGTAAAAAGGAGGAGTAAGACCCGCTTTTAAGAAGGTAAGTAGTGAATTAAGTATTTTTTTGAATTTTTTTTTACAGGTATATCTTTTTTATAGACTTTAAAGACAGGTAAGTTTATTTTTATAACTTTTTAAAAGATTTTAAATTTTTTCAAAAATTTATTTTTTTATTTAAAATGGTTAATTTAATTAACTATACTTATTTTATTAATGTGATGGTTTTTTTTTTTAATTTAATTGAGGTTTAGCTGTTATTTTGGGGGGGTGTAAGATTCATAGATTTCACAGCCATGCTGTGAGACTTATGAATGGAAGATGGTGTGCTGCCATTGGCTCTAACTGAGTCACGTGATCCCACAGCTCGCACGAATTCACTACACCGCTGGGATACGCAAGCCCAGCACAGCTGATGTCTGGAACATCAAGTTCGTGCGAGCTGGATCTGAAAAAGCATAAGCGAGGTGAGACATCGCGGGGAAGGCTTACCCCCGCGGGAACAGAGCGAGATCAATTTCTGGGCCATTATATTTGTTCTTTGACTGGTTGTGTAGGATCCGTTCCTTCCCCCCCAAGGTAAAAATTGGACTATGAAATATAAAAACCCAGAACTGCAAACCAGCAAAAAGGGCTCGGCAATAAAGGGTTAATTCAAACATTGCAGCCGAAACTACGACTGGATCACAGACAATCTAAAATACGAATGCTTCTGAACAAGAACATTCGCATATTCATTTACCTTAAGGGGTTACATTGTCCACCTTAGACCATGGCCCCCGAATAAATAGTTTCAGTGCAGGCCTAGACAATGGGCCGGGCCTCGAACCTTTTGAATACGAATGCTAACAGGAACCAACAGCCTCGCACATGCAGTCACTTCGGGAAGGTTGCATTGTCAGAAAGATATCTCAAATCAATGGACAATTCACACATTTTGAAACGAATCGTACGCTCAGAAGGGGGCCAGGAAATACTGCAAGTTGGTTTTTGGTTCAAAGTAAGATCACTTCGAAGACAGCGGTGTGGGAAGCCGACGGCAGAATAGCGAACAGAAAGATTCGGGCCTACAATCAACTCCAAGAGACAGCCGATCGGGAGTGGTGATTGTATGTTTCAGCCAAGTCATAGAGGGGGCTTTTATGATTGAGTCTGAGTAAGTTTGTGAGTTTCAATCAGATCACAATGAGGGTTTTGTGATTGAGTCTGGGTAACTTTATATGTAACAGTCAAATCGCGGTCGGGTTTAACTGTGGCATGTTGTGTCGATGCAAATGACCCTTGCGTAGGGGCTTGTATTTTGGGGTTGTTAGCCTGATGTAAATCGTAGGGATTTATACTGGGGAAGTAATTGTGTGTGTGTGTGTTCAATAAACGAACGAATCAAAGGTTGAGCCAAAACCCTGTGCCGTGTGTATTTTGTTCTTATAAATCCTGACGTCCAAGAACTGTGTGTAACGGGGGACCGGTATCGGAGAAAACCCCTTACAGTTGCAGAAGCAGACATAAGATTGAAGCCCATGGGATTAAAGGGGCAGTGGCAGCATGGTTACCAAATTGGCTGCGAGACAGAAAGCAGAGAGTAGAGGTGAACGGTTGTTTTTCAGGCTGGAGGGAAATGTGCAGTGGTGTCCCCCAGGGTTCTGTATTGGGACCACTGCTCTTTTTGCTATATATTAATGACCTTGACTTGAGGACACGGGGCTTAATTTCGAAGTTTGCAGATGATACGAAACTCGGAAATGTAGTAAACAATGAGGAGGATAGTAACAGACTTCAGGAGGACAGAGACAGACTGGTGAAATGGGCAGACACGTGGCAGATTAAATTTAACGCAGAGAAGTGTGAAGTGATGCATTTTGGAAGGAAGAATGGCGAGAGGCAATATAAACTAAATGGAATAGCAAAGTATGCTGGAAATCTGAAATAACAGCAGAAAATGCTGGAAACACTCAGCAGGTCAGGCAGCATCGAGGAGAGAGAAACAGAGTTAACGTTTCAGGTCGATGACCCTTCGTCAGAACTGGAAAAGGTTAGAGAAGTAACAGATTTTAAGCAAGTGCAGGGGCAGGGAAAGGGAGGAGATGAGGAAAGAACGAAAGGGAAGGTCTGTGATAGGATGGAAGGCAGGAGAGATTAAGAGACAAAAGGGATGATGGTGCGAGGCAAAAGGAGATGGTAATAGGACAAGTTAAGAAACAAAAGATGGCTCTAGATGAAGTGTAAATGACGATGGCAGAATCATCAACAGCTGCCGTGTGAAAAAAATGGAAAAGAAATATAGGGGCAGAGGTCATGATCAGAAATTGTTGAACTCGATGTTGAGTCCAGAAGGCTGTAAAGGGCCTAATCGAAAGATGAGGTGCTGTTCCTCGAGCTCACGCTGAGCTTCATTGGAACAGTGTCAGAGGCTGAGGACGGAGAGGTCAGAGATCAGATAAATTAAATGGACGAATTTAAAGGAGGTGCAGTGACTTGGTGGTTGACATACTCAAAACTTTGAACGTGGCAGGACAAGTTGAGAAGGCTGTTAAAAAAAGCACGCTGGATCCTGGGCTTTATAAATAGTTCTCTATCTATATATGCTTTGTCGAGTCTGTATTTCTTTACTACTTCACCTGAGGAAGGGGCGATCGATAGCTCCGAAAGCTTGTGATTTCAAATAAAACTGAGTACTGTGAGAATACTGGGAGAGTCGCCACTTCACATTCACTTACTAACTAACCTGAAATATAATCAATTCGTGTTATTATTAATTGTAGATTAAAGATTTCATTATGTAATTGTTGCACTTATAATCATATTTGTAAACCTGAAATGCCCTGGGTGACCCTGGCTTGGGAGATAAGATATGGCTTAAGGGAACGGTAGCCTAGTGGTAATGTTACTGGCTAGTAATCCAGAAGACCTGGACTAATGATCTGGAGACATGAGTTCAAATCCCACCACGGCAGCTGGGGAATTTAAATTCAGTTAATTAAATAACTCCAGAATAAAGAGCTAGCATCAGTAATAGTGACCATGAAACTATCAGATTGTCGTAAAAACCCATCTGGTTCACTAATGCCCTTTAGTGAAGGAAATCTGCTGTCCTTACCTGGTCTGGCCTATATGTGACTCCAGACCCACAGCAATGTGGTTGACTCTTAACTGCCCTCTGAAATGGCCCAGCAAGACACTCTGTTGTAACTAACCGCTACGAAACATAATAAGAATGAAACCGGTTGGACCACCCGGCATCGACCTTGACACTGGATATGACAATGGCACGCCCAGCTCAGTTGACCCTGCAGTCCTCCTCACCAACATCTGGGGACTTGTGCCAAAATTGGGAGAGCTGTCCCACAGAATAGTCAAGCAACAGCCTGACACAGACAGAATCATACCTTTCAGCCAATGTCCCAAACTCCTCCATCACCATCCCTGGGTATGTCCTGTCCCACTGGCAGGACAGACCCACCAAGGAGGGGTTGGTGGCACAGTGGTATACAGTCGGGAAGGAGTGGCCTGGGGAGTCCTCAATATTGACTCTGGACCCCATGAAGTCTCATGGCTTCAGGTCAAGCATGGGCAAGGAAACCTCCTGCTGATTACGTCCCTCAGCTGATGAATCAGTACTCCACAGAAGGCAGTTGAGGCCAATTCATTAAATATATTCAAGAAGGAGTTAGATGTATTGCTCAAGGGATATGGGGAGAAAGCAGGGACAGGGTACTGAATTTGGATGATCAGCCATGATCTCATTAAATGGCGGAACAGGCTTGAGGGGCCGAATCATAGAAGATAGGAGTAGGCCATTCGGCCCCTCGAGCCTGCTCCGCCATTCAATGCGATCATGGCTGATCATCCAAATTCAGTACCCTGTCCCTAGTTTCTATGTTTCCTCCACTTGGAAGAAGCACTGAGAGTAGCAAGGGCACAGAATGTACTCTGGGTGGGGGACTTCAATGTCCATCACCAAGAGTGGCTCGGTCGCACCACTACTGGCCGAGTCCTGAAGGACATAACTGCCAGTCTGGGCCTGCGACAGGTGGTGAGAGAACCAACCAAGAGGGAAAAACCTACTTGACCTCGTCCTCACTAATCGACCTGTCGCAGAAGCATCTGTCCATGACAGCATTGGTAGCAGTGACCACCGCACAGTCATAGTGGAGACAAAGACCCGTCTTCACACTGAGGACACCCTCCATCGTGTTGTGTGGCACTACCACCGTGCTGAATGGGATAGATTCAGAACAGCTGTAGAAAGTATATACAGACCCTTAATTTTAATATTTCTTGAAATGCTTTGCCAGGCAAAAAGGTTTTACAAAGTGAAATAAAGTTGGTGAATGTAACAAGCAGTCTTTCACTGATAAGGCAGGAAACACGGTTGTGACTGCAGGGGGTAGTGATAGTCAACAGAGATAAACAAACCCCCTGAGTATTGTAGACACGGTGTCTCCGGTGACCTTCCTGAGGGAAGAAGTCAAACCTCTGAAGTTTTGAAATGCAGAATACGGAGTAACTCATGAGCCTAATCAAGTGGTTTTCTGCCACTTTTGTAAACTTTAGGAGTGAATGAACAATTTTGGGCTGTGATAAGGACAAACTGAATAATAGCCACACAGGGTGTGTGAGTGTAAACGTTTGACAGCTCAAAACAGCTCAGACCAACATTACAGGAACATTTCGCTATCTCTGAATGAATGATTTAACGCAAAAGACTAGGAAAGCTGTATAAAGCACAGTGGCTGAAGAATATCAGCACTGCAGTCAGAAGAAGGTGGCTTGGCCAGTCATCTCGCCTACGAGGATCAAGCTGCAGTCAGAGGAAGAGGGGCCTGGCCAGTCTTTTCACTTACGAGGACCTGCAATCAACGCTGGACCGATCATCGGCGGGTGATTGTATGTCTGATTTCCTGTAATATTATTGGTGAACTGCTCGAATAGTCGTTGGGGTTTTGAATCTGTTTTAGGAACAATAAAAGGTGAAAGACAGAACCGGTGTGTCTGGTGTAATTTCTCATCAGTCTCAAGTCCGAACTCTAGAACCCATTGGACGGGGCGAGGGGTAATTCCGCACATCTTACACAGCTCAAAACTGGGAATCCATGAGGCGCTGTGGGCCATCAGCAGCAGCAGAATTGTATTCCACCACAATCTGTAACCTCATGGCCCGGCATATCCCTCACTCTACCATTACCATCAAGCCAGGGGACCAACCCTGGTTCAATAAGGAGTGTAGAAGTGCATGCCAGGAGCAGCACCAGGCGTACCTAAAAATGAGGTGCCAACCTGGGGAAGCTGCAACACAAGACCACATGCATGCTAAAAAGCAGAAGCAGTATGCTATAGACAGGGCTAAGTGATCCCACAATCGACGGGTCAGATCAAAGCTCTGCAGTCCTGCCACATCCAGTCGTGAATGGGGGTGGACCATTAAACAACTAACGGGAGGAGGAGGCTCCATGAATATCCCCATCCTCAATGATGGTGGAGCCCAGCACGTGAGTGCAAAAGACAAGGCTGAAGCGTTTGCAACCATCTTCAGCCAGAAGTGCCGAGTGGATGATCCATATCGGCCTACTCCCGAGGTCACCACCATCACAGAAGCCAGTCTTCAGCCAATTCGATTCACTCCATGTGATATCAAGAAATGGCTGAGCGCACTGGATACAACAAAGGCTATGGGCCCCAACAACATCCCAGCTATCGTGCTGAGGACTTGTGCTCCAGAACTAGCCCCGCCTCTAGCTAAGCAGTTCCAGTACAGCTACAACACTGGCATCTATCTGACAATGTGGAAAACTGCCTAGGTATGTCCTGTCCACAAAAAGCAGGACAAATCCAATCCGGCCAATTACCGCCCAATCAGTCTACTCTCAATCATCAGCAAAGTGATGGAAGGTGTCATCGACAGTTCTATCAAGCGGCACTTACTCACCAATAGCCTGCTCACTGATGCCCAGTTTGGGTTCCGCCAAGACCACTTGGCTCCTGACCTCATTACAGCCTTGCTCCAAACATGGACAAAGGAGCTGAATTCCAGAGGTGAGG
This sequence comes from Squalus acanthias, assembly GCA_030390025.1. Lineage (NCBI taxonomy): Eukaryota > Metazoa > Chordata > Chondrichthyes > Squaliformes > Squalidae > Squalus > Squalus acanthias. The sequence continues at coordinate 89,731 of JASTWF010000474.1, forward strand.
TGAAGGTGACTGCCCTTGACATCAAGGTAGCATTTGACCGAGTGTGGCATCAAGGAGCCCTAGTAAAACTGAAGTCAATGGGAATCGGGGGGAAAACTCTCCACTGGTTGGAGTCATACCTAGCACAAAGGAAGATGGTTGTGGTGGTTGAAGGTCAATCATCACAGCCCCAGGACATCGCTGCAGGAGTTCCTCAGGGCAGTGTCCTAGGCCCGACCATCTTCAACTGCTTCATCAATGACCTTCCCTCCAACATCAGGTCAGAAATGGGGATGTTTGCTGATGATTGCACAGTGTTCAGTGTCATTCACAACTCCTCAGATAATGAAGCAGTCCAGGCCCGCATGCAACAAGACCTGGACGACGTTCAGGCTTGGGCTGATAAGTGGCAGGTAACATTTGTGCCACAAAAGTGCCAGGCAATGACTATCTCCAACAAGTGAGAGACTAACCACCGCCCCTTGACATTCAACGACATTACCATCGCCAACTCCCTCACCATCAACATCCTGGGGGTCACCATTAACCAGAAACTTAACTGGACCAGCCACATAAAACTGTGGCTACAAGAGCAGGTCAGAGGCTAGGTATTCTGCGGCGAGTGTCTCACCTCCTGACTCCCCAAAGCCTTTCCACCATCTACAAGGCACAAGTAAGGAGTGTGATGGAATACTCTCCACTTGCCTGGATGAGTGCAGCTCCAACAACACTCAAGAAGCTCAACACCATCCAGGACAAAGCAGCCCGCTAGATTGGCACCCCATCCACCACCTTAAACATTCACTCCCTCCACCACTGGCGTACTGTGGCTGCAGTGTGTACCATCTACAAGATGCACTGCAGCAACTCGCCAAGGCTTCTTCGGCAGCACCTCCCAAACCCGCGACCTCTTCCACCTAGAAGGAGAAGGGCAGCAGGCGCATGGGAACACCACCACCTCCAAGTTCCCCTCCAAGTCACACACCATCCTGACTTGGAAATATATCACCGATCCTTCATTGTCGCTGGGTCAAAATCCTGGAACTCCCTCCCTAACAGCACTGTGGGAGTACCTTCACCACACGGACTGCAGCGGTTCAAGAAGGCAGCTCACCACCACCTTCTCAAGGGCAACTAGGGATGGTCAATAAATGCTGGCCTTGCCAGCGACGCCCACATCCCGTGAATGAACAATAAAAAAAAGATGGAGGGAAACTGGAGGCTCATGGGGCCTTCTTGACCAAAATTTAAAAAAGCCATTTCAGCATTTTCTCCTAAAAGAATAGCGGCCTGTAAAACAACAAGGCCAGCTTGGCAAGATTCCAGAGACCCTGATAAGGGACAAAGGCTAAGTCATAGCGAAACCATAGCGAAATCATAACTGTTCACTTCCCAGGCAAGATGGACAAGGACATCATGTCTCGTTTGAATTAGACACTGTTAAGGAGTAAAACACAGATGGTGTGAGGAGAGGGAGGGGGTCTTGAGGGTGATGGCCTGACAGGGGCAGGCGGGATCAGTGAGTAGGTGGAATCCGTGTGATTGGGTAGTGAAATTCAGGTCTAAGTCCATGATTGGGTTAACTGGTCCCCATAGACTTTGCTGTGAAGAAGGGGTATAAAAAGTGGGTCTCTTAGACACAAGGGTTGTAGAGGTATTCGGATGAAAGCTTGGGACCATCCAACAGATGGGCCGAGGAGGGACGGGCTGGAGGAGGAACCACACGTGTCTCACCGGGCGGATGAGCAAGCCAGGAGGCCAGGGCCAACGGGGGTGGACGCGTGGAGATCACAACCTTTCTACCCAGGGCATAACAGGTAATATAACATTTGATTGCGCCTTGTTAACTACTGCTCAGATACTGTACTGTATCAAGTCTCGCTTACACTGAATAAAGTATAATCACTGTCACCAAGTTGAATCTTTCGGAACTTAAGAATGAAAGGGTTAATTAGCACACACCCAGAAACTCAACAGTACAAGAGCAAGGAAGTTCTGCTAAACCTTTATAAATCACTGGTTAGGCCTCAGCTGGAGTATTGTGGCCAATTCTGGGCCCCACACTTCAGGAAGGATGTCAAGGGTGTAGAGGAGATTTACTAGAATGGTACCAGGGATGAGGGACTTCAGTTACGTGGAGAGACTGGAGAAGCTGGGATTATTCTCTTTAGAGCAGAGAAGGTTAAGGGGAAGATTTTACTAGAGGTGTTCACAATGATGAGGGGTTTTGATAGAGTCGATCGGGAGAAACTGTTTCCAGTGGCAGGAGGGTCGGTAACCAGAGGACACAGATTGAAGATAATTGGCAAAAGAACCAGGGGGGAGATGAGGAGAATTCTTTTTCGCAGCGAGTTGTTATGATCTGGAACGCACTGCCTGAGAGGGCGGTGGAAGCAGATTCAATAACGGCTTTCAAAAGGGAATTGGATAAATACTTGAAAAGGAAAAATTTCCAGGGCTGTGGGGAAAGAGCAGGGGGAGTGGGACTAATTGGAGAGCTCTTTCAAAGAGCCGGCACAGGCACGATGGGCCGAATGGCCTCCTTCTGTGCTGTATCATTCGATGATTTTTCTAGTCTGCAAAAAGAAACTAATGCAATATAGTATTCCGGCCAACTGGATTTTCAGAAAATGACAGTCTCAATTTTGAATATAGGAATCTCTATATTGTTTGCAGATTGGGAGTGAGCAGGAGGCTGGAGTTGCAGCAGGTGTGGAATGAAAGCAGTTGCCAAAGGCCTGATCAGAGATTCAGATGGAAAGAGGCTAGAGGGTGCTAGTGAGAACGGCAGAGAGACCTGACAGGGAGTAACGGCAGACAGACCTGACAGGGAAGAATGTAGACAGTCCTGATAGGGAGGAACGGTAGACAGTTCTAATAGCTTTGGAGTCAGGAACGTGCCAGCAAGCATTGTAGAAGTTCAGGCTTTTTTTTTCTATGTTTGATGGATTGCTGTGCAGTTAAAAGATGAACTAAAGCTGATAATGATTTTCCTGTTATCTGATTGGATCGCTGTCTTCCCTAATATATATGTAATAAGTTATACTTCACAGTGGAAACACCGAACCAATCAGGAAGGTCATACAGGAGGCTGCAGACACAAAAGAGCCGTACTAACCAAAATACCACACACAGCGTGTTAACGGTACGGAAAATAAAGGATGCAAGTGGATTACAGAGTGGGTGTGAAGCTATTTGATACTTCCAGGCTAGTGCCCAAAACCAAACCAAGATCAGTACGCTGTCGTGACTGAGCTTCGAGACGGCCGTGCTCCACACGGGACGCCCCTGCACCCGTACATGACTCCAGGTTGGGAAATCTCAGGGGATCTAACAACGCTGTCCCCCCCACCCCTCCCCTCTGTTGTGACAATGCAACCCTCTGCAATGACATTACAGCAAGACAAAGGACAAAGTACTCAATAAGCACACTCTCTCTTAACAAAGGTCCTGCGTCGTTTCCCGGTAACAGCAGGGCTAATGTGCAATTTAATCACTGATTATCGAGGGCCCTTGTACTATTACCCTGCTGTGAGAATAGATTGAAAGTGATCATGTTACAGTGGGTGGAGTGTCCAGACATAAATGAGAAGTCTCACAACACCAGGTTATAGTCCAACAGTTTTATCTGAAATTACGAGCTTTCGGAGCGCTGCTCCTTCATCATCTCTTCACTTCACCTGACGAAGGGAGCAGCGCTCCGAAAGCTCGTAATTTCAAATAAAACTGTTGGACTATAACCTGGTGTTGTGCGACTTCTCATTTTTGTCCACCCCAGTCCAACACCGGCATCTCCGCATCATGTCCAGACATAGACAACGTGCAGTGGTAAAATGATTCCCCTCGTTCCCTAATTTAATGAACCAATGCCTCTTCTCGATCAATGAAGAATATTTGGTGTGTTGGTCATTTGTGCTAGCACTGCGCGCATTTTTAAAACTTCTTTTGTTTTAAAATGTTGCCCTAGTTCCGACTAACTCTGCTCACTGTTGCCTGACTGAGACGCCTCTGCTATTGTCCTTCTGGCGAGAAGTTCAACTGAGGTCCCTGCCTGCCTGTTCCAGTGGTTCAGCTGGCGTTACAAGGCACTATCCAAGTCTCCCAGTGCCCTGCCAACAGTCTTCCTCCAACCAATTCCATTGTGGGATCTTGCCGGTGCAGATTGTTCGCGCCCCCCCCACCCCCCCGCTACCTAACAATAGTCACTGCACTCCAAAATTCTGTGACATTCTCTGAGATTTTTCTTCATGATAGGCTGCTATATAGGAAGAGGAGGAGGCCATTCAGCCTGTTCCGCCATTCAATTCGATCATGGCTGATCTGTATCTCACCTCCATCTACCCGCCTTGGTTCCGTCACCCCTAATACCCTTTGTGTGAAGAAGTGCTTCCTGACATCGCGCCTGAACGGCTGAGCTCTAATTTTAAGGTTGTGCCCCCCTTGTTCTGGACACTCCCACCAGAGGAAATGTGAGAAGTCGCACAACATCAGGTTATAGTCCAACAGTTTTATTTGAAATCACAAGCTTTCGGAGCGGCTGCTCCTTCGTCATCTCTTCACTTCACCTGACGAAGGAGCAGCGCTCCGAAAGCTTGTGATTTCAAATAAAACTGTTGGACTATAACCTGGTGTTGTGCGACTTCTCACATTTGTCCACCCCCAGTCCAACACCGGCATCTCCACATCATGACCAGAGGAAATAGTTTCTCTCTCTCTACCCTATCAACTCCTTTAATCATCTTAAACACCTCGATTAGATCACCCCTTAATCTTCTATACTCGAGGGAATACAAGGCTAGCCCATGCAATCTGTCCTCATAACTTAACCCTTTCAGCCCCGGTATCAATTTGGTGACTCTGCGCTGCTCCCCCTCCAAGGCTTCCCGTGGCGCGGTGCTCAGAACGGAACGCGGTGCTCCAACAGAGCTCTGTGCAGCTGCAGCATAACTTCCACCCTTTTGTAGTCCAGCCCTCTGGAGAGAAAGGCCATCGTTCCACCAGCCTTTTAAATTAGCTGTTGTACCTGTCCACGAGTTTCTGGTGGTTTCTGTACATGGACCCCTAAATCCCTCTGCCCCCTCCACAGTTCCGAGCTTCTCGCCATTTAGAAAATACTCTGATGTTTCTTAAGGCCAAACATCACACTTTCCCACATTGAACTCTATCGGCCGCCGTCTTGCCCACTCACTCAATCATATGAATACAACTATTGTTATATAGCTCCTGTGTATTGGATGGTAGTTCAGCTATGGAGCCGATATCTCGGCGGAGAAGCACTTGGCATCCATTTGAAACATTCCCACAGTTCGGAAACTATTGCCCCGAAGGCTAGCGCTACCACTGTATGGCACCAGTTGTAGACAATGTGGAACTCGCTACCGCAAGAAGCTGTTGAGGTGAGTAGCATAGATTCCTTTAAGGGGAATCTAGATAAGTAAATGAGGGAGAAAGGAATAGGTTATATTGATGGGGTGAGATGAAGAGGGGTGGGAGGAGGCTCGTGTGGAGCATAAACACCGGCACGGACCAGTTGGGCCGAATGGCCTGTTTCTGCGCTGTACATTCTATCTCATGTGCTACTCCCACTTTCATGGAAATGGCATCAAGCAGCTCAAAAACCAACCGCAACCATTTGGCACAGTATTGTCCATTGTGTGGAGCAGGATATGCCTCATGTTTCATCACACTGGATTTGCTTGGCGAGAGATACCAAGCAGAAGTGAAGCGGGGAGCAAGTGAATTGGGGCCATCGTGTCACCCTTTTGTTCGGGCTACTTGTGTTCACACCCCTACACTTGCCAGCAGCTATGGAAGAGCAATTTCTGGGTGATCACAAAGCCCTCATTTTCCTCCCATGTGTCAGCTGTGGCTCAGTGGGCAGCAGCCCTGCCTCGGAGTCAGAAGGTTGTGGGGCCAAGTCCCACTCCAGGCAGTTGAACACAAAAATCTAGGCTGACACTCCAGTGCGGTACCGAGGGAATGCTGCACTGTCGGAGGTGCCGTCTTTCGGGTGAGACGTTAAACCGAGGCCCCGTCTGCTCTCTCAGGTGGACGTAAAAGATCCCATGACGCTATTTCGAAGAAGAGCAGGGGAGTTATCCCCGGTGTCCTGGCCAATATTTATCCCTCAACCAACATCACTAAAACAGATTATCTGGTCATTATCACATTGCTGTTTGTGGGAGCTTGCTGTGCGCAAATTGGCTGCTGCGTTTCCTACATTACAACAGTGACAGTTCTTCATTGGCTGTAAAGGTGCTTTGGGATGTCCGGTGGTCGTGAAAGGTGCTATAGAAATGAAAGTCTTTCTTTTATCTCCCTTCCCATCCCACTGTACAAGACCTTGATTAATAACAGGCAGCTTCTTTCAGATCAAGATGTAGCTTTATTCATTATAAACATACGAAGGAACAGGGCACCCTATGAACGTACAATACAATTCTTTCCGCACGGCCATCCATTTACACTGTTGTGATTAGAGTTCATGGATTACACTCAGTCTTCAGATAGATTCAGATAAAAAATAAACACCATGGCATAAAATAATGGGAAGTGGTGAGGATTACTTACATCAATAAAAACATCATGTTTATTAAAAAACTTAAAGTGGAGTTTAACAGGAAAGAGCACACTGTAAGTAGGAATGTCCCAATATGGCTTTGATATACACCATACAATAAAATGCTTCAAAAAGAGATAAAGAGACATCATTAATGATAAATACAAACTGCTTGTGGGAGTGGGGGGGGGGGGGGACATCCTAATGATTAATAAAATAGTGATTAGTAAAAAATAAAGTATTAGAACACAATCAGACACACACACATATCGCATATTTGGAGCCACATTATAAAAGGGTGCCTTTCAGACAGGAAACGTCGTATTTCTTTGGCCAAGTTAAACAGGGTATTGTTCAATTGTGGTCTTGCAGATCTTGCTATTTTATTGATAAATCACATGTGATTATTGCAATTTCCAGTTTGCAATGAACACAGGCCCTGCTCTACACGGAATGCCTCTCTACTCCCAAGCATCATTCCAGGTTGGGAGATCTCGGGAGACCCGAACACAGCCGCTGTGTTCAAGTAGTTACTGCGCTGGGATGTCGGGATGTTCTGACTTTTTTCACTATTTGCCAGCAGTCACCAATCTCCGCATTTGTAGAACGCTCTTTGGTGCCCGTTTCTGCCTGTTCAAAGGAGTGTTGACAACCTGGTAACAGTATCTCTCCTTGCATGACATCTTACCTAGTCAGAGGCAGGCAGCTCCACGGCTCAATGACACACTGAGATCACCAACCATCTCTGCCTCTCCATCAATGATACTGTTGAAGAAACAAACTCAGGTGGGCAATTACTTTTTGAAAAAAAAAATGATAAATCTCAAAATATGTACGCTACACCATCGGAAAATACGAGCATCATAGTAGAATTTTCAGAAACTAGCAAAGTAGTTCTAGCCTGTTTTAAAAGTCTAAAACAAAGCCCCTCGAAAAAGGTATTTTGAACATAAAGCTTGATCTTGTCATGACTGAACTAATAACTGCTGTGATCAGCAAATAAGATGCGTTGTCCATTAGTACGGTCTAGCTTTCCTGAGCAACCGTCTGTGGATTAGAAGCTTCGCACACACACACACACACACACACACACTCTCACTCACACACACTCTTTCTCTCTCTCTCTCTCTCTCCCCTCGACAGGCCAGTAACACAAGACCGAATAGCTCTGGAGGAAAGGCTAACCCCAGCAATGTACAACATTTGACATTTCTTGTCCACAGTCCCGGTGTAACTATTTCGAACACATGATTACTACATACACTTTTTTTTTTCAAAAGCATAAGACACAAAGAGTTCCTGACAAATTAAAAACAGTCTCCTTACTAAATTCAAAAAAACAGAATATCTTTTTTAAACTGTATGTACACAAAGTTTCCGAAGAATTAAAACAAAAAAAAAAGAACAGAAACCAGTCCGCATTTCCATGCAGTGATCGGAATCACTTCTTCGCTCTCTTTGTTTTTGGTTTGCGCGGGGTACTTTTCTTCACCTTGGCCTTGGGTTTGGTTGCTTTCACTTTCTTGGCCTTTTTGGGCGCGGCCACTTTCTTCTTCGCCGCCTTGGCTTTCTTTTTCTCCACTTTGGCCTTCTTCGCTTTGGGCGCCGCCTTGGCCGCCTTCCTCGCCACCGGCGCCTTCCTGGGCACGGGGCTCTTCTTCGGCGACTTGGGCGCCTTCTTGGCCACCTTCTTGGGCTCGTCGCCCTTCACCATCCGGAAGGAGCCGGAGGCGCCCAGGCCCTTGGTCTGCTTGATGACGTTGCCGCTGACCAGCTTCTTCAGCGCGATCTTGACCTGCACGTCCGCATTCTCCCCCACGTTGTACTCGCTCTTGATGTACTTCTGGATGGCCTGCCGGGAGACGCCGCCGCGGCTGCTGAGCGCCTTGATGGCGGCGGCGATCATGTCGGTGTACTTGGGGTGGTCCAGGGGCTTCTTGGCCGCCTTGGCGCGTTTCGCTTTGGGAGCCGCGGGCGTGGAGTTCTCAGTCATGGCTCCTCTGCTTATAGATTCTGAAATTTGTAGACTTTATTGTCAAGCGTGTGCAACACACAAAGGAAGAGGTCTTTTGGCCAGCACTCTCTCCTCTCTTTTTTTTTGCCTTAGTGCAAGACTTGCACCTTTGCTGCTCCTGTTCTTCAGTCCCTTTCAGCACCTCTCGGGCTGAGGCTGGGAATTTGTAGCCCAGGCGCGGACCTGACTGAGAACACCAGCTGCTGGCAGCACCGCGGAAGCCAGAAATGGCGAGCGTGCGCTTCCATCTGTGTTTCTTGGCCGGGGAAAAGAGCCGGTCCGGGACACTTGCCGCCGGCTGCCGGCCGGGACAGCCGTCTCCAGGCCCGGCCACATCCCCGGGCCGGCTGATGCAAAAAGAACGGGAGGCGCCCGACGCCGGGGGACGGCGCAAGGGCGGCGAAACGGCGCCCGGACGCGGTCGGCGGCGGCGAAAATCGGGATTGGGGCGCGAAAATCGGGAAAACGCCGGCGCCCCGCCGCCCGCTCCCGCATGCAATGCAAACTAGGATGCTCGGGCCAGCCGGGCGGCCGGGGTCGGCGGCGGGGACCGGTCTCGGTTTGCAGAAATCCCGCCGAAGACCGGGACAACTAACACACGGAAACTCCGGCCGTCCGCCATTGACTCCGTGACGTCTTCTCACTATTTTGTTTTTTACAGTTAATTTTTGCCAACTTGTGCAAAGTGGGGCGACGGGCAGCTGCTTTGAGGTTCGAAGGACACAATCTCGGGTCTTTGTATCAGTGGCTGGGCAACTTTGTAGCAGACTTTTTTTCCTTTCCCCCAAACCCTCTCTCTCTCATCATTTGCAAACCTCGCCTTTTTTTGTTTGCAACAGGAGCCTGGAAAGTGAAGACAAGTTATTTTATTGTTGGGGTCTCTATTTTACTTTTGTGCCCTGTCTTTGATTTCGGTGTTTAATCCCCCCACTCTGTTACTATCCCAACAGCAGCAAGTTTAAACCCTTGTGTACACATTCATAAGACAACGTGTGCATTTGCAGTTTAATGGCTTGGCTGGTGCGAGTTGGTTATAATCCAATGCATCTGATCTGACCATCTCCAAAAAAAGCTGCTCAGCACCAGTTAAGTCGGTAGCAGAGCATTTGCATTTGCATTTTTTTTAAATCAAAAAGTTTTTAAAGATAGTGTTAACGTGTGCACCTGGGGGGAGGAATTTCTGGCGTTCACCCCGGGAATACTGTGATTTGTCACCTTTTCCCCCTCTTCCTTCCTTCACCAAACACACACGGTGGAATAAAGCGAGCCGTAGAGATTTGCAATGAAGGTAGCAACTTGTTTTACTCGAATGGCCAAATTTAACAGTCCCAGCACTTGCAGCTTTAAAAGTTTATTTTGAGAAGTGCAATTTGTTAAATGCAGAGTTGTATTGCACTTGAGCAGATGCAGTTTTTTAAAAATATATATATATATATATATAAAGTGAACATTTCTAACATGGAAAGGCAAAGATCTCCTTGTAGATTAACTCGATCGCCATCTTGGATTGTGTTTTTTTTTAAACACTTTTTAAAAACAAGGTTTGCTGCTGTCCTTAAATTAATAAACTGCTTCGGTGCGAGGCAGCAATGTTCTGTATTGCAATTGTTTAGTAGCGACGGGAGATGGTTACAAATATCAATGGTAGAGAGAGACTGACAATTGGAGGAATGCGGTCGTTGAGAAGGCTAACCTTCACTTTGCTGGTTTGAAAGGTATATTTTAAACGTATGTTGTTTATTTGGGACCTTTGCGGTGTTGTAGTTTTTTTTTTAAACCCCCCTCTAGTCCTGTCAAATCTCTGAATTTCACAGTCGAATGAGCAGTTTGCACAAGGACATTGTGACATCGAGTCCAGCGTGTTCGCAGGAAGACACTGAAAGCTGGAGCAACTCCTGAAGATCTCTCACTTCAACCTAATGTACCATGCTCAAAAGTGAAAACTTTGCTTTATATTCCTGATCAAAGGTCTGTTACTGTACATGTGCGGAAAGGGATGCACGCAGATTATTAAGTCTTTCCTTGTCACTCTCCCCTTTCTCTGTACTCTTTCCTACCCCACCCTCTCTCCTTTCTCTCATGCTGTCTGCCCGTCTCTTTTATAATTCACTCCTCCTTTCTTTCTACTTTGATCTCCTTTCCTTCTGGACCCCATTCTCCCCCCCATCTCTGTCTCCTGTCTTTCTATCTTTGTCCTGTATTTCATTCTTTCATCTCTTTATAGTTCTTTCTCTATCTCTTCTCCTACTCTGCCTCTTTCTATCTCTTCTCTCTTTCTCTTGCTCTCTCTCCTTTGTCTCTCTCCTTTCTCTCTCCCCTTCCTCTTACTGTCTCTCTCTCTCCTTTCTCTTGCTCTCTTTCTCTTACTGTCTCTGTCTCTTTCCTTTCTCTTGCTCTGTCTCTCCCTTTTCTCTTGCTCTGTCTCTCTATAGCTCCTTTTGACCTCCTTACTCTCTCCTACATCCTATCTCCTTTCCTTTTAAATAGTCACACCCTTTAGCTGAATGAACCGCAACTGTTGATACATCCAATGGCCACAGCTCTGAGGAGAGGCAGCGCATTCTTATTGGCCCACCTTTCGGCTCAGATTTCATTGTGTCAGATATCATTGAGAAAGGGCTGGGGACAGTTTGGGGAGTGTGATTGAAAGTTTCCCAACACTTTTTGTGCTTTACTTCAGTCCCTGTTTTATGTCCGGATAAACATTCTCGAGGGAATTGGATGAGTAAAGGGGAGAACATTGGCGGGGCCATGAGGGGGGGTGGGGGACGGGACGAGCAGGGGGAGTGGGGACTAACTGGAGAGCTCGAGTCAAAGAGCCAGCACGGGCAGAATGGGCCGAGTGGCCTCCTCCTGCGCTGTAGGATTCTGTGACTCCATTTTTTTTTATTCGTTCATGGGATGTGGGCGTCGCTGGCAAGGCCAGCATTTATTGCCCATCCTTAATTGCCCTCGAGAAGGTGGTGGCGAGCCGCCTTCTTGAACCACTGCAGTCCGTGTGGTGAGGGTACTCATGCGGTAGATAATAAACCTTAATAACAACAGAAAACGCTGGAAAAACTCAGCAGGCCAGGCAGCATCCGTGGAGAGAGAAACAGAGTTAACGTTTCAGGTCGAAGACCTTTCGTCAGAACTGGAAAAAGCAGAAAATGAAATAGATTTAAAGCAAGGATAAAGCTGGGAAAAGGGGGAGGGGATGAAAGAACAAAAGGTGAGATTAAGAGACATTAAGAGATGATCAAGGCAAGAGGAGGTGTTAATGTGACAGGATAATAAACCTTGCTGTTGTAACACACGGGAACAGCCAGCTCCTCAGATGATCCTGTAACCGAGGTTACAGCCCCTGCGCCTCACTAACTGGAGCAACAGGGCCCCATGTCATGTGAAATGTCCTTGTCCTGCACTCTTTGGCCAAAGCAATCCCGAGGCAGCTCCTCTCTGCACCGTGCACTTGTTGGGACTTCTGCGGTGGTAGTGTCGGGGCCTCTGACTCACTGGTTCACGGTTACGCGCAAAAGAGGCTGGAGTTAAAATGCGCCGAGGGCGGACTGGACTGTGGACACGTATTGCAAGGGCCAGTGTGGTGCGACTAGCTGTTTTTGCACCTTTCTGGAGCCCCCCCGTTCTACGTCGCCGAAGGAATGAGTGTGTTGCGATTGAGTTTCCACTCGCGCAACGTGCCCGGAGATCTGTAGTCGTTCCCTGGTCAAAGGGTCGACGCTCTGGGGCCCCGAACTACAAATCCCACGGCTGGTTGCGCCGCTCTACGCCCGCCCTGACCGGGCGCCTGAAAACGGCCTGGACTCCCCGCAGCCAGCAACCAATTCGGAGTTGACGGGGGCTGCCCCAACCCCAATGAGGTGTGCCAGCCCAGACACAGGCCATTTAACCCATCAAGGCAGCCCCCAGTCCAATCCCACTCTCCCGCTGGCTCCCCATACTCTTTCATATTCCTCTCCTTTCAAACTAATTGTTCCCGGTTAAGCAACATTTCGATTTCAAAATTGTCATCCTTGTTTTCAAATCCCTCCATGGCCTCGCCCCTCCCTATCTCTAACCTTCTCCAACCCTACAACCCCCTCCGAGATATCTGTGCTCCTCTAATTCTGCCCTCTTGAGCATCCCCGGTTTTAATCACTCCACCATTGGCGGCCGTGCCTTCTGTTGCCACGGCCCTAAGCTCTGGAATTCCCTCCCTAAACCTCTCCACCTCTCTACCTCTCTTTCCTCCTTTTAAGACACTCCTTAAACCTACCTCTTTGACCAAGCTTTTGGCCATCTGCCCTAATTTCTCCTTATGCGGCTCGGAGTCAAATTTTTGTCTTCTAATACTCCTGTGAAGCACCTTGGGACGTTTTACTACGTTAAAGGCGCTATATAAATACAAGTTGATGTTGCAGAAATTCTTTAAAAAAAAAACAAGGGTCAGTGGGGAAATCCACATTCGAACCGCCCTCTGTGTGAGGAATGTTTTCAAACCTTCCCTTTAATTCTTTTTGGGATTCACTTAAATTAGTGTCCTCGTGTGTCAGCTGTGGCTCAGTGGGCAACACTCCTGCCTCTGAGTCCGAAGGTTGTGGGTTCGAGTCCAGATACGGGAGCGCAAAATCCAGGCTGACCCCCCCCCCCCCCCAGTGGGGTGCTGAGGGAGCGCTGCACCATCGGAGGTGCCCTCCTTTTGGATGAGACGTTAAATCGAGGCCCCGTCTGCCCTTTCAAGGTGATACAACACAAGAGCTGGGGAGTTCACCCCGGTGTCCTGGCCAATATTTATCCCACAACCATCATCACTAGAAAACAGATTATTTGGTCATTATCGCGATTCTGTTTGTGGGAGCTTGCTGTGCGCCAGTTGGCTGCCGCGTTTCCTACATTACAACAGTGACTGCACTGCCGTCCTGAGGTGGTGAAAGGCGCTATATAAATGCAAGTCTGTCTTCTTTTGTTACTGTCTGACCAATGGAAATAATCTGCCACTAAATGCCCAATAGTAACCCTTTATAATCTTGAAGACCTCTAACAGGTCCACTGCTCAACCTTCTCAACAGTAGTGAGAAAACCCTAACTTCTCAAATCTTTCATTAACTCTAACATCTCATCCCTGGTGACCAATGTCTGTACTTCCTTTAAAAAATGCATATTTACAAAATCTTAGGAAGGTGCGAGAAAACAGAATAAGAAACCTATTCCCACCTCCAATACTGTGAATGCAAATCTGATAGGATTTTGAAAACATAAGAAATAGGAGCAGGAGTCGGCCATTTGCCCCTTCAAGCCTGCTCCCCCATTCAGTAAGATCATGGCTGATCTCTACCTCATCTCCACTTTCCTGCACTATCCCCATATCCCTTGATTCCATTAATATTCAAAAATCTATCGATCTCTGTCTTGAATATACTCAACGACTGAGCCTCCACAGCCCTCTGGGGTAGAGAATTCCAAAGATTCACCACCCTCTGAGTGAAGAAATTTCTTCTCATCTCAGTCCTAAATGGCCGACCCCTTATTCTGAGATTGTGACCTCTGGTTCTAGACTCCCCAGCCAGGGGAAACATCCTCCCTGCATCTACCCTGTCGAGCCCTGTAAGAATTGTGTATGTTTCAATGAGATCACCTCTCATTCTTCTAAACTCTAGAGAATATAAGCCTGGTCTACTCAATCTCTCCTCCGTTATATGATTGAATAGCTTGTAAACAACATGATTTGTGATAACCTGATTGGGTTGAATTTTTCCGATTCTGTTTAAAAGAAGACATTGGAAATGATGGTGTATTGGGCGGAACTTTCAACTTCATCAGGGGGGGGCTGACGGAATCGGATAGTCCTCCCGTTATACACCCCGTCGGATGGACTTCAATAGAATGGGGAATTGGGTGTGATGTATAACCGACGGCCAGTACTGTCACTTTTAATCCCCCACCACCCACCAAAGCTGTAAATCCCACCCATTATTTAGAATGATACAGCACAGAAGGAGGCCATTTGGCCCATCGTGCCTCTTTGAAAGAGCGATCCACTTAGCCCCACACCCCAGCTCCTTCCCCACGGCCCTGCAAATTATTCCCTTCAAGTATTTATCCAATTCCCTTTTGAAATTTACTATTGAATCTGCTTCCACCGCCCTTTCAGGCAGCGCGTTCAAGATCACAGCAACTCGCTGTGCAATAAAGAACTTTCTCCTCATCTCTTTCCCTCTCCTGGCCTTTTTTGCCAATTATTTAAGTTTACTACAGGGCTACAAGTGCTGCTGTGGGTCGGACAGCCTGGAACAGCCACATACCATAGTGTTGAGTATCGTGGGTCTTTGTTATGCTGCGGATATGTGGTCGGAAGCTCATTTCAGGGTCAAATATGACACCAAGGTTGCGAATAGTGTGGTTCAGCCTCAGACAGATGTTAGGGAGAGGGCTGGAGTTAGTGGCTAGGGAATGGAGTTTGTGGCAGGGACTGAAAACAATGGCTTCGGTTTTCCCAATATTTAATTGGAGAACATTTTTGCTCATCCAGACCTGTATGTTGGACAAGCAGTCTGACAATTTAGAGACCGTGGAGGGGTTGAGAGGTGGCGGTGAGGTAGAGCTGGGTGTTGACAGCGTACATGTGGAAACTGACGATGAGAAATAGGAGGGGGCCAAGGATAGATCGATGGGGGATACCAGAGGTAACGATGCGGGAGTGGGAAGAGAAGCCATTGCAGGTGATTCTCTGGTTACGATTAGAAAGATAAGAATGGAACCAGGTGAGTGCAGTCCCACCCAGCTGGACGACGGTGGAGAGGCGTTGGAGAAGGATGGAGTGGTCAACCGTGTCAAAGGCTGCAGACAAGGTCAAGAGGATGAGGAGGGATAGTTTACCTTTGTCACAGTCACAAAGGATGTCATTTGTGACTTTGATGAGAGCCGTTTCGGTATTGTGGCAAGGGCGGAAACCTGATTGGAGGGATTCAAACATGGAATTGCAGGAAAGATGGACATGGATTTGGGAGGCAACAACACGTTCAAGAACTTTGGAGAGGAAAGGGAGGTTGGAGATGGGGCGGTAGTTTGCAAGGATGGAGGGATCAAGGTTTGGTTTTTTGAGGAGAGTGGTGATGACGGCAGATTTGAGGGAGAGGGGGACAGTACCTGAGGAGAGAGAACTGTTAACAATGTCAGCTAACATGGGAGCCAGAAAAGGAAGTTGGGTGGTCAGCAGTTTGGTGGAAATAGGGTCGAGGGAGCAGGAAGTGGGTCTCATGGACAAGATGAGCGCGGAGAGGGCATGAGGGGAGATCAGAGAGAAACTGGAGAAAGATGTGAGTTCAGGGCTAGGGCAGGGGGGAACCTGAGAGGAAGTTTGGCCTGGTGGGCTAGGGGAAGGAAGGAAAGTGGCAGAGGCAGCTGATCGGATGGTCTCAATCTTAGAGACAGAGAAATCCATGAGCTCCTCACATTTGTAATCGGAGGTGAGGGTGGAGGAGACGGGGAGAGGGGTTTAAGAAGACGGTTAGCAGTGGAGAATAGAAGCCGGGGCTTATCTTTGCATTCCAGAATGATTCTGGAATAGTGAGCAATTTTGTCAGACGAGAGCAGGACCCGATAGTGCTTTTGTGGTCCAGCCAGATCTGGCGATGAATGGCTAAACCAGTTGTCCACCATATCCGTTCAAGTCTGCATCCCTTGGACTTAAGGGAGTGAAGTTGAGAGCCGTACCAGGGGGAATGGCCAGGGTGAGAGAGGGTAATTGTTTTAGTAGGGACCAGGGCATCAAAGATAGTGGTGAGGGTGTGGTTGAGCAGATCGGTAGCTGCAGAAATGTCGTGGTGAATGGAGGGCCAGAGGCTGGACAGTTGGGATTTCATAAGTGCAGTTGTAAGAGAGTTGGGAGAGTTTTTTCCAGGGGCGGACACAGAAGGAAGTAGGGTTGGGCGGAGGGTGGGTGGAAGGGGGATGTGGTTGGAGAGCGATATGAGGAAATAGTCAGAGATGGCCTTATCTGCAATTGACACGATGGGAGGAGTGAGGCCACGAGAGATGGCAAGGTCGAGGGGGTGGCCGTGAATATGGGTTGGGGAGTTTACATGGAGGGAGAGATTAAGGGAGGACAGGAGGCTAGTGAACTCAGAGGAGAGAGAGCATGATGAATTGAGATGGAGGTTGAAATCACCGAGGATGAGAAGTCGTTCGGTGCAGAGGCTGAGGGAGGAAAGCAGTGAAGATATCTCGGTAATAAAATTTTTATGGTACTTGGGTGGGCGGTAGAGAACAAGAATTTTAAATGAGAGGTGAGAGGGATGGAATAAGGTGAGATGCTCAAAGGAGGACAAACTGCCGGACAGACAAAGGTGTGATTTGGTGATGAGAGCCACACTGCAACCACGGCGGTCTGAGCAGGGCAAGTGCTGGAAGGTATGGCCAGGTGGGGAGGCTTCATTTAAGGGTAAGGTGTCATCACCCCTCAACCAAGTTTCTGTCAGGGCCATGATATCGATGCAGTCATCCACGATAAGCTCATGGATGGCAAGGGCCTTGTTCGCAAGTGAATGGACATTCTGGAGGGAGATGCGGAGAGGGTCGGTGATGGCTGCCCCACTGCCAGTGTCCACAGGGTCAGCGCTGAGGGGGATGAGTTGGATGGGGAGGAGATTGGCAAGATTTGCCCCCAGTGGGTGCGCTGGGCGGGAAGGTCGGCGAGAGAGTAGGATGGGCCAGTTGGGGTTGCTGCTCGTAAGGAGGCAGCGACGAGTGCCTCGATGGGCCCTTTGTAGGATGCCAAGAGAGGCACAGAGGGAAGCTGTGGGCTTATCTAAGAGGGAGTCGAGCCTGGGACGGCGACAGGAGAGCAGGAAGGTCGAAGAGTAATGAAGGTTTGGGGTAGGGATTTGGGAGGGCAGTGTGTCCGAGAGAGGAGAGATGAAAGGAGGTATGACGACAGGAGAGTGCTTTCAGGGAGGGATGGAGAGAAAAGGAAAATAGGGGGGAAAAAGTGGAATGGCTCGGGTCCGGAGTGGCAGCCAAAGTGCGCACGCGAATGGACACAGGAAAAGCTCAGGTTACATAGGCCTGTTTAACTGTAATAATTAATGGAATACATATTTCCTGGTAGCAGGGAATAGGTTGGGGACAATAGTAGGGCGACCAGGTCAATGTCAGAGGTCCCATGGAAGGACAAGCCAAGGTAAGCAGGATGGGGCCGGCACGGAGCATCGACGAACCGCTGTCAACGCAGGCGAGTGAAGTCCAGAAGCTATTTGAAGGGTAGGGAGTTCGAGGATGGAGGTTGTTGCCATAGGAATGAGAGTCGGTAGCGGTGCAGAAAGATGAAGGCTAAATTGACGCAAGTTGGAGGTCACCGTAGATCGAAGCGGCGGAGAAAAAGTAAAACCATAAACCAGTGACCAGCAAAGCTGAAAACTGGTAAAACCAGTCACCGAACAGCAAGTGGAGCTGCTCCCTACAAGCCAGCAAAGCTGCAAAACCAGTAGAACTAGTTCAGCAGACACACAGCCGGAAGTTTAAAGGTAAAAATCTTTTACCTTTTCAGAGATAGAGACACAGCAGTTAAGTCTTACAGTGCAATCCAGAGCAGAAACGTAGTGTAATCCAATATAGTTCAAAGCAAAAATATAGTCCAGATGTCCGGAGAAGTTCAGGAGATCGGAAGCTAATTTGACAAAAGAATCCCGCAGCTTAAGACTCCCATGACTCCCTCTGTATGGTTATGAAGGGAGTCACAGCACGCAGGGAGGTTCATTTCCCTTCCAATGGGCAGAAGAGACCGCCCCAGGAGATCAACGCAGCCTGGTTGCACATTGCACAGGAGGACACAAGCAGGGATGTCGTCAGGAGGACCTGGCTGCAGTGGCGCAAACCTTTCAATGATCTCAGTAGATCTCGAAACGTTACTGCAAAGCCACACTCAACCTCATCCTGCTGTGCCTCTCATCACATCCCCATCACTCTGCCTTGTCTTCCCTACCCTACTCCTGCACATCCTTACTCACACCAACTTACCTTGCACCTCCACCCATCCCTCTCTATCTCTACATTCTCACATCCCCATCTCACTAGCCACCCCTCACACTCACCCTCATCCTAGTCCAATCATACCAACTAACAACACAGAAGGGTAGCCACTTGTGTGTTTTAGCCAACGTTCATGTAAAGTTTCTGTTAAGGTGGTGTCAAACATTGAAATCTTTATTCTGAACACTTTGCGTTCTTGGACAGATTTGTGTGCACCTTTGGAAGTGGCTTAGTGAATGGTGAGACATAACGATATCCCCCGCAATGGTGATGAGTGTGAAAGGAATGGCTTGGTCATTGTAGGGATGCTTTATGGTGTTGGTGTGAGGTGGTGCCAACCTGGCACATCATGTGGCAGCCAGGGTGTACAGCGTCAAGTGAAGTAAATCTGGCCACGGTGAGACCATCCCTGGCCTCCCGGGCAGCAGTGTAGTCGGGTGCTGATGCCCTCTGTCCTGTGCAGCATCAGTTGATTGCGGAGAAGGTTGGTGTTGTTGGGGCTGATGGTGGTGGGATTCTGAGGACAAAGGTGAGATAGTTTCAAGGGCACCGATGCTGATGTAATAGATGGCAGGTGAAGTTGAGAGAACAGCAGCGATCTGTCAATGGTGAGCGAGGTTGTTCCAGTGAAGTGACATTGGATAGAGAGTTTGCTCCAAACACTTGCACCCTGCATAAAGCTCAATCTGTCTTCCAAATGCAGTAAGCAACAGCTTCTGACCTTGGAAAGTGAACAGCTGTGAGATGGGAGCTTTTATAGCACATTTGCAGCTGTCAAGTAAAGAGATCATTTCATGTTGACTCAACTCCCGACCTCCTTACCTGACGTGGAACGCTTGGGCGACCTTGCAAAATGTTACTGTGAGCTCAAAATTCTCTTTAACAGGCTGTTAACAAGGTCTTAATGACCCAAATTGCCTCCCCCGCCGCTTGGTGCCAGGGTCTGTTCAGCGCTGACAGACCCGACATCTGGGAAACTAGCGTGGCAGCGGGTTCCCGACCCGTTGGTAGAAAACATTTTTTTCCCACCTGACCCGCCACCAAACGTGCCCGCTAACCCCCCAAAAAATTCCCCCCAATGAGTAGTGAGCCAGAATTAGTCTCTAATCTGACGGTAAGGGGACACCCAGCTAACAGTGACCATGGGCTGGATTTTGCCAATGGGGAGCTTTTGGAGGCGGGACTCTCACTTGTCGGGTTTCAGTCCCGCCTCCATCAACTTCTGGCCAACCCACGCTACTTTCCCTTGATTGACCTTGTTAAGCCCGCCCAGCGGGTTTAGCAGGCCAATTAAGGGAAAGCCGGTTACAGAGAACGTCAACGTATGACGTTTCATCTGTCAAAAACTTTTGACAGATGAATTGTCATCGTCTGACAGCTCTGTGAAGCTGTCAAACACTGACATTCTCTGTAGTTTGATGAGTTCTTGAATTCAAGACCTCATCAAACTTCTTTCTTTTGTAGAAATTAGATGGTTGTTGCATTGGAGAATGCAACGTCCATCTGTCATCTCTACCACGGAGATGCGAGACTTTCCGCATCCCCACCGATTGAAGCCTGCAGGAAGAAACAAAGGTAAGTAAACTTTTTCTAACACTTTCCACTTACCTCAGATACTCACCTCTCCACACTTGCACCCATCACTCACCTCCACAGCGCACTTTTGCACCCCTCCGACCCCCGCAGACCCACTACTCGCCTCGGTGACCCTGGCGGGGTTCGCAGCCTTCGGGAAGCCCGCACTTGTGTGGGAAAAATGGGGATAATCCTCTTATCTGCCTGTTAATTACCTGTTAACAGGCAGTTAAGTGGCTGTAATTCCCTTCCTGCCTCCAAGGAGACGGGACCCGGCGCAGGACGACTACCCGCCTCCTGGCAAGATGGCACGGAGGCGGGTTGGGCACCCGCCCCCAAATTCTGCCATTTTGCCGGCAGACCCGCCTCCATACCCGCCTCCCCAGGGCTGGAAAAATCCAGCCCCATAATACGATAGAATTCGATGTCAGGTTTGAAAGGGCGAAGGGTGAGTCACGAACCAAGGTTGTAAATTGAGATAAGGCTGACTTTGAAGGGATGAGGAAGAAATTTACCACAATAGACTGAGCAGAGCTATTAACATATAAAACTACCGATGACCAGTGGGACATGTTCAGAGAAGTATTTGGTACAATGTAAGACCTGTGCATACCATTAAAGGGTCTACTTGTGTAAATGAATAACCTTAGTCAACAGAAGCGGTGAGAGATAGTGGGCTGGATTTTGTTTTGGGGTCGGGTTGGGGTCGTGTCATCCGCATTTTGTGTTCCCCCCCCCCCCCCGACTCCAGATTAATGTGGATGAATGATGCAATTTTCACTTAATTGGGCAATTGAGTTCCAGCATGTGGGAACCCATGAACTAATTAGTGGTTTCAGTCTGAAAGTCGCCTCTGATGATGTCATCATTGCTGACTGTCTGGTTGTTGGTGAGAGAGGACCTGCCTATCTTTTGCTGTGAGTGGACCTGGATGCGAGAGAGAGAGAGAGAGAATTTTTTGCATCCAATTCTCTCACAGCAAAGGCCATACATTCTCTGAAGACATTCAATGCAGCAGCATCAGAGGCGACTTTCAGACCTAATACTACTACTACCTTCATCACATCTCCGTTGTAATAGTGGACCTGCAGCTGATAGTCAGCTATCCACTTGTGCTCCCGCCAGGTTTCACTGGCGT
Organism: Squalus acanthias; assembly: GCA_030390025.1. Lineage (NCBI taxonomy): Eukaryota > Metazoa > Chordata > Chondrichthyes > Squaliformes > Squalidae > Squalus > Squalus acanthias. The sequence continues at coordinate 111,001 of JASTWF010000474.1, forward strand.
GTTTCACATCAGGCGTACTTCACGTGGGAAAAGGGTTAAACTAGCTAAAACGTTTCAAAATGGCATTACAGAGCCAATTAAGGGCTTGTTAAGGGCTTTAATGGCCTCTCCCGCCTCTTGGAGGCGGGACGGAGTCGGGAACCCCGCGACTGATTTTGTCAAAATTGCGTGGAGGCGGGATGGGGTCGGGACCCCCGACCCCGCAAATTTAACCCCCCACACGCCTCCAAACCCGACTCCACGGGTCATTCAAAATCCAGCCCAGTGTGTAACAAAAAGAAAGTGCTTATAGAAATGGAAAGAATAATGGAGGTCCCACAGACTGTGAGAGATGTAAAGAATAGCAAAAGGATACAAGGAAAGTAGTGAGAGCTGCAAAAAGGGAATACGAGGAAAAAAGCCTGCAAGGGATATCGAGGATAATACTCAAGGTTTTTACAAGTATATTAAGAGAAAGAGGGTGGCTCAGGGTAATGTGGGCCCCGTAAAGACAGACGCAGGTGATAGTGTAATTGGAAATAAGGAGATGGAAGACTTGCTAAATACTTTGTATCGGTCTTCACAGGGGAGGATGAGGATAAAGTATCAGGAATACGAGGAGAACTAAAACTAAATCAAGGGGAGGAACTTACTAGATTCAATATAAGAAAAACAATGGTATTGGAGAAAATAATGAGACTCAAGATAGACAAATCTCCCGGACCTGATGGTTTCCACCCCAGGGTATTAAAAGAAGTAGGAATTGCAGATGAGTTAGTCGTGATCTTCCAAAACACTCTCGATTCAGGAATTGTCCACTTGGATTGGAAAATTGTCACTGTCACTCCACTATTTAAGAACGGTTGGAGAGATAAACCAGGACATTATAGACCTATTAGTCTAACGTCAGTTGTGGGGAAGTTACTAGAATCTATTATTAGGGACAGAGTGACTGAGCATTTGGACAAATATGAACTGATCAGAGAGAGCCAGCATGGATTTGTAAAGGGTAAGTGTTGTCTAAAGAACCTAGTTGAATTTTTTTCAGGAGGGACGATGGATGATAGTTATATACTTTTTTTAATTCATTTCTGGGATGTGGGCGTCGCTGGCAAGGCCAGCATTTATTGCCCATCCCTAATTGCCCTCGAGAAGGTGGTGGTGAGCTGCCTTCTTGAACCGCTGCAGTCCGTGTGGTGAAGGTACTCCCACAGTGCTGTTAGGGAGGGAGTTCCAGGATTTTGACCCAGCGACAATGAAGGATTGGCCGATATACTTCCAAGTCAGGATGGTGTGTGACTTGGAGTGGAACTTGGAGGTGGTGGTGTTCCCATGCGCCTGCTGCCCTTGTCCTTCTAGGTGGTAGAGGTCGCAGGTTTGGGAGGTGCTGTCGAAGAAGCCTTGGCGAGTTGCTGCAGTGCATCTTGTAGATGGTACACACTGCAGCCACGGTACACCGGTGGTGGAGGGAGTGAATGTTTAAGGTGGTGGATGGGGTGCCAATCAAGCGGGCTGCTTTGTCCTGAATGGTGTCGAGCTTCTTGAGTGTTGTCGGAGCTGCACTCATCCAGTCAAGTGGAGAGTATTCCATCACACTCCTTACTTGTGCCTTGTAGATGGAGGAAAGGCTTTGGGGAGTCAGGAGATGAGACACTCGTCACAGAATACCTAGCCTCTGACCTGCTCTTGTAGCCACAGTATTTATGTGGCTGGTCCAGTTAAGTTTCTGGTCTTAAGTAGAGGACTCCAGAAGGCATTCGATTAGGTTCCAGACAGGAGACTGTTAACAAAAATGAGAGCGCATGGAATTGGAGGCAACATATTGGCTTGGATAGTGAATTGGTTAGGAGGTAGGAGACAGAGAGTAGGGAAAATGGGTATGTCCTCCAATTGGCAGAATGTGACTGGTGGTGTCTCCCAGGGATCTGTACTGGCCCTTCAGCTTTCCACTATATTTATCAATGACTTAGATGAAGGAATAGAGAAAGTTGATTCATGTAGAACAAGTGCTGATGTTCAAAGATCCTAAAAAGCTTTCAGTTTTCTGACATTCATACTGTGAGGAGACCCTAACATGAGCAGGGCAGTAAGCTACCAGTAACTCACAGGAAACTCATTACACTGGGGTTTTTTTTCTCTCCACAGGAGCTGAAAACGGAAAAAAGAAAGAGAGAGGGGAACAGACCCCAAGTTTGGACCCTCGTCAACCCAATGGGCAGCTAGCAGGAAATTGGCCACATCATCATCAACACTCTCAGTCACATCCACCAGCCCAGGTGGAGTCATAGCTGAAGTCAGGAGTGGGCACTGAGTGCGGCGTGGCACACTACAACAACTTGCATTTATATAGCGCCTTTAACGTAGTAAAACGTCCCAAGGTGCTTCACAGGAGGGTTATCAAACAAAATTTGACAGCGAGTCACATAAGGAGATATTAGGACAGGTGACCAAAAGCTTGGTCAAAGACGTAGGTTTCAATGAGATTCTTAAAGGAGAAAAGAGAGGTAGAGAGATTCAGGGAGGGAATTCCAGAGCTTAGGGCCCAGGCAGCTGAAGGCACGGCCGCCAATGGTGGGGAGAAGGAAATCAGGGATGCGAAAGAGGCCAGAATTGGAGGAGCGCAGAATTGGAGGAAGGTTGCAGGGCTGGAGGAGGTTACAGAGATAGGGAGGGGCGAGCCAATCGAGGGATTTGAACACAAGGATGAGAATTTTAAAATCGAGGTGTTACCGGACCAGGAGCCAATATAGGTCAGCGAGCACAGCGGTGATGGGTGAACGGGACTTAGAATCATAGAATGGTTACAGCACAGAAGGAGGCTATTCGGCCCGTCGAGCCTGTGCCGGCTCTCTGCAAGAACATTTCAGCTAGTCCCACTCCCCCCGCCCTTTCCCCGTAGCCCTGCAAATTTCTTTCCTTCAGAAACTTATCCAACTCCCTTTTGAAAGCCACGATTGAATCTGCCTCCACCACCCTCTCAGGCAGTGCATTCCAGATCTTAACCACTCGCTGCGTAAAAAAGTTTTTTCTTACGTCGCCTTTGGTTCTTTTGCCAATCACCTTAAATCTGTGTCCTCTGGTTCTCGACCCTTCTGCCAATGGGAACAGTTTCTCTCTATCTACTCTGTCCAGACCCTCATGATTTTGAACACCTCTATCAAATCTTCTCTGCTCCAAGGAGAACAACCCCAGTTTCTCCAGTCTATCAATGTAACTGAAGTCCCTCATCCCTGGAATCATTCTTGTAAATCTTTTCTGCACCCTCTCTAAGGCCTTCACATCCTTCCTAAAGTGCGGTGCCCAGAATTGGACACAATACTCCAGTTGGGGCCAAACCAGTGTTTTATACAGGTTCATCATAATTTCCACACTTTTGTACTCTATACTCCTATTTATGAAGTCCAGGATCCCGTAAGCCTTTTTAACTGCTTTCTCAACCTGCCCTGCCACCTTCAATGATTTATGCACATATACCCCTAGGTCTCTGTTCATTCACCCCCTTTAGGATTGTACCCTTTAGTTTATATTTCCTCTCCTCATTCTTTCTACCAAAATGTATCACTTCACACTTTTCAGCGTTAAATTTCATCTGCCACGTGTCCGACCATTTCACCAGCCTGTCTATGTCGTCTTGAAGTCTATCACCATCCTCCTCACTGTTCATTATACTTCCAAGTTTTGTGTCATCTGCAAATTTTGAAATTGTGCCCTGTACACTCACATCCAAGTCATTAATATATATCAAGAAAAGCAGTGGTCCTTGTACCGACCCCTGGGGAACACCACTGTATACCTTCCTCCAGTCTGAAAAACAACCGTTCACCACTGCTCTCTGTTTCCTGTCACTTAGCCAATTCCGTATCCATGCTGCCACTGTCCCTTTTATTCCATGGGCTTCAACTTTGCTGACAAGCCTATTATGTGGCACTTTGACGAACGCCTTTTGGAAATCCATGTACACTACATCAACTGCATACCCTCATCAACCTGTTACCTCACCAAAGAACTCAATCAAGTTAGTTAAACACGATTTGCCTTTAACAAATCCGTGCTGGCTTTCCTTAATTAATCAACACTTGTCCAAGTGACTGTTAATTTTGTCCCTGATTATTGTTTCTAAAAGCTTCCTCAGAGGTTAAACTGACTGGCCTGTAGTTGCTGAGTTTATCTTTACACCCTTTTTTGAACAATGGTGTAACATTTACAATTCTCCAGTCCTCTGGCACCACCCCCGTATCTAAGGAGGATTGGAATATTATGGCCAGTACCTCCGCGATTTCCGCCCTCTATTCCCTCAGCATCCTAGGATGCATCCCATGCACTCCTGGTGATTTATCTACTTTTAGATAGGATATACATCAGAGAAACAGGCCATTCGGCCCAACCAGTTCATACTCCACACGAGCCTCCTCCCGTCTTTCCTCATCTAAATCTATCAGCATAACCCTCTATTCCCTTCTCCCTCATATGCTTGTCCAGCCTCCCCTTAAATGCATCTATACTATTCGCTTCAACCACTCCCTGTGGTAGCGAGTTCCACATTCTCACCACTCTCTGGGTAAAGAAGTTTCTTCTGAATTCCCTATTGGATTTCTTGGTGACTATCTTATATTGATGGCCTCTAGTTATGCTCTTCCCCACAAGTGGAAACATTCTCTCTCTATCCACTCTATCAAAACCTTTCATAATTTTAAAGACCTCTATTAGGTCACCCCTCAGCCTTTTTTCAAGAGAAAAGAGACCCAGCCTGTTCATCCTTTCCTGATATGTATACCCTCGCATTTCTGGTATCATCCTTGTATAAATCTTCTCTGCACCCTCTCCAGTGCCTCTATATCCTTTTTATAATGTGGCGTACAGCCAGCCTTTCGAATGCCTGCTTTTTATCAGCGGGGTTTTGGATGAGCTCAATTTACTGAGGGTGGAAGGTGGGAGGCCGGCCAAGGAAGCTGGAGGAAGAGGTAGTGCCAGTGGGTAAGAATGTTTCAGAACAGAGGCTAAGGAAATGTCTGGCCTAGGCCGAAGATCTCGGGGGGGCGGGGGGGTCCTGCCTTGTAAAGAAAGATGCCAGCAGAGCGTCCGACTCCGATGAAGGCACTGCAAAGCCCCTTTTAAAATGTGAGAAGTCACACAACACCAGGTTATAGTCCAACAGCTTTATTTGAAATCACAAGCTTTCAGAGCGCTGCTCCTTCGTCAGGTGAAGTGAAGAGATGCATATAGTGTAAGGGTTTTGTGTGTGACACGCCTGAGACTCTGTGCTTAGCCTGGGTGCTAGTGCGAGGTTAGGCCTTGTTGCCTGTTCTGGTCTCCAGCCAGCCTGATGACACTAGACACCTGTGAGTGGTTCGACCCACTCGCCCTTACGGTTCTGACACTGGACTTAGATGCGAGAGCAATAATGCAGAGAAAACTCAGGTAGACCCGGTTGAATAGTGCGAAATGGAAAATCTTTATTGCATATTATTCAAGATTACGAGATACATGTCATAAGCACAGATTAATGACAGTACAATCTTACACGCAGTTATGTAACTAATTTTAGGGAAACGAGGAGCGCACGACACATCGTAAAAGGGGGCACACATTACAATTATCCTTAAAACTTAAACCCTCCCCTATCAATACCTGACCTAAACTAGATTTGTAGGATCGAGACTCATGCTCACCACTCGTGATAACTTGGAGAATTCCGAAAACTCTGCTCGGATGTTTTTACCGCAGCACCTGACCACCCACGTGTTGATCAGGGGTCTCTGTACCCCACTTGTTTACTCGTTTCTGCTCCGGCTAGCAGGCTGGACCGTCTGCTGTCATGAAGATCTGTGTTGTCCTCGGAGTTCCGACACGACTCGAAAAATAGTCTTCCTGTGCCCTCGCCCCGATGCGATAAAACTCGAAGAATGGTCTTCCTGTGCCCTCACGCCAGTTTGTAAAATTCAAAGAATAGTCTTCCTGGGCAAGGAAAGTGTTTATTCGACCTACAGGCGCGGTCGGGGCTTACTGACCGTGGCGATACGTATGGTCGTCTTCTTCTCTTCTCATCTCATCTCATCTCATCTCATCTCGGGCCTTCGGTTCCAACACCGTTTACCGACTTCTCGGGATGGTGTGCCCGTTTCAAGGCTTCACAGCCCAGTTCCACACAGATCTTCGCGGCAAGCCACGAGGTTGATCCTGGCGGATCAGAAAGTTCAATAGTCTTCCAGCAAGTCGAGCGGCAAGGAGTCAAGAGGCAGGAGCAAGAGACAGATGGACGGTTGTACCTTTACAGTTATAGTGCTGTAATTCCTCTTTTCCCGCCCAATCTTAATGTCTTTTCTTTTGTCAGGGTTTTGGCGCTCAAACTTCTTGTATAGGGTGATCTCCGTTTAATGGGTTTCGGTGATACTTATAACTGTCTGAGTACCCGTTAATACTTCTCCCATTGTGGAACCGGCCAGTATTCTCCCTGGAGGGCTTTTGGGGCTTCCAAATGTTTCTGTAACTACCCGCAAACGGCTCTCTCATCGTAGAGTCGTGGGGATTTTGCATATTAATGTCTTTGGATGGGTTCTTGATCGCTTGGTACAACAGCCCTTATTCGCACCTGGGAGACCGATTCCAGTATTTATGTGTAAAATGCAAACCCATTATGTCTTGTGAATTATCTCAAATGTGCTGAGTCTTGTCCGATCTCGCACAAATGTTTATTGGAACGCCATCTTGTCTGCTTATCGAAAAGTCTAGAACATTCTGCCACGAGGCGTGGCGGCCATTTTACAGGCTGCTTGTGTCCACTTTGGAAACCTGACAGCATTCTGCTGAAATAAAGCTGTTTGTACGAAACTATGTGTCTCCTCCTTATTTATAAAATCGTGATAATATTGCGAATTCTACAATAGGCACAGCAGTTAGAAAGATTAACTGTAATCATCTGGCAGTGTGCTCTCACTATATATGCTGTGCCTATATGCATCTCTTCACTTCACCTGACGAAGGTACGGGGTCTGCCATGTGGGTGGCTGCTCTTGATGAGCAATGAGCCTCTTGGGACAGAGGTGGCCCTTGTTTCAGAGCCACTGGATCCTGGAATGAACTGCACCACTTGCTTCACCCGGCTTGGAATCTTCACTGCCTGGCCCTGATGATGCTCATCTGCCCCTGCAGGCATCAGAGTGGGACCTGAGCTGAGAATTGTCTGAGGCTGCCATCCTGAGGAACGGCAGAATCCTCAAAGCCAGCTCCTGCTCTCCTCCACTAGTCATAGACGGATGCCACCAATCGATGGGCAATCTGTCCTTATAGAATCACAAATATCTCTTAATCCCTGGGAGGGAATATCCTGCAAACCCTCGGAAAAGGTTCCCCGGAGACTGGCAGAATCCGGTAAACATTGTTCTTTCCGTTGCATCACTTGTCTGCCACCAGGTAAAGCCCGCATGAAGCTGCCGGCTTGCCTTCAGACCTCTGTGCTGTGTGTGAGACAAGCAGAGATTTTTGAAGGTGCCACTCACTCCAGGCTGCTCTGCATTCTTGCAAACCCCACTTTGCTATTGGATATTTGATATAAGGGAGAGGACGTTGGACTCTGCAACCAGCCCAGACATCCACCGCCCATTTTAAAAGGCCATGATGTGGAGATGCCAGGTGTTGGACTGGGGTGGACAAATGTGAGAAGTCGCACAACACCAGGTTATAGTCCAACAGCTTTATTTGAAATCACAAGCTTTCGGAGCGCTGCTCCTTCATCAGGTGAAGTGAAGAGATGCATATAGGCACAGCATATATAGTCAGAGAACACTGCCAGATGATTACAGTTAATCTTTCTAACTGCTGTGCCTATACGCATCTCTTCAGGCTGGGTCTCTTTTCTCTTGAAAAAAGAAGGCTGAGGGGTGACCTAATAGAGGTCTTTAAAATTATAAGAGGTTTTGATAGAGTGGAGAGAGAGAGAATGTTTCCACTTGTGGGAAGAGCATAACTGGAGGCCATCAATATAAGATAGTCACCAAGAAATCCAATAGGGAATTCAGAAGAAACTTCTTTACCCAGAGAGAATGTGGAACTCGCTACCACAGGGAGTGGTTGAAGCGAATAGTATAGATGCATTTAAGGGGAGGCTGGACAAGAAAAAAAAATGAAAGACTTACATTTCTATAGCGCCTTTCACGACCTCCGGATGTCCCAAAGCACTTTACAGCCAATGAAGTACCTTTTTTTGAAGTGTAGTCACTGTTGTAATGTAGGAAACGCGGCAGCCAATTTGCACACAGCAAGCTCCCACAAACAGCAATGTGATAATGACCAGATCATCTGTTTTAGTGATGTTGGTTGAGGGATAAATATTGGCCAAGACACCAGGGAGAACTCCCCTGCTCTTCTTTGAATAGTGCCATAATCTTTTACATCCACCTGAGAGAGCAGACGGGGCCTCAGTTTAACATCTCATCCGAAAGACGGTACCTCTGACAGTGCAGCACTCCCTCAGTACTGCACTGGGAGTGTCAGTCTGGATTATGTGCTCAGGTCTCTGGAGTGGGACTTGAACCCACAACCTTCTGACTCAGGCAAGAGTGCTACCCACTGAGCCACAGCTGACACACATTCCTGTGAAACTGTGAAGGACGTAGCAGGTAATCACAGTTCAAGAGAGAACATTGGGACCATATTGGAAGGAGCCCCTTGGATCTAGCTAGGCACCTGAGTCTTCCCTTCAGCATGCCAGTGGTCTGTTCAGTTTTAATTGGAGTGCAGATGCAAACCTCTTCACTGGTGATGCTTTTCAAGGGTGTTAGACGCCTGTAGCATCAACCAATCAGCTGTTGCCTGACCTCGATTCTGAATGAGTGCAGGGACACTGAAAAGGATAAATCACGGTACCTCCCTACTTGTTGGACACTGAAAAAAGAAAGAATTTGCGTTTATATAGCGCTCATTAAAAAAGGAACCACTTCAAGTTTCAGAGTACCATGGATAAAAAAGAGTTTCCGGTCACTTGCTACTTTAGTTCTCCACTCTGACCTCTCTGTCCTCGGCCTCCCACACTGTTCCAATGAAGCTCAACGCAAGCTTGAGGAACAGCGCCCAATTTTTTCAACTTTACAGCCTTAAGATTGAGTTTAACGACTTCAGATCGTGACCACCGCTCCCATTTTCTCGGCCAGCAGGTGCTGGTAACGGAGGGTGGCTGCCCCAGAGCCGGGAGGTGTGGGCTGGTGCTTGGGGTGGTCTTCACCCTTGGGGGTCTACCCACCTTTCACCACCGCATTCCCAGGCCGTGGGAGCCTTCTCCTCTTTGCCAGATCTTCCGTGCTTCCCTCCCCTTCTGCTGTTGCCATTTCCACCTCCTCTGACCCATTTTGTTTCTTGTGCCATTATCACCCCCTTTTGCCTCACACCTTTTGTCATTTAATCACCCCCCGCCTTATCACAGACCTTCCCCTTTGTTCTTCCCCCGCACCTGCCCCACAGCCTGCCTTTTCCCTGGCTCTGCAATTGCTTAACACTGTTCATCTCAAACATCTTCCAGTTCTGACGAAGGGTCATCGACCTGCAACGTTAACCCTGTTCCTCTTTTCACAGAGGCCGCCTGGCCTGCTGAGTGCTTCCCAGCATTTTCTGTTTTTATTTCCGATACCTCTAGCCCGTTTTCTATATTGGGTATCCACTAGAGCAACACAAAAGACACAGATAATTGCAAACGCGCATCTTTAACACACATTACTCTGTCTGAAGTCATGTAAAAATGGTACAACACAGCATGTATCTTGTCTAAGCTCTGTCTACAGTTAGGATATAAATGAATTGTTTCGAAACAGCAGTGTAACATTCAGAAATAACTGGGGATGTCTTTAGGAACATCGGAACAGGAGGAGGCCATAAACAGGTAATTTTCGGGTTGGCAGGCTGTAACTAGTGGGGTACCACAATGATCAGTGCTGGGGCCTCAGCTATTCACAAACTATATCAATGATTTGGATGAGGGGACCAAATGTAATATATCCAAGTTTGCTGATGATACAAAGCTAGGTGGAATGTAAGTTGTGAGGAGGATGCAAAGAGGCTTCAAAGGGATATAGACAGGCTAAGTAAGTGGGTGAGAACATGGCAAATAAAATATAATGTGGAGAAATGTGAAGTTATCCACTTTGGTAGGAAAAATAGAAAGGCAGAGTTTTTTTTAAATGGTGAGAGATTGGGAAATGTTGGTGTTCAGAGGGACCTGGGTGTCCTTGTACATGAATCACTGAAAGTCACCATGCAGGTACAGCATACAATTAGGAAAGCAAATGGTATGTTGGCCTTTATTATCAGCCCCTCGAGCCTGTTCCGCCATTCAATCAGATCACGGCCGACCTGTATCAATACAAAAGGACTGGTACAAAGGGACGTGTGAGCACCACGGAGGCAGCAATCAGGCCTCGTTTAAACTGGACAGGTGGAAGGGGGTAGAGTGGAAACCGATCCAAGGTGAGAATGAACGTAGGACAGCAGATGGGTCCGGATACAATGGACGACTAATTGGTCGATACCTCACCCGTTTTACAGCCATAAAGCAGGCGCCAAACCGCGTAATATGGCGGGTGGCGCGCCCCCGTACATTCTGTGCTGGAAGTGCACTGCCCGCCATGTTGGTAGAGAGGTGTCCAGGGCCCGTGCCTGAAACAGGCGGTAGTTGTCCCTGTGCATATGCAAATAGAGGGCCCTCACGCCTGTTGGAGGCCACCTTCACAAAGTTGAGCTGCCCTGAACGCAGTCGGCGCCGGACTTGCTGGGTCCAGGAAAATGTGGTTTACCTGCAACCTAACCAGTGATCCTTAAAGGGTCCGCTGGAGCTCGCCATCTAAAAAGGTAAGTTCGTTAAAAAGAACTTAACCGAACGTGAAACCAGATGTGCAGGAGTGTTCCTCCCAGCTCTCCCAGTGCCAAAGCTCCTGCTTCCTCACTCTTTCCCCCCCCCCCCCCCCTTTGCAGGTTCATTTTGATTTGACCTTCCTTGCATCGATTTAGAAGAGACTATGGGGGCTGCACTCTGAGCTCTTTCCCTGGGCCTCTCCATTGTTCTTTCCAGCAGATTTGATGTACAGGTCTCTCCAGGCAATGAGCAGGGTGTGGATGGAGAGCAAGATCGACCCTCCCCTTTAAGAACTGGCTGGCGCCAGTGTGTCTGTGTTCCATTGCTGACTGACATCACATGAGCTTCGCCAGTGCTCTGAGTTAGCGCCTCGCTCCTCGGCGTCAGCGCCTTAAGAGAGGTGTGTAGCGCCTGATTTAGTGCTCCTCCAGGGGTGATAAAAACCAAGTTTGCAGTCGGAGGCGATAATTAGCACCAGGCACTAAACTTTGCGCCCGGCCGATAATTGCGCCCCAAACGGTGCGATACCGAATTTTTCCCCCAATGACTATCCTCTGGCACTATGAAGAGATAAGAAGGGTATGTGAGAATGGGGAAGTTATTTTAACAGGTGACTTTAATCAACTTGATACAAACTGGGACGAGCCAAGTTGTCTGGAGTTAGACCTGGTGAATGTAACCCTTGACTGCTTTATGATCAGGGTGTTACCCGTGCTTATCTCCACCTGCTATTACTAGGTGAGCCAGGCTCTGTCTTCATGGAAGAAGACACAAAAAAACCTCCCGAAAAAAGTGGAGAACCAAGGGTCTAGCAAGATTGAGGAACTGAAAGAAATTAGTATTAGTAAAAAATAGTACTGGAGAAATTAATGGGATTGAAAGCCGATAAATCTCCTGGACCTGATGACCTACATCCTAGGGTTTTGAAAGAGGTGGCTATAGAGATAATGGATGCATTGGTTGTCATCTTCCAAAATTCCATTGATTCTAGAACGGTTCCCACGGATTGGAAGATAGCAAATGTATCCTCACTATTTAAGAAAGGAGGGAGAGAGAAAACGGGGAACTACAGACCAGTTAGCCTGACATCAGTAGTAGGGAAAATGCTAGAATCTATTATTAAGGATGTGGTAACAGGGCACTTAGAAAATAACAATAGGATTGGGCAGAGTCATCACAGATTTATCAAAGGGAAATCATGTTTGACAATTCTGTTAGAGTTTTTTGAGGTTGTAACTAGCAGAATAGATAAGGGGGAACCAGTGGATGTGATGTATTTGGATTTTTAGAAGGCATTCGATAATGTGCCACACAAGAGGTTATTAAACAAGATTAGGGCTCATGGGATTGGGGGTAATATACTAGCATGGATTGAGGATTGGTTAACGGACAGAAAACAGGGAGTAGGAATAAACGGGTCATTTTCGGGTTGGCAGGCTGTAACTAGTGGGGTACCACAATGATCAGTGCTTGGGCCTCAGCTATTCACAAACTATATCAATGATTTGGATGAGGGGACCAAATGTAATATATCCAAGTTTGCTGATGATGCAAAGCTAGGTTTCGAATGTAAGTTGTGAGGAGGATGCAAAGAGGCTTCAAAGGGATATAGACAGGCTAAGTGAGTGGGTGAGAACATGGCAAATGAAATATAATGTGGAGAAATGTGAAGTTATCCACTTTGGTAGGAAAAATAGAAAGGCAGAGTTTTTTTTAAATGGTGAGAGATTGGGAAATGTTGGTGTTCAGAGGGACCTGGGTGTCCTTGTACACGAATCACTGAAAGTTACCATGCAGGTACAGCAAGCAATTAAGAAAGCAAATGGTATGTTGGCCTTTATTACAAGAGGATTTGAGTATAAGAGTAAAGATGTCTTACTGCAATTATATAGGGCCCTGGTGAGACCACACCTGGAGTATTGTGTACAGTTTTGGTCTCCTTACCGAAGGAAGGATATACTTGCCATAGAGGGAGTGCAACGAAGGTTCACCAGATTGATTCCTGGGATGGGGGATTGTCCTATGAGGAGAGATTGAGTAGACTAGGCCTATATTCTCTAGAGTTTAGAAGAATGAGAGGTGATCTAATTGAAACATACAAAATTCTTATAGGGCTCGACATGGCAGATGCAGGGAGGATGTTTCCCCTGGCTGGAGAGTCTAGAACCAGGGGTCACAGTCTCAGAATAAGGGGTCGGCCATTTAGGACTGAGATGAGGAGAAATTTCTTCACTCAGAGGGTGGTGAATCTTTGGAATTCTCTACCCCAGAGGGCTGTGGAGGCTCAGTCGTTGAGTATATTCAAGACAGAGATCGATAGATTTTTGAATATTAAGGGAATCAAGGGATATGGGGATAGTGCAGGAAAGTGGAGTTGAGGTAGAAGATCAGCCATGATCTTATTGAATGGCAGAGCAGGCTCGAAGAGTCAAATGGCCGACTCCTGCTCCTATTTCTTATGTTCTTAGGTTCTTAATCAAAGTAATGTAAGTTGCTTGGTTGCAATTGATATTACTTCAGTCCGCATACTGTTACAAAAACAATGAACACGCAGGTGCTAGCGGCACTCTGGTGGGTTGTCTTGCTGAACTTAAAAGATCAATCTCTCTGCACCTAGTCCTATTGTCCAGGATTGAGGTCCTTTCCCTGTTCAGCCCACTGCTACTTGACTGCCTCTTAGTGCTGTGCTTACAGCTTCACAAATCTCTCACAGATATTTTGTATTGATACGAAATTAGCTCAGTGACAGGAAGCAAATGGTGGATGGATGTTTTTCAGACTGGGAGGTGGTTTGCAGTGGGGTTCCCCAAGGGTCAGTTTTGGTTCCATTACTCTTCAATTTTTATAAACAGCCTAGACTCGGGTGTAGGGAGCAGCATTATAAAGTTTGCAGGTGATACGAAACTTTGTAAAGAAGTAGATATTGATGAGGATAGTTATAGGCTTCAGGATGACATAGACAGGATGGTGAAATGGGCAGAAGCATGGCCGATGGAGTTCAATGTGGAGAAGTGTGAAGTGATGCACTTTGGGAGGACTAATATGGAAAGACAGTCTACTGTAAATGGCACGATTTTGAGAAGTGTAGATGAGCAGAGAGACCTTGGTGTCCATATACACAGATCCTTAAAGGTGGCAGGGCAAGTTGCTAAGATGGTTAAAAAAGCGTATGGGTTACCTGGGTTTATAAACAGAGGAAAAGAATATAAAAGCAGAGAGATCATGCTGGAACTTTATAAATCACTGGTTAGGTCTCAGCTGGAGTATTGGACAATTCTGGGCACCACACTACAGGACAGATGTAAAGGCCTTAGAAAGGGTGCAGAGGAAGTTTACCAGGATGTTACCAGGGATGAGGGACTTCAGTTATGAGGAGAGGTTGGAAAAGTTAGGACTGTTCTGCTTGAAATAGAGAAGGTTAAGAGGTGACCTAAGAGAGATTTTCAAAAGGTGAGAGGTTTTGATAGAGTAGAGAGAGAAAAACTATTCTCTGAGGTGAGTGGATCAATAACCAGAGGTCAGAGATTCAAAATTATTGGCAAAAGATCTAGAGGGGAGATGAGGAGAAATGTTTTCACTCAGAGAGTTGTCGGGATCTGGAACACTCGACCTGAAAAGATGGTGGAAGCTGATTCCATAAATAATTTTAAAAGGGAGTTGGGACAGGTACTTGAGGATGAGGAACATACAGGGCTACGGAAAAAAAGCGGAGATGTGGGACAAAGCACAACTTTTTTCTTAAATTCGTTCATGGGATGTGGGCGTCGCTGGCAAGGCCAGCATTTATTGCCCATCCCTAATTGCCCTCGAGAAGGTGGTGGTGAGCCGCCTTCTTGAACCGCTGCAGTCCTTGTGGTGAAGGTACTCCCACAGTGCTGTTAGGGAGGGAGTTCCAGGAATTTGACCCAGCGACGATGAAGGAACGGCCGATATATTTCCAAGTCAGGATGGTGTGTGACTTGGAGGGGAACTTGGAGGTGGTGGTGTTCCCATGAATCTGCTGCCCTTGTCCTTCTCGGTGGAAGAAGTCACAGGTTTAGGAGGTGCTGCCGAAGGAGCCTTGGCGAGTTGCTGCAGTGCATCTTGTAGATGGCACACACTGCAGCCACAGTGCGCCGGTGGTGGAGGGAGTGAATGTTTAAGGTGGTGGATGCGGTGCCAATCATGGGCTGCTTTGTCCTGGATGGTGTCGAGCTTCTTGAGTGTTGTTGGAGCTGCACTCATCCAGGCAAGTGGAGAGTATTCCATCACACACCTTACTTGTACCTTGTAGATGGTGGAAAGGCTTTGGGGAGTCAGGAGGTGAGACACTCGCCGCAGAATACCCAGCCTCTGACCTGCTCTTGTAGCCACAGTATTTATGTGGCTGGTCCAGTTAAGTTTCTGGTCAATGGTGACCCCCAGGATGTTGATGGTGGGGGATTCGGCGATGGTAATGCCGTTGAATGTCAAGGTGAGGTGGTTAAACTCTTGCTTGTTGGAGATAGCCATTGCCTGGCACTTCTGTGACGCGAATGTTACCTGCCACTTATCAGCCGAAGCCTGAACGTCGTCCAGGTCTTGCTGCATGCGGGCATGGACTGCTTCATTATCTGATGAGTTGTGAATGGCACTGAACACTGTGCAGTCATCAGCGAACATCCCCATTTCTGACCTTATGTTGGAGGGAAGGTCATTGATGAAGCAGCTGAAGATCGTTGGGCCTAGGACACTGCCCTGAGGAACTCCTGCAGCGATGTCCTGGGGCTGTGATGATTGACCTCCAACCACCACAACCATCTTTCTTTGTGCTAGGTATGACTCCAGCCAGTGGAGAGTTTTCCCCCCGATTCCCATTGACTTCAATTTTACTAGGGCACCTTGATGCCATACTCGGTCAAATGCTGCCTTGATGTCAAGGGCAGTCACTCTCACCTCAACTCTGGAATTCAGCTCCTTTGTCCATGTTTGGACCAAGGCTGTAATGAGGTCGGGAGCCAAGTGGTCTTGGCGGAACCCAAACTGGGCATCAGTGAGCAGGTTATTGGTGAGTAAGTGCCGCTTGATAGCACTGTCGATGACACCTTCCATCACTTTGCTGATGATTGAGAGTAGACTGATGGGGCGGTAATTGGCCGGATTGGATTTGTCCTGCTTTTTGTGGTCAGGACATACCTGGGCAGTTTTCCACATTGTCGGATAGATGCCAGTGTTGTAGCTGTAGTGGAACAGCTTGGCTAGAGGCGGGGCTAGTTCTGGAGCACAAGTCTTCAGCATGATAGCCGGGATGTTGTTGGGGCCCATAGCCTTTGCTGTATCCAGTGCGCTCAGCCGTTTCTTGATATCACGTGGAGTGAATCGAATTGGCTGAAGACTGGCTTCAGGAGTAGGCCGATATGGATCATCCACTCGGCACTTCTGGCTGAAGATGGTTGCAAACGCTTCAGCCTTGTCTTTTGCACTCACGTGCTGGGCTCCACCATCATTGAGGATGGGGATATTCATGGAGCCTCCTCCTCCCGTTAGTTGTTTAATGGTCCACCGCCATTCACGACTGGATGTGGCAGGACTGCAGAGCTTTGATCTGATCCGTTGATTGTGGGATCGCTTAGCCCTGTCTATAGCATGCTGCTTCTGCTTTTTAGCATGCATGTAGTCCTGTGTTGCAGCTTCCCCAGGTTGGCACCTCATTTGTAGGTACGCGTGGTGCTGCTCCTGGCACGCTCTTCTACACTCCTTATTGAACCAAGGTTGGTCCCCTGGCTTGATGGTAATGGTAGAGTGAGAGATATGCCGGGCCATGAGGTTACAGATTGTGGTGGAATACAATTCTGCTGCTGCTGATGGCCCACAGCGCCTCATGGATGCCCAGTTTTGAGCTGCTTGATCTGTTCTGAATCCGATCCATTCCATTTAGCACGGTGGTAGTGCCACACAACACGATGGAGGGTGTCTCAGTGTGAAGACGGGACTTCGTCTCCATAAGGACTGAGCTACCAATGCTGTCATCGGACAGATGCATCAGCGACAGGTAGATTGGTGAGGACGAGGTCAAGTAGGTTTTTCCCTCTTGTTGGTTCTCTCACCACCTGTCGCAGGGCCAGACAGCAGCTATGTCAGTTGTGAAAGTTATGTCATAGTCTCTTTCAAAGAGCCAGCACGGGCACGACGGCCTCCTTCTGTGCTGAAAGTTTCTATGATTTGATGATTAAACTGTACAGTGCTCTAAGTACTATGTCCAGTTCTGGTCAACAGAAACAAGAGAGGTTATTCAAGCTTTGGTATCTGGAGTGGGATTGGAACTCTCAAACCTTCTGACCCAGAGGTAAGAATGCTACTGACTGAGCCACAGCTACTTGAATATGAAATCCATGCTGACGCTCCAGTGCAGTGCTGAGGGAGTGCTGCACTGGCGGAGGTGCCGTCTTTCAGAGGAGACGTTAAACCGAGGCCCCGTCTGCTCTCTCAGGTGGATGTAAAAGATCCCAGGGCACTATTTCAAAGAAGAGCAGGGGAGTTCTCCCCGGTGTCCTGGGCCAATATTTATCCCTCAATCAACATCTCTAAAACAGATGATGTGGTCATTATCACATTGCTGTTTGTGGGAGCTTGCTGTGCGCCATTGGCTATCGCGATCCCTATATTACAACAGTGACTACGCTTCAGTGGCTGTAAAGTGCTTTGGGACAACCTAAGGTTGTGAAAGGCGCTGTAGAAATGCAAGTTCTTTCTTTCTTAGTGCAGAGTGGAGCCATGGAACCTCATGGGGAATCTAGAACTCGGGGGCACAGTCTCAGAATAAAGGGTCGCCCTTTTTGAACTGAGATGAGGAGGAACTTCTTCTCTCAGAGGGTCGTCAATCTGTGGAATTCTCTGCCCCAGAGAGCTGTGGAGGCTGGGTCATTAAATACATTTAAAGTGGAGATAGACACATTTTTGCAAGATAAGGGAGTGAAGGGTTATGGGGAGTGGGCTGGGAAGTGGCTTTGAGCCCAAGATCAGCCATGATCTTATTGCAGGCTCGAGGGGCCAAGTGGCCTATTCCTGCTCCTATTTCTTATGTTCTTATGTTAAGAGTCTGATCCCCAGTCTTGGAGGTCTCACTTATGAAGAAAGACTGAAGAAACCTGGAGACGTTTGTGAGGTGATCTTATCGAGATATGCAAGAATGTAAACGGTATGGAAAAGAGGTCAGAAGTTTAAACTAGGAAAATCAAATTTCGGACTGATTCCATGAAGTCTTTCTTCACACAGAGTGATCAACACTTGGACTGGACTTCCAGATAGAGCAGTGGAAATGAGAACTTTGGAATCATTTAAGGGCCAATTGGTGTGTCAGTGGTGGGACTTTAGAATCATTCTGGATAATGAGCTGAGTTAGAATGAAGCACTCGATCATAATTAATAAATAATTTACTCTGGAAATACATCCATGCGGAAAGGTATTGAGGAAAAAAGTTAAAATGAAGCTTGGAGGAGTTAGGGGACCAGAGAAATAGATGAACCAGGGGATAGGTAAACGCATTAATAATTATTGACAAAAGGAATGATAAATTAATCCCAAAGACCCAAGCAGTGCTATCGAAGGGGAATATTTTAATTTTACAGATTAAAAATGAAAGTTATGTCACAGTCTGTTAAAGCAAAATATTCTAGCAAATCATAGAACTACATAGAGGTTTACAGCACAGAAAGAGGCCATTCGGCCCAACAGGTCCATGCTGGTGTTTATCACAGAATCCCCACAATGCAGATAGAGGCCATTTCGGCCCATCGAGCCTGCACCGACACATATCCCACCCTATCCCCGTAACCCCACGTATTTAATCCCCCTAACACTAAGGGTCAATTTATCATAGCCAAATCAACCTAACCCGCACATCTTTGGACTGTGGGAGGAAACCAGAGCACCCGGAGGAAACCCACGCAGACACGGGGAGAATGTGCAAACTCCACACAGACAGTCACCCAAGGCCAGATTCGAACCTGGGTCTCTGGCGCTGTGAGGCACCAGTGCTAACCACTATGTCACCGTGTTGCTCCACACCAGCCTCCTCCCACCCTCGTTCATCTCACCTTATTAACACACCCTTCTATTCCTCCTCAACTACTCCCTGTGGCCGCGATTTCCACATCTTTGTGTAAAGAGGTTTCTCCTGAATTCCCTTTTGGATTTATTAGTGACTATCTTATATTGATGGCCTCTCCCACAAGTGGAAGCAGCTTCTCCATGTCAACCCTATCAAACCCCCTCAAAATTTTAAAGACCTCTATCAAGTCACCTTTCAATCCACTCTTTTCTAAAGAAAAGAAAGAAAGTCTTGCATTTCTATAGCGCCTTTCACGACCACCGGACGTCTCAAAGCGCTTTACAGCAAATGAAGTATTTTTTGAAGTGTAGTCACTGTTGTAATGTAGGAAATGCAGCAGTCAATTTGTGCACAGCAAGCTCCCACAAACAGCAATGTGATAATGACCAGATAATCTGTGCTTTAGTGATGCTGATTTAGGGATAAATATTGGCCCCAGGACACTGGGGAGAACTCCCCTGCTCTTCGAAATAGTTGAGAGGTCGCACAACACCAGGTTATAGTCCAACAGTTTTATTTGAAATCACAAGCTTTCGGAGCTATCGATTGCCCCTTCCTCACCTGAGGAAGGGGCAATCGATAGCTCCGAAAGCTTGTGATTTCAAATAAAACTGTTGGACTATAACCTGGTGTTGTGCGACCTCTCAATTTTGTCCACCCCAGTCCAACACCGGCATCTCCGCATCATGACCACTTCGAAATAGTGCCATGGGATCTTTTATGTCTACCTGAGAGAGCAGACGGGGCCTCTGTTTAGCGTCTCACCCGAAAGACGGCACCTCCGACAGTGCAGCCCTCCCTCAGCACTGCACTGGAGTTTCAGCCTAGATTTTGTGCTCAGGTCTCTGGAGTGGGACTCCACTTCCTGGTGGGGTGGTAACCGAGGCGATGTCGGGGCGCGATCGGCAGCGCTTTGCAGAGGCTCCGCGGAGCACTGCCACGTTCCAACGACCTTCAGTTAAAGGGGAGGGCCACTGCGCACTCTGCAAGGCCTCCGATGGCCGCACGCCATGGCACACCACGGAGGGCCAACCTGGAGGTCGGCCAGAAAAAGGGCAGCACGGGTCGCAGCCTCACCTCCCCTATAAATACCGCCCCACGAGCGGAGGTCGGCCCGGTTCATGGCCCGCGAGGCTGGCGCTGACCTCGCCCACGGCAGCCTCGCGGGGCGCAGCCGAATTTCTGCCGCAGGGCGGTAAGGGGACGCAGCGGGGTGCTATTGGTTCGTGGCGCACGACGATGAAGTCATCGCCGGCGGGGGCGCAGCACTATCGGGTAGCGCCTCAGCAACGCCCCGCCGAATTTCTCCCCCCCACCCCCCCAGGTCGATAAGCCCTTTGCGCCCTGTTAGCGCCCCCCGGAGGTACTAATGGCAGGCGCAAAGGAGCCGAATTTCTAGCCCGAAGACTTTATGGGGGAAAAATTCAGTTGGTTGCGCCTCCCGTTAGCGCCTTAAGAGGGCGCTAATGGGGCGCAAAGCAGCTAGCGTCCGGGCGCAGTGATATTTGCGCCGCTCGCGAACTTAACTAGACATTTTGCGGCGGCGCTAAACTTTATCGCCGCGATCTCCTGCGCGCGCAGATTGTGACGTCATACGAGAGTGCAACGCCCTTGTGGCGCCCCGGAGCAGAATTTCAGTGGCGCCCCCATCCTTACCGCCTGGCGCATCCAACGACCGGAAGAGTGGAACGCTAACAATCGCTGGGGGGGGGCGCTATTTAAAGGGGGCCTCTTCCTGTCTTTCTCTGTGGTTGACATTTTTGCACCACTCATTCTGAGAGAGAGAGAGAAAGAGAGACTTCTGCATTGAGTCAACGCTGTGTGAGGTAGTTTTGGCTACTCATCCTAACTTCGCTGGTACTTTGGTTTCTGGCCTTCATAACTTTGCTTGCTAAGAGATATGGGGGCTGCACTGATGGGGGGCGTCGTGCTGCGCCAGCTGAATCGGAGGAGACAGAGACGCAGAGAGAGAGTGGCAATGATGGCCAGACGGAGGAGGGCCAACAGGCGTCTGTACAGGAGAGCTTACCCTCCCAGGGTATATCGTGAACAGCTCTCCTACATTCATATGTCTGATGAGCAGTGTCTGCGAAGGCTGCGCTTCAGCAAGGAGGTGGTCACTGAGCTCTGCCACCTGCTGCAGCCAGATCTGCAGCCTCAACTGAGGTCCAGGACGTCTCTGTCGGTGGCAGTGAAGGTCACAGTGGCTCTGAACTTTTATGCTACTGGCTCATTTCAATCTGCTGTTGGGGACATCGCCAATATCTCCCAGTTCGCGGTGCATTGCTGCATCAGGAATGTCACAAATGCCCTCTTTAAAAGGAGACGAGAGTTCATCTCTTTCCCCATGACCCCAGACAAGCAGCAAGAACGCGCTCTGGGCTTTGCGAGGATAGCGGGCTTCCCCATGGTGCAGGGCGCCATTGACTGCACGCATGTGGCTTTGCGTGCTCCGCATGAGAATGCCGAGGATTTCCGGAACAGAAAGGGGTTCCATTCCTTGAATGTTCAGTTGGTCTGTGACCACAGACAGCTGATACTCGCTGTCAATGCCCACTATCCTGGCAGCTGCCACGATGCTTTCATCCTGCGCCAGACTACTGTGGCAGAACTTTTCGAGGCACCGCATCAGCCAGTTGGTTGGCTTCTCGGGGACAAGGGGTATCCACTGAGCACCTGGCTGATGACACCGCTCCGTACGCCCAACACCCCTGCTGAGCTGCGGTACAACGAGAGCCATCAAGCTACCAGGAACATCGTTGAGCACACAATCGGCGTGCTGAAGCAACGGTTCCGCTGTCTCGACCATTCTGGAGGAGCCCTGCAGTACTCGCCTGAGCGAGTTTCCAACATCGTAGTTGTGTGCTGCATGCTGCATAACATGGCAATCCTCAGGACCCAGCCAATGCCACCAGGCCTTGGAGCACCACCAGAGGAGGAGGAGGAAGAGGAGGAGGAGGATGATCAGCAGCAGCACCAAGGCGTGAGGGCGGCCCACAATGGTGAAACTGCAAGGGCCGTCCGTCAGCGGCTGATAGCAAGCCGCTTCTAGGCCCCTGCTGTGGAAATGGCTTCTGCCATTGAGAACAGCATGAATGAACCCAACACGCAACCCCTAAGCCGGCCAAGGCACCAATGATTCCAAACACCAAACATGTATATTTTGAGTACCAAAACTTATTTATTTTACAAACTCTGTGTGTGTCATTTCTTCATGACAAACTCATACAAATAAACACAAAAAAACAGACCTTACCATAACTGGTTCTCACAACCTGGAGATCATGTGCAAAACACTCAACAAAAGTTTGACCACGAACCTCGGCCTTTAATAAAAAAATGACCAGCATTTTGTCACACCTCCTACATCGAGGGTGAACTCCTTCCCGTGCGCCCTTCCCCCCTTCTTACCCTACTGCTCCTCCGCAATGGGACCTCAGTGGCTGCAGCAAGGCTGGTGGAAGGCTGCTGACTGTCAGGCCCCGACAATGCAGATGCCCTTGAGGGACGGCCTCGACCAGTTCTGGGCCTGGAGGGCCCGGCTGCAGACTGCACCAACTCTGCATGGGCGGCAGCAGTCTGTCCTACAGGCGGTGGCAACTGCAGTGGAGAAGTGACAGTGGTGGCAGCAGGAATGCTGTCATCTTGAGCGAGGACAGCAACTCCCTGCTCGACCGGCACACTGGCACTCCCACGGGGCAGCACCTCAGCATCCGGAGCAATCTGCTGGAGCACAGATTGCTGGCCTGCTGCGGCGCGGTGAGAGCCCCGGGGAAATGTGAACGAACAAGCGAGGATGGCAGCAGACAGTGCTCGCGTGACCTCAATCTGAGTCTGCATGAGAGCAGTCTGAGATTGAATTGCAGCACTGAGCTTCAGTGTCGCATCCGCCTGCGCTGCAGCGAAGTGCTCCACACTCCTTGCCAGTGCTTCAATGCATTCGGGCACCCTACCCACTGCAGCCATGAGCTCAGTGTGCATGCCCACCGCCTGGGTGTTCATTTCCGCGATCAGCCACTCCTCCTCTGCGTCCAGTGCAGCAGGACTCGCTGGCATACTCTCCCTCCGGGGAGAAGGCCCCCGAGCTTCCCTACCCCCATCGCGTTGCTGCAGCCCGCTGGGTCCTGGAGCTTCACCCTCATCAGACCCTTCCCCCCTGCTCCCCTCCAGGGAAGGCGTGTTCCCAGTGTCGGCATAGGCTTCCTTGGGAGAGGGTGGCACTGATGCTCCGGCTTCCTCTTCCTCCTCGGCTGCAGCTTCACTCCCACTGGCAGCTTCAGGGCCCGTCTCCTCAGCTGGTGAATCACCATCTGAAAGCAGGGAGGTACAAGAGTGGCTTTAGCGTGAGGACAGGGTGGCAGTAAGGGAGGAATAAGTGCAGCGAGTTAGTAAGTTGGATTGAAAGTGTCAAAGGCTGGTGTTGTGAGGGACAAGTGGAAGGACAGAGGACAAAAAGGTGATGACCTTACCATTGCTGTCCAGAACGGGGTCGGCGTCTCCAGTGGCGACGGGACCGATCACCCGGCTTGCCACAATCCTGTGGACGCGCTCCTCAAGATCGCTGAGGGGTTGCAGCTGAGGCCGCCCTCCACCCGTCTGTTGCTGCTGTCTCCTATTATGCGCCAGCTTGGATTGCAAGAAAAAGGACGGCGTCTGAGTAAATATACAGCCATGGTCTTGCCTGATGTGCCTCCCATAGGTGAATAGCCCTTACTGTATACAGCCATGGTCTTGCCTGATGTGCCTCCCATAGGTGAATAGCCCTTACTGTATACAGCCATGGTCTTGCCTGATGTGCCTCCCATAGGTGAATAGCCCTTACTGTATGCAGCCATGGTCTTGCCTGATGTGCCTCCCATAGGTGAATAGCCCTTACTGTATGCAAAGTATGGAATGTGTGTGTGTGCTTCATGAAAGGGCCATAGGTGTTGGATGAGTGTTGTTAATTGTGGTTTTAAGACCCTCTGGCCATAGAGTGAGGTTGAGATGGAGGGATGGAGAGGTATTGCAAAAAAGCCACTCACCCTGACGACCCGAGTGAGGTCGTTGAACTTTTTCCGGCATTGGACATGGGTCCTGGGCACCATGCTCCTGGAGGAGACGCGCTGAGCCACCTCCCTCCACACTCTTCTGTAGTCGCGCGGCGAAGGCCTCCTGCCACTCTCTGGGTACAGTATTGGTCTTCGGCGCTCCACCGCGCCAACCAGAGCATCCAAGGCCCGCTCGGTGAAGCGCTCAGCTCGTTCTCTCACCCTCTCCATCCTTGGCTGGAAAATGGATTCACAGGTCTCTCCAGGCCGAGATTCAAGGCTGCAATGAGCAGGGTGTGGCTGGGGAGCAAGATCGCCCCCCCCCTTTAAGAACTGGCCGGCGCCAGTGTGTCTGTGTTCCCTCGCTAACTGGCAGCACCTGCGCTGCGCTCGCGCTCTGAGTTAGCGCCTCACTCCTCGGCCTTTGCGCCTTAAGAGAGGTGTGCAGCGCCTGATTTAGCGCTCCACTCACCTCCCGGGGCGTTAAAAGTGAAGTTTCCAGTCAGTGGCGATAATTAGCGCCAGGCGCTAATTTTTGCGCCCGAACAATATTTGCGCCCCAAACATGGCGCGACTGAATTTTTCCCCCTAAATGAATATAAAAATAATTTTTTTCAATCATCTAAACATTAAAAAACCTGTAAAATAAGGTAAGGTTATTTAAAGCCCCTTTAAAACTTTACATTTATTTTTCAAAAAATAAAATTTTGGTTTTAAATATTTAATTAAATGGCATTTTAATTAATTTTAAATATGTAATTTTAAAAATGTATTTGAGGTGTGGATGTATTTTTGGGGGTATTCCCATTCATGCTTATGGGGTTTCGGTACATACGGAATCCCTCTAATTATGAATGGGGATTCCCATCTGTCATTGGTTGGTCAGGCCCACGTGATCCCAGGGGTGCTCGCGAACCGCCTGCACCCCTGGGATACGTGGGTCTCTACCCGCGGGTACCCGGAGAGGCCCAGGACCGCCAGTCTCCGGACCTCCCTGACCACCAGGTACGCGGGCTTTTTATTTGCGGATCGGAGTCATTTCCCCGCGGGGAAAGCCTCCGACCGCAAATTCCGGGCCGTTACGTTTTTTTCTGTCAAGTTCAGTTTGTGTCCGGCCATATTGTTAGTGTTGGAACACATCTCAAACCGTTCATTGCTCTATTCGTGAAATCTTTGAACCTTTGCAAATACAAACAATGATGATCAGACATATGACCTGAAGGAATCATGTACACCACGGAAAGTTATAGATACCATTGCTGCACGATCAAGAGCAATGGACTAGGATCGGAAAGCCATTGAGAAAGGTGAAGAGGATATCCAAAACCTACATCAGTATCTGACTTGAAAATGAATCAATCAGAACTGAGACAGAAAGACATGGGGTTCTTCAAGAAACAATAATGGTGGAGTGGCCACAAATGAATCAAGATGTGGCTGGCCTCCCATGTTCTACTCTGACATAAAAAAACTACTAGGCACTTGGTCTGAGTATTAAGCAAGGCTTTAATCAACTGTTTTTCAACATGGAGGTCTAGTTGTGTCCTTCACTAGTTCCTGTTAAAGAATGTCCTGAGCAAGCTGGGCCCATGCCCGAGTATTTATACTCTCCCTGGACAGCGCCACCAGCAGGCCGCCCAGTATTATTTCATAAGTCATTTCCACGTGAATGACAAGATTCATGTCATACCCTATGTAAACTTGAGGTCATCCCAAACTCGGCTGCCTGTGTCCTAACTCGCACCAAGTCCTGTTCACCCATCACCCCTGTGCTCGCTGACCTACATTTGCTTCTGGTTAGGCAACGCCTCGATTTTAAAATTCTCATCCTTGTTTTCAAATCCCTCCATGGCCTCACCCCTCCCTATCTCTGTAACCTCCTCCAGCCCCACACCCTCCTCTAATTCTGGCCTCTTGAGCATCCCTGATTATAATCGCTCAACCATTGGTGGCCGTGCCTTCAGCTGCCTCGGTACTAAGCTCTGGAATTCCCTCCCTAAACCTCTCTACCTCTCTTTTCTCCTTTAAGATGCTCCTTAAAAACTAACTCTTTGCTGCCCTAATTTCTCCTTATGTGGCTCGGTGTCAAATTTTGTTTTATAACACTCCTGTGAAACGCCTTGGGAAGTTTTACATATTACACAGGATTACATTACATAGGATATACGGCACAGAAACAGGCCATTCGGCCCAACCAGTCCATGCCGGCGTTTATGCTCCACCCGAGCCTCCTCCCGTCTTTCCTCATCTAAATCTATCAGCGTAACCCTCTATTCCCTTCTCCCTCATATGCTTGTCTAACCTCCCCTTAAATGCATCTATACTATTCGCTTCAACCACTCCCTGTGGTAGCGAGTTCCACATTCTCACATCTCTCTGGGTAAAGAAGTTTCTTCTGAATTCCCGATTGGATTTCTTGGTGACTATCTTATATTGATGGCCTCTAGTTGTGCTCTTCCCCACAAGTGGAAACATTTTCTCTGTATTCAGTCTATCAAAATTTTTCATAATTTTATAGACCCCTACTAGGTCACCCCTCAGCCTTCTTTTTCAAGCGAAAAGAGACCCAGCCTGTTCATCCTTTCCTGATATGTATACCCTCGCATTTCTGGTATCATCCTTGTAAATCTTCTCTGCACCCTCTCCAGTGCCTCTATATCCTTTTTTATAATATGGCGACCAGAACTGTACGCAGTGCTCTTTAAGTGTGGTCTAACCAAGGTTCGATACATGTTTAGCATAACTTCCCTACTTTTCAATTCTATACTTCTAGAAATAAATCCTAGTGCTTGGTTTGCTTTTTTATGGCCTTGCTAACCTGTGTCGCAACTTTTAGTGATTTGTGTATTTGTACTCCGAGATCCCTTTGTTCCTCTACCCCACTTAGACTCGCACCCTCCAAGTGATGTGACCTCCCTATTCTTCCTACCAAAATGTAATACCTCACATTTATCTGTGTTGAACTTCATTTGCCAATTATTTGCCCATTCTGCAAGTTTATTAATGTCCTCCTGTAATTTGTTGCAGTTCTCCTCAGTGTTGACTATCCCCCCAATTTGGTGTCATCCGCAAATTTAGAAATTGTGTTTCTGATTCCGAAGTCTAAATCGTTAATGTAAATTGTGAACAGCAGTGGTCACAGCACTGATCCTTGTGGAACACCACTACCCACCTTCTGCCACTGTGAATAGCTACCCTTTACTCCCATTCTCTGCTTTCTGTCCTGAAGCCAGCCAGCAATCCATTCTGCTACTTGTCCCCTGACTCCACATTCTTTGACCTTGTTCATCAGTCTATTATGGGGTACCTTATCAAAGGCCTTTTGAAAATCCAGATAAATTACATCTACTGCATTACCATTGTCTATTCTCTCTGTTACCTCTTCAAAAAATTCAATGAGGTTGGTCAAGCAAGACTTTCCCTTTTGAAATCCATACTGACTATTCATTACTATGTTTTTGGTTTCTAGATGTTCTTCTATTTTCTCCTTTAGTAGAGATTCCATTATTTTTCCTACCACCGATGTTAAGCTGACTGGTCTATAATTCCCTGGACATGTTCTATCCCCCTTCTTAAATATAGGTATTATGTTAGCTATCCGCCAGTCCTCTGGCACTACACCTTTTTCTAACGAATTATTAAATATGTGTAGTAATGCCTCTGCTATCTCTTCCCTAGAGGGGTTTTATCCTCTTTGAGTTTGATTAGTTTATTTAATATATCCCCTCTTTTTATTTAAAATGCACTTATCTCATTACTCATCTCATCATCCAATGTCATGTCTACCTGTTCTATCTCCCTGGCAAATACCGAAGTGAAATAATTATTTAATATTTCTACCATCTCTCTATCGTTACCTGTGGTATTATCCTGTCTATCCCTTAATGGCCCTATTCCCATCCCAAACTTCCTTTTTTTATTGATATGCCTGTAAAATATTTTACTATTTTGTTTTATGTTCCTTGATAATTTAATTTCATAGTTTTTCTTTACCTTCCTAATTGTTTTTTTGACTTCTCTCCTAATCCCTTTGTATTCTCCCTTATCATGCACTCCCCTGCTGTCTATGTACTTAATGTATGCCTCTTTCCTTAGCCTCAATTGTTCCCTTATGGCTTTATTCATCCATGGAGTCTCATTATTGTTTAGTTTGTTCTTTCCTTTTAGCGGAATATATTGTTCCTGCACTCTGTTGAACACCGTTTTAAATGTTTCCCATTGCTGTTCTACATCGTTGTTTGCTAATATTGTTGCCCATTTTTTCCCCAAGTTCTATTCTCAGCCCCTCAAAATCAGCTTTTCTCCAATCTAATAACCTGGTTTTCGTCATACTTATGTCCTTCTCAATTACTATCTTAAAGTGTATCATATTATGGTCACTATTGCCTAGATATTCCCCTACTTTTACTTCCCTTATCTGCTCTGGTTCATTCCCCATTACTAGATCTAGTAATGAATCCTCCCTTGTTGAGCTTTTTACATATTGGGTTAAAAAGGAGTCCTGTAGACATTGTAGGAACTCCATTCCCTTATCCCCTTTACCTACCTCTTCTGTCCAATTAATATCAGGGTAGTTGAAATCCCCCATGATTATTATTCTATGTTTTTTACTAATTTCCCTAAATTGTCTGCATATTTCTTCCTCCACCTCCCTTCCACTATTAGGTGGTCTGTAGACTATGCCTATTCGTGTGACTGATCCTTTATTATCTTTTATCTCTATCCATATGGATTCTATTTTTGTCTTGCTGATATCTGTGTCACTTTTTTCTACTGCCATTATGTTATCCCTAATAAGTACAGCTACTCCACCTCCCCTTTTCCCTCCCTATCTTTTCCAAATATGTTATACCCGGCAATGTTTAATTCCCAGTCCTGATTTTTCTGTAGCCATGTCTCAGTAATCCCAATTATGTCTGGTTCCTCCCAACGCATGATTGCCTCCAGCTCCCCTGTTTTATTAAGGTCACTGTGTGTATTGCTGTACAGACAGTTTAACTTATTTTTAATAGGATTTCCTGTCACTTTATGTTTAACCATCTTTTTAGACTCATGGGGCTAAAAATTGAGTAGCAACCCCTTTGGGGCGCTAACTTGGTAGAATAGATAAGGGAGAACCAGTGGATGTGGTGTATTTGGATTTTCAGAAGGCTTTCGATAAGGTCCCGCATAAGAGATTAGCGTGCAAAGTTAAAGCACATGGGATTGGGGGTAAGGTACTGACTTGGATAGAGAACTGGTTGGCAGACAGGAAGCAAAGAGTTGGAATAAACGGGTCTTTTTCCGAGTGGCAGGCAGTGACTAGTGGGGTACCGCAGGGATCGGTGCTAGGACCCCAGCTATTCACAATATATATTAATGATCTAGATGAGGGAACTAGATGTAATATCTCCAAGTTTGCAGATGACACAAAGCTGGGTGGGCGTGTCTGTTGTGAGGAGGATGCAGAGAAACTCCAGTATGATTTGGACAAGTTGGGTGATTGGGCAGATGCATGGCAGATGCAGTATAATGTGGATAAATGTGAGGTTATCCACTTTGGTGGCAAAAACAGGAAGACAGATTATTATCTGAACGGCAATAGATTGGGAAAAGGGGAAGTGCAACGAGACCTGGGAGGCCTTGTGCACCAGTCGTTGAAGGTAAGCATGCAGGTGCAGCAGGCGGTTAAGAAGGCAAATGGTATGTTGGCCTTCATAGCGAGAGGATTCGAGTACAGGAGCAAGGATGTTTTGCTGCAGTTGTACAGGGCCTTGGTGAGACCACACCCTGAGTATCGTGTGCAGTTTTGGTTGCCTTATCTGAGGAAGGATGTTCTTGCCATGGAGGGTGTGCAGCGAAGATTCACCAGACTGATACCTGGGATGGCAGGAATGACGTATGAAGAGAGATTGGGACGATTGGGCTTGTATTCGCTAGAGTTTAGAAGAATGAGAGGGGATCTCATTGAAACTTATAAAATTCTAACAGGACTAGACAGACTAGATGCAGGAAGGATGTTCCCGATGGCGGGGAAGTCCAGAACCAGGGGTCACAGTCTAAGGATAAGGGGTAAGCCATTTAGGACTGAGATGAGGAGGAATTTCTTCACCCAGAGAGTGGTGAACCTGTGGAATTCTCTACCACACAAGGCAGTTGAGGCCAATTCATTAAATATATTCAAGAAGGAGTTAGATATATTTCTTAAGGCTAAGGGGATCAAGGGATATGGGGAGAAAGCAGGGACAGGGTACTGAATTTGGATGATCAGCCATGATCTCATTAAATGGCGGAGCAGGCTCGAGGGGCCGAATGGCCTACTCCTGCTCCTATCTTCTATGTTTCTATGTTTCTAACTTCGCTCGGGCGCTACTTTTAGCGCCCCGGAAAAATTAGTGCTCCCGCAATGGAAATTGAGTGGTAGCGCCCCAAGAAGGAAGCGGGGTGCTACTGGAAGCGCCCCGCCGCCCTCTTGGGGCGCTGCGAGGGAATATCGCCCAGCTGGGCCCCCGGGGATCGGGAGTGCCGGCAAAAGAGCCCGGCAGTCAAGAGAAGTTCTGGGCTCATGGAGCGCAGCCGGCACTCTGCCGGGGGGGGGGGGGGTGGGGGCCGGGAGCAGAGGCAGGTGCTGGCAGGTGGCCAGCAACAAAAATGGCCGCCCCGCACCTCTCCTTTAAATAGCGCCTCCCCGGCCGCAGGTAGGCCCCCCTGACCCCGTCGGACATAGCGTCCGGCAGTAAGTCAGGGGGCGCTCCTGAAGATCGCGGCCGGGGCACGAGCGGGGCACTGCGCACGGCGATGACGTCATCGCCGGCGGCGCAGTGCCACGGAGCGCTACCGGTTACCGTCGCCGCTAACCACCCGCTGAATTCCGCAGGAGGCGTTGGCAGCGCCGCACCCGGTTTCTAGTTGCTTTGCGCCCCATTAGCACCCCGCTAACGGGAGGCGCAAGGCAACCGAATTTTTCCCCCTTGTTCTATAACTCTATTTATTCCCTTGCCATCAATGTCCTCCCTTACTTTATTCCTTCCTATGCTCTCTTATCCTGTTTTGTTTATAATTAGGCTGGTTACATTTCTTGTCGATCCCTCCCCCCATCTTACTAGTTTAAAGCCTTTGCCACCTCCCTATTTACCCTTTCCGCTAAGACACGGGTCCCATCCCGGTTCAGGTGGAGCCCGTCCCATCGGTACAGCTCCTTCCTGTCCCAGAACTGGTGCCAGTGTCCCATGAAAAGGAACTCCTCTCTTTCCCACACCAGCCCTTTAGCCACGTGTTAATTCTCCTGATCTGTCTGCTTCTATGCCAATTTGCAAGGTGGCTCGGGCAATAATCCAGAGATTATTACTCTCGAGGTCCTGCTTTTTAATTTAGAGCCTAACTCCTGATACTCTTTCAGCAGGACCTCCTCCTTGTTCCTACCTATGTCGTTTTTTTCAACATGGACCACGACAATAGGATTTACCCCCTCCCTTCCCAAGTTCCTCTCCAGCCGCTGTGAGATATCCCTTACCCTGGCAACACACCCTTCAGGATTCTCGTTCTTGGTGGCAGAGGACGCTATCTATCCCCCTTATTATAGAGTCCCCTATCACTACCACATTTCTATTCTGCTCTCCCCCCCTTGGACTGCCTTCTGAGCCACGGTGCCTTGGTCTGCATTGTGGCTGTCCTCCCTGCAGTCTTTCTCCTTGTCCTCACAAGTAGTGAGCACTTCGTACCTGTTGGACAGGACCAGTGTCTGCGGGACCTCCTTCTCAACCTCTCCTAAATCCCCGCTACCTGGCTCTCTAGCAGTCACACCCTCCCCTTCCTGAACCTGTGCTTTCCTCTGGGGTATGACTGCATTCTGGATAAAACTGTCCGGAAATTCCTCCCTCTCCCTTATGTGTTGGAGTGTCTCCAACTCATATTCCAGCTCAATGGGCTGGATTTTGTCTTGGGGTCGGGTTGGGGTCGTGTTATCCACCCGCCTGCAATTGGATGTGGGAGATTGATGCAATTTTCACTTAATTGGGCAATTGAGTTCCAGCATGTGGGAACCCATGAACCAATTAGTGGTTTCAGTCTGAAAGTCGCCTCTGATGATGTCATCATTGTAGGTCAGAGACTGCCTGGCCTCAGAGATTGTCTGGCCTTTGCTGTGAGAGGACCTGGATGCAAAATGCAGCAGAGAGAGAGAGAGAATGGTTTTTTTTTTCCATCCAGGTCCTCCAAAGGCCTGGCAGTCTCTGAAGACATTCAATGCAGCAGCATCAGAGGCGACTTTCAGACCTAATACTACTACTACCTTCATCACATCTCCGTTGTAATAGTGGACCTGCAGCTGATAGTCAGCTATCCACTTGTGCTCCCGCCAGGTTTCACTGGCGTGTTTCACACCAGGCGTGCTTCACGTGGGAAAAGGGTTAAACTAGCTAAAACGTTTCAAAATGGCATTACAGAGCCAATTTAGGGCTTGTTAAGGGCTTTAATGGCCTCTCGCGCCTCTTGGAGGCGGGACGGAGTCGGGAACACCGCACACGATTTTATCAAAATTGTGTGGAGGCGGGTTGGAGGCGGGTTGGAGGCGGGTTGGAGGCGGGTTGGGGTCGGGACCCCCGAATCTGCAACTTTAACCCCCCACATGCCTCCAAACCTGACTCCACGGGTCAATGAAAATCCAGCTCAATGACTCTCAGCCGGAGAGATTCGAGATGGAGACATCTCCTTCAGGCGTGTTCGCTCGGGACAGTCTCGCTGTCCACAAACTCCCACATACTGCAGTCCAGACACAACCTGCCCTGCCATATCTTAGTCTAGCCTTATTTTCTTTATTTAATTACTTAAAGTATTTATTCAATGATTATTTATAGTTATATTAATTAGTTTAACTAGTTAAGCTATAAATTTAATACGGTATGTTATAGTTTCCCACTCCCAGGGGGGAATTTTGCCAGCCCTGGGGAGGCGGGTATGGAGGCAGGACTAACGGGAAAATGGCAGAAACTGGGAGCGGGTACCGAACCCGCTCCCAACCCGCCTCCGTGCCATCTTCCCAGGAGGCGGGTCCCCGACTCGCGCATTGACCCGTCTCCTTGAGGCGGGAAGGGGATTACAGCCAATTAACTGCCGGTTAACGGGTAGTTAACAGGCAGTTAAGAGGATTATCCCCATTTTACCCACACAAGTGCGGGCTTCCCGACAGCTGCGAACCTCGCCAGGGTCAGCGAGGCGAGCAGTGGGTCTGCGGGGGTGAGAGGGGTCGAAAAGTGCGCTGTGGAGGTGAGTGATGGGTGCAAGTGTGGAGAGGTAAGTATGAGAGGTTAGTGTAAAGTGTTAGAAAAAGTTTACTTACCTTTGCTTCTTCCTGCAGGCTTCAACCCTTGGGGATCCGGAGGTGACTCATCTCAACGGCAGAGATGACAGAATGGCTGCTGCATTCTCAGATGCAGCAGCCATCTGATTTCTGCTAAGGAGAGAGGTCTTGGTGAGCCTTTGTGCAAGGGCTCACCTTAGAACAGAGATTATCGGTGTTTGAAAGCTGATGTCCTCTGTCACCGACTTTCCCTTAATTGGCCGGCTAAACCCACATGTCGGGCTTAACAAGATCAATCAAGGGAAAGTAGCGTGGGTTGGCCGGACGTCGTTGGGGGCGGGACTGAAACCCGACAACCAGCAGTCCCGCCCCCAACGCGCCCCCATTGATAAAATGCAGCCCCTAGTTACAGTACTGTGTTAAAGGCGCTATATAAATACAAGTTGTTGTTGCTGTTCAGGTATTCCGACATATTAGAATCGTTCGGACGAGTTAAGAGTAATAGAGGCAATAGTCTACAAGAGCAGTAACATTGTAAAGCAGAAAAGCTTCTGCAAAGAAATGCTGTTTAAAGATTCATGAGGGACATATTGGCATAAAGAAATGTAAACTATGAAAGGTCACGTATTGGCTCAGAATCAAATCAGGACATTTCAGATCCTACTTAAAATATAGGGCAAACTAACAAGCAGAACCAGTGAAATCTCACTCAGTACCACATTGTCTATATTATAGAATAGAACCATAGAATGGGACAGCACAGAAGGAGGCCATTCAGCCCATTGTGCCCGTGCCAGCTCTTTGAAAGAGCGATCCAATTAGTCCTACTCCCCTTGCTCTTTCCCCATAGCCCTGCAAATTTTTCTTTTTTAAGTATAGATCCAATTCCCTTCCGAGAGTTACTATTGAATCTGCTTCCACTGCCCTCCTCCGAATTGCCTCTTTCTATGCCATAAATTTCTATGATTCACCCTTCCAGGCAGTGCATTCCAGGTCATAACAACTCGCCGAGTAAAAAAAAAACCAATTCTCCTTATCTCCCCCCTGGCTTTATTGCCAGTTACCTTAAATCTGTGACCTCTGGTTACCGACCCTCCTGCCAGTGGAAACAGTTTCTCCCCATCTACTCTATCAGCCAGCTGGTTTTGGCTTGTTGATGTGGTGACTGCTATTCTATCGAGACATGTGCTGAGTACACAATACCACAAGTGAAGGAAAATTGCATGAAAGCAGTTCTCTCCAGATATGATACCTCGTCAAGTCTTTAGTGATAATAAGCCACAGTTTACAAGTGCTCAGTTAGTTAATCATCACAAAGCGCCATTTCACTCGCGCACACGTTAGGTTTGAATTACCTGAAGTGCGGGAGAAACTTCTTTACCCAGAGAGTGGTGAGAATGTGGAACTCGCTACCACAGGGAGTGGTTGAGGCGAATAGCAGAGATGCATTTACGGGGAAGCTAGATAAACACATGAGGGAGAAAGGAATAGAAGGATATGCTGGTAGGGTGAGATGAAGAGGGTTGGGAGGAGGCTGGTGTGGAGCTTAAACACCGCACGGACCAGTTGGGTCGAATGGCCTGTTTCTGTGCTGTAAATACTTGGTAAAGAAATGGGGGGAGAAAATTCAGTATCGCCCCATTTGGGGCGCAATTATCGGCCGGGCGCAAAGATTAGCGCCTGGCGCTAATTATCGCCACCGACTGCAAACTTGACTTTTATCGCCCCTGGAGGTGATTGGAGCGCTAAATCAGGCGCTGCACACCTGTCTTAAGGCGCAAAGGCCGAGGAGCGAGGCGCTACCTCAGAGCGCTGGCGAAGCTCATGTGATGTCAGTCAGCAATGGAACACACACACAATGGCACGGGCCAGTTCTTAAAGGGAATGGTTGATCTTGCTTTCCATCCACATCCTGCTCATTGCAGCCTTGAATCTCGGCCTGGAGAGACCTGCACATCAAATCTGCTGGAAAGAACAATGGAGAGTACCAGGGAAAGAGCTCAGAGTGCAGCTCCCACAGTCTCTTCTAAATCGATACAAGGAAGGGCAAATCAACATGAACCTGCAAAGTGCTGCTCAGTACCCAAAACTCCTTCACACAACGTTGAATCTCTCCAGAAGTCTCTCTCTCTCTCTCTCTCTCTCAGAATACGTGGTTCAAAAATGGCACCAACAATAAAAGGCAGGAAGCGGTCGCCTTGAAATAGCGCTCCCCCAGTCCCTTCATGACTGCAAAACGCTCCCCTCAACCTGTCGTTGCTAGCGTCAGGCGGTAAGGCAGGGGGCGCCACTCAATATCCGCTCCGGGGCGATACCGGGGCGTTGCGCACTCGACTGACGTCACGATCTGCCGACGCAGGAGATCATGGCGGTAGTGTTTAGCGCCGCCGCAAAATGTCTAGTTAATTTCGCGAGCAGCGCAAACATCGCCGCGCCTGGGCGCTAGATGCTTTGCGCCCCATTAGCGCCCTCTTAAGGTGCTAACGGGAGGTGCAACCAACTGAATTTTTCCCCCATGGGATTTCACGCGCACTACTTAAAGTTTGAATCACCCAAAGTGGGACAGAGTGCGTGAAGTCAGTGCGTCCTGAAAGATCCCAAGGAAGAAGTCATGAGACAATGGGAATGAAGTTCCATGGTTTGTGATAAAGAGTGGCTATCACCAGCATGATGACATATCAGAAGAAGAATAACAGCTAATCTACTCTCCAGGAAAATGACTGAATTGTTCAGAGATAGTGAGATCAATTGAAGTTCAACAAAAGGTTTTATTTTGGAAACACTCAGCAGTTAGACAGCATCTGTGGCGAGACCACATGTGAACAGGAGGAGGCCATTCAGCCCCTCGAGCCTGCTCCATCATTCAATCAGATCACAGCTGATCTGTATCTTAACTCCATCCACCCGCCTTGGTTCCGTAACCCTTAATACCCTTGCCTAACAAACGTAGAGCTAACGTTACAGGTCAATGACCTTTCATCAGAACTGGAAGGACTGACAGATAAACAGCTTATAAGCAGGTACAGAGACAGGGAAAAGGGGGGGGGGGGGGAGGGCGGGGGCAAGAAAAAAAGAGGTCTGTGATTGCTTCCGACAAAAGGTCATCGAACTGAAATGTTAATCCTATGATTCTGTCTCCACAGATGCTGCCTGACCTGCTGATCATTTCCAGCATTTTCTGTTTTTTATTTCAGATCTACAGCAATTTTGTTTAAAAAATGTTATTTTAATAAGAGAAATGTTGATCTTCCAGCACTAAAATCTGGTGATAAAGTATGTCTTAGAAATTCCCCCACAAATACCTTCAAGGTAATATTTTTGGTCTCCATCTTATAAAACAGATATAGAGACACTGGAGACAGTGCAAAAAAGATTGACATGGATGATACCAGTACTGAGAGGTTATAACTATCAGGAAAGACAGAACAGAAAAGAGAACGCTGAGTGATGACCTAATAGAGGAACATAGGAGGATAGGAACTGGAGTAGGCCACTCAGCCCCACGAACCTGTTCCAGCTTTCAATTAGTTCATGGCTGATCTGTATCTTTAAAATGATGAAGGGATTCGATAGGGTAGACGTAGTCAAGATGTTTCCACTTGTGGGGGAGACCAGAACTAGGGGCCATAAATATAAGTGAGGATGATACCAATCGACTGCAACAGGACATAGAAAGGCGAGCAGAATGGGCAGACAAGTGGCAGATGGAATTTAATACAGAGAAGTGTGAGGTGATGCATTTTGGCAGAAGGAACAGGGAGAGGCAATAGACACTTAATGGCACAGTTTTAAAGAGTGTGCAGGTGTGCAGGGACAGAGGGACCTGGGAGTTAATGTGCATAGGTCCCTGAAGGTGGCAGGACATATTGAAAGAGTGGTTAGCAAAGCATATGGGATCTTGGGCTTCATAAATAGAGGTATTGAGTACAAAAGTAGAGAAGTTATGCTGAACCTTTATAAAGCGCTGATTAGGCCACAACTATAGTATTGCGTCCAGTTCTGGTCACCACACTTTAGGAAGGATGTGAAGGCCTTTCAGAGGGTGCAGAGGAGATTTACCAGAATGGTTCCGGGGATGGGGGATCTTAGCTACAAGGACAGGTTGGAGAAGCTGGATTTGTTTTCATTAGAGCAAAGAAGGTTGAGGGTTGATTTGATAGAGGTGTACAAGATTATGACGGGTTTGGATAGGCTAGATGGGGAAAGGCTTTTCCCACTAGTTGATGGTACAAGGACTAGGGGACACAGATTTAAGGTTTTGGGCAAGAGATACAGGGGGGATGTGAGGAAAAACTTTTTTACGCAGCGAGTGGTGAGGACCTGGAACTCGCTGTCGACAGGAGTGGTGGAAGCGGAGACACTCAATGTTTTCAAGGGGAGACCAGATAGGCACTTGAGGGAAATAAACTTGCAGGGCTACAGGGATAGAGCGGGGGAATGGGACTGACTGGATTGCTCTACAGAGAGCCGGCACGGACTCGATGGGCCGAATGGCCTCCTTCTGTGCCATTATGACTCTATGGGGGCTAAATTCGGTTGATTTGTGCCTCCCGTTAGCGCCCAGGGCGCTGTGCCACTGGCAATGACATCATTGCCGTGCGCAGCGCCCCGCTCGCACCCCGGCTGTAACATTGGGTGGCACCCCTCGACTTACTACCGGACGCTGACATGAATCTGTCATTCATGACTTATGAAATAATACTGAGTGGCCTGCGGGTGGCGCTGTTCAGGGAGAGTATAAATACTCGGGCACGGGCCCAGCTTGCACAGGACATTCTTAACCGGAACTAGGTAAGGACACAACTAGACCTCCATGTTGTAAAACAGTTGATTAAAGCCTTGTTTAATGCTTAGACCAAGTGCCTAGTAGTTTTCTTACATCAGACGCTATGTCTGCCGGGGTCAGGGGGGTCTACTTGCAGTCGGGGCGGTGCTAGTTAAAGGGGAGGTGGCAGGCGGCCATTTTTGTTGCTGGCCGCCTGCCAGCACCTGCCCCCCGTTTCTGTACCCGGCCCCTGTGAAGCCCCCCCCTGCAGGGTGCCAGCTGCTCTCCTCTTGAGTGCCGGGCTCGTTTTCCGGCACTCCCGATCCCTGGTGGCCCAGCTGGGTGCTGGGATGCGCTACACCAGGCCCCTCCCCTTTAAAAAGGGGAGGAAGGCCTGCAGTACCGCGGCGCGACGTGCCGCAATATTGGCTCGCAGCGCCCCAAGAGGGATGAGGGAAAATCAGCTGCGGGGTGCTAACTTTTTCGGGGCGCTAAGCTCATGGTCTACAGAGCAGTAGTAATACCCGCCCTCCTGTATGACTCAGAGACATGGACCATGTACAGCAGGCACCTCAAAGCACTGGAGAGGTGCCACCAATGCTGCCTCCGCAAGATCCTGCAAATCCATTGGCAGGATAGGCGCACCAACGTCAGTGTTCTCGTTCAGGCCAACATCCCCAGCATCGAAGCTTTGACCACGCTCGATCAGCTCCGATGGACAGGTCACATCGTCCGTATGACCGATACGAGACTCCCAAAACAAGCGCTCTACTCGGAGCTCCAACACGGCAAGAGAGCCTCAGGTGGGCAGAACAAACGCTTCAAAGACACCCTCAAAGCCTCCTTGAAAAAGTGCAACATCCCCACTGGAAACCCCTGGCCCAAGACCGCACAAAGTGGAGGAGAAGCATCCAGGAAGGCGCCGAACAACTCAAGTCTCTTCGCCGGGAGCAAGCGGAAGCCAAGCGCAAACAGCGGAAGGAGCGCACGTCAGCCCAAGCACCCCACCCACCCGCCCCTTCAACCACCGTCTGCCCCACCTGTGACAAAGACTGTAGGTCCCGCATTGGACTCATCAGTCACCTGAGAACTCACACCTGAGGGACTGCCTAAGAAGAAGAAGAAGTTGACCCCCTGCACAAAGGCCTCGAGTGCTGCGTGCGAGACCCTGGGCGCCCTTTCCCTGGCCTGTTGAGCCATTTGTGTTAGTGCTGAAGCACTTTTAGCATTTTTGATCAGCCGAAGGCAGCTCACCTTTAAGAGGTGCAGACTGCCTTTAAGAGGAGCAGGCTAGCTTGAAGTAAAGCAAAGCCTCGCTCCAGCAACGCGAAGTGTGGCCCCATGCTGAGCGCACAGCCTGTCAGCAGTGCGTTCAGCACCAGGCTGTGCGCTACCATCATGGTAATCAGTAGGCAGCACGAAGTTGATGCGCTGCCTATGTTTTTTGAACGGGCATATCTCGCACCGCGGTGGCCACACACATTTTCCAGCGGTATTGAATTTCCCAGCCACTCTGTTTTACAACATAAGTATATTATATTATTGGATTGTTAATAATGTTTAAATAAAAAAAACTAGTAAAGGAACCATTTCATAATAAATTAATGCAAATATTTATTTGTATTGAAGCATGGACGATGTAATGATATATCAGTTCGAGTATGAGAATTTAGAGATGTTCTCTTAAGTGTTAAGGTTTTAGTTAAGCAACCGTTTACAGGAGAAGTCAGTCGTCAACAACAACTTTTAGTTATAGAGCGCCTTTAAAGTAGTAAAACGTCCCAAGGCGCATCACAGGAACGTAATCAGATCAAATTTGCCACATAAGGAGATAATTAGGACAGGTGACCAAAGAGGTCGGTTCTAAGTCGTGTCTTAAAGGCGGAGAGTAGAGGTCGAGAGGCGGAGAGGTTTAGGGAGGGAATTCCAGAGCTTGGGGCCCAGGCAGCTGAAGGCGCGGCCGCCAACGGTGGAGCGATGGACATCGGGGATGCTGAAAAAGCCAGACTTGCAGGAGACCAGAGAGTGTGCAAAGTAGAGCTGTAAACTAGCGGTGAGCTGTAAACTAGCGGTGAGCTGTAAACTAGCGGTGAGCTGTTGCATGGAAAGTTATTTTCAGTTGTAATACAAGCATTTGTTATTCAACGCAGGATTATCAGGAACCTTTAAACCAATAAAGAAAGACTTGCATTTATATAGCGCCTTTCACGACCACCGGACGTCTCAAAAGTGCTTTACAGCCAATGAAGTACTATTTGAAGTGGAGTCACTGTGGTAATGTGGGAAACGCAGCAGCCAATTTGCGCACAGCAAGCGATAATGACCAGATCATCTGTTTTAGTGATAAATATTGGCCCAGGACACCGGGGAGAACTCCCCTGCTCTTCTTCGAAATAGTGCCATGGGATTTTTTACGCCCACCTGAGAGAGCAGACGGGGCCTCGGTTTAGAAACATAGAAACATAGAAAATAGGTGCAGGAGTAGACCATTCGGTCCTTCGAGCCTGCACCGCCATTCAATGCGTTCATGGCTGAACATGCTACCTCAGTACCCCATTCCTGCTTTCTCGCCATACCCCTTGATCCCCCTAGTTGTGAGTATTATATCTAACTCCCTTTTGAATATATTTAGCGAACTGGCCTCAACAACCTTCTGTGGTAGAGAATTCCACAGATTCACCACTCTCTGGGTGAAGAAGTTCCTCCTCATCTCAGTCTTAAATGGCTTCCCCTTTATCCTTAGACTGTGACCCCTGGTTTTAGTTTTCCCTAACATTGGAAACATTCTGCCCGCATCTAATTTGTCTAAACCAGTCAGGATTTTAAACGTCTCTATAAGATCCCCCCACATTCTGCTGAACTCCAGAGGATACAAGTTCAGTTGATCCAGTCTTTCTTGATATGTCAGTCCGGCCATCCCAGGAATCAATCTAGTGAACCTTCGTTGCACTCCCTCAATAGCAAGAATGTCCTTCCTCAAGTTAGGAGACCAAAACTGCACACAATACTCCAGGTGTGGCCTCACCAAGGCCCTGTACAACTGTAGCATCACCTCCCTACTCCTGTACTCAAATCCCCTTGCTATGAAGGCCATCATGCCATTTGCTTTCTTGACTGCCTGCTGCACTTGCCTTCCCACCTTCAGTGACTGATGTACCATGACGCCCAGGTCTCGTTGCACCTCCCCTTTCCCTAATTTGCCACCATTCAGGTAATAGTCTGCCTCCCTATTTTTACCACCAAAGTGGATAACCTCACATTTATCCACATTGTACTTCATCTGCCATACATTTGCCCATTCACCCAACCTGTCCAAGTCACTCTGTAGCCTCCTAGCATCCTCCTCATTGTTCACACTGCCTCCCAATTTAGTGTCATCCGCAAATTTGGAGATATTACAATTAATCCCTTCGTCCAAATCATTAATATATAATGTAAACAGCTGGGGCCCCAGCACCGAACCCTGCGGTACCCCGCTGGTCACTGCCTGCCATTCTGAAAAGTACCCACTTACTCCTACTCTTTGTTTCCTGTGTGCCAACCAGTTCTCAATCCACGTCAACACATTACCCCCAATCCCATGTGCTTTAACTTTGCACACCAATCTCTTGTGTGGGACCTTGTCGAAAGGCCTTCTGAAAGTCCAAATACACCACATCTACTGGTTCCCCCCCCCGTCCACCCTATTGGAAACATCCTCAAAAAATTCCAGAAGATTTGTCAAGCATGATTTCCCTTTCACAAATCCATGCTGACTTGGACCTATCATGTCGCCACTTTCCAAATGGTCTGTTATGACATCTTTAATAATTGATTCCATCATTTTACCCACCACCGATGTCAGGCTGACCGGTCTATAATTCCCTGCTTTCTCCCTCCCTCCTTTTTTAAAAAGAGGGGTTACATTAGCCACCCTCCACTCCTTCGGAACTGATCCAGAGTCTAAGGAATGTTGGAAAATGATCGTCAATGCATCCACTATTTCCAAGGCCACCTCCTTAAGTACTCTGGGATGCAGACCATCAGGCCCTGGGGATTTATCAGCCTTCAGTCCCATCAATTTCCGCAACACCTTTTCCCGACTGATAAGGATTTCCCTCAGCTCCTCCCTCTTACCAGATCCTTTGATCTCTTTTATTTCCGGAAGGTTGTTTGTGTCCTCCACAGTAAACACCGAACCAAAGTACTTGTTCAATTGAACAGCCATTTCTTTGTTCCCCATTATGACTTCCCCTGTTTCTGACTGCAGGGGACCTACGTTTGTTTTTACTAACCTCTTTCTTTTTACATATTTATAGAAGCTTTTGCAGTCCGTTTTAATGTTCTCCGCAAGCTTCCTTTCATATTTTATTTTCCCTGCCCTAATCAAACCCTTCGTCCTCCTCTGCTGAGTTTTAAAGTTCTCCCAGTCCCCGGGTTTGCTGCTACTTCTGGCCAATTTGTATGCCACTTCCTTGCTTTTAATACTATCCCTGATTTCCCTTGTTAGCCATGGTTGAGCCACCTTCCCTTTTTTATTTTTACGCCAGACAGGGATGTACAATTGCTGTAGTTCATCCATGCGATCTCTAAATGTCTGCCATTGCCCTTCCACTGATAACCCCTTAAATATCGCTTGCCAATCTAACCTCGCCAATTCACGCCTCATACCCTCAAAGTTGCCCTTATTTAAGTTCTGGACCATGGTCTCTGAATTAACTGTTTCCTTCTCCATCCTAATGTAGAACTCCACCATACTATGGTCACTCTTCCCCAAGGGGCCTCGCACCACAAGATTGCTGATTAGTCCTTCCTCATTACACAACACCCAGTCCAGGATGACCTCCCCTCTAGTTGGTTCCTCAACATATAGGTTTAGGAAACCATCCCTTAAACACTCCAGGAAATCCTCCTCCACCGTATTGCTTCCAGTTTGAGTAGCCCAATCTATATGCATATTAAAGTCACCCATGATAACTGCTGCGCCTTTTATGCATGCACCTCTGATTTCCTGTTTCATACCCTCCCCCACCTCACTACTACTGTTTGGAGGTCTGTACACAACCCCCACTAACGTTTTCTGCCCTTTGGTGTTCTGCAGCTCAACCCATATTGATTCCACATCCTCCAAGCTAATGTCCTTCCTAGCTATTGCATTAATCTCCTTTTTAACCAGCAATGCTACCCCACCCCCTTTTCCTTTTATTCTATCCTTCCTGAATGTTGAATACCCCTGGATATTCAGTTCCCAGCCTTGATTGCTCTGGAGCCACGTCTCTGTAATCCCAATCACATCATATCCGTTAACATCAATTTGCACAGTCAATTCATCCACCTTATTACGGATACTCCTTGCATTAAGACACAGAGCCTTTAGGCTTGTTTTATTAACACCCTTTGTCCTTTTAGACTTATGATTTAGTATGGCCCTTTGTGTTTTTTGCCTTTGTTTACTCGGATTTCCCTTATTGTTTCTCACCCTTCTAACATTTGTTTCTGACTGCATATTACTTTCCCCTGTTTCGCTACATAGGTTCCCATTCCCCTGCCATATTAGTTTAAATCCTCCCGAACTGCCTTAGCAAATATTACCCCGAGGACATCGGTTCCAGTCCTGCCCAAGTGCAGACCGTCCCTTTTGTACAGGTCCCACTTCCCCCAGAACTGGTTCCAATGCCTCAGGTATTTGAATCCCTCCCTCCTGCACCACTGCTCAAGCCACGTATTTAATCTCGCTATCCTGTTCATGCTA
The DNA here is from genome assembly GCA_030390025.1 of Squalus acanthias. Classification (NCBI taxonomy): domain Eukaryota; kingdom Metazoa; phylum Chordata; class Chondrichthyes; order Squaliformes; family Squalidae; genus Squalus; species Squalus acanthias. The sequence continues at coordinate 154,689 of JASTWF010000474.1, forward strand.
CTCTGATTAGCACGTGGCACTGGTAGCAACCCAGAGATTACTACCTTTGAGGTCCTACTTTTCAATTTAGCTCCCAGCTCCCTAAATTCTGCTTGTAGGACCTCTTCCCGCTTTTTACCTATATCGTTGGTACCTACATGCAACACGACAGCTGGCTCTTCACGCTCCCTTTCCAGAATGTCCTGCAGCCGCTCCGAGACATCCTTGACCCTTGCACCAGGGAGGCAACATACCATCCTGGAATCTCGGTTGCGGCCACAGAAACTCCTGTCTATTCCCCTTACAATTGAGTCCCCTATCACTATAGCTCTACCACTCTTTTTCCCGCCCTGCTGTGCAGCAGAGCCAGCCATGGTGCCATGAACCTGGCTGCTGGTGCCTTCCCCTGGTAGGTCATTTCCCCCAACAGTATCCAAAATGGTATATCTGTTTTGGAGGGAGACGACCGCAGGGGACTCCTGCACTACCTTCCTGATATTGCCCTGCCTCTTGGTCACCCATTTACTGTCTGACCTAGCCTTTACCCGCGGTGTGTTCAACTCACTAAATGAGTAATCCACAAAGTTCTCGGCATCGTGGATGCTCCAGAGTGAGTCCATCCGCAGCTCCAGTGCCGCCATGCGGTCCGTCAGGAGCTGCAGCTGGACGCACTTCCTGCACACATAGTTGTCAGGGACACTGGAAGTGTCCCTGATTTCCCACATAGCACAGGAGGAGCACGACACGGTTCCGAGATTTCCTGCCATGACTTAACCCTTATATTACTTTATTAAGTTAAGTCCCTGAAAACAAAATATAAATCGAACCTACCTTTTAAATTCCCTCTACCCCTAAAGGTTAGAGGAGGTGGGAGGGTGGGAGACACTACTAGTGTAGTGTCTCGGGCTTAGCAACAGCTCCACCTATATACGGGTACCAATGAATTGGCCCCGCCCTCTGACTTTGAAAAAAGCCCGCGAAGCTCCTTCCCCGCTGCCGACCGCTCTGTGGAAGAAAGAAAGGCTCCTCCTCCGCCGCTGTCGACGCTGGTGTGAGGCCTACCTGAGCCTCGGGGCTCCCTTTATCGACTCGCCGCTGCTCCCGCCGCTCCAACCAGGTCCGCTCCTCCTTCCCTGCTGCCGACCGCTCTGTGGAAGAAAGAAAGGCTCCTCCTCCGCCGCTGTCGACGCTGGTGTGAGGCCTACCTGAGCCTGGGGGCTCCCTTTATCGACTCGCCGCCGCTCCCGCCGCTCCAACCAGGTCCGCTCCTCCTTCCCCGCTGCCGACCGCTCTGTGGAAGAAAGAAAGGCTCCTCCTCCGCCGCTGTCGACGCTGGTTTAACATCTCATCCAAAAGACGGCACCTCCGACAGTGCCGCACTCCCTCAGCACTGCACTGGAGGGTCAGCCTAGCTTTTTGTACTCAAGTCCCTGGAGTGGGACTGTGAACCCACAACCTTCATGACTCTAGAGGTGAAGTGTGCTACCCACTGAGCCACAGCTGACAATGGTTCAGATCTGGGGGGGTTTTTAAGCACAATTTCCAGGTGGTTTCTGGGCTGGTGGGTGCAGGAAACAGCTGTTTTGCTGGCACCCCAGCCTCCCCACTGCCACATCTGGAACTTCAGGCCGGAAGGGACACTGGACGCTGAATCGGCCCGCCCATAATTGGGCTGGAGCATTCAAATTAAATTTCAATGACGAGAGTACGTCATCCAACGCAGTAATCTGCACCTGGTGAGGCAGACATAGCATTACTGGAATTACCACTCCCCGGGACTGGAGGTGATTGCCACCATTGCTATTGCAATATTGGGCCTCAGGAATACCATTGCTAGGTCAGCCCAGGGAGAGAGAAGCGTCAACATTGAAAAGGTGAAAAGGACAATTTCAGTTCGTTCACAGAGCAATCAACTGCACTACATTTAAATTAAAAGATGTAAAGATTGCTGATGGCAAGCTAATATGCGGTGACAAGCGACACAGCAATATTCCCTCCCCACCCTACCTTGGGAACCCAAGGCAAAATCCAGGGTCAGGGTGGAGTGAGATGGGCAGATGTAGAGACCGCCCTGCCACCGATCCAGGGATAATCTAGGGTCGACAATGGAGGAAGTAGCGTACGCCCAGTGAGGCACGGATAACATTACTGCAACTGCAGTCCCTGTGGGTTTTTGGCTGATTGCCATCATTCCCTGAGCCAGGATTGAGGGGGATGAATCTCTCCCTGAGGATTTCCCTAATTGTTCTACTGGTTACGGCAGTGAGTGGCTGATCCATTAAGAAACATTTCTATCGCGCCTTTCACCACCTCGGGACGTCCCAAAGCGCTTTACAGCCAATGAAGTACTTTTTGAAGTGTAGTCACTGTTGTAATGTGGGAAACGCGTCAGCCAATTTGTGCACAGCAAGCTCCCACAAACAGCAATGTGATAACAGGCAGATAGTCAGTTTTTAATGAGGGTTGAGGGATAAATATTGACCCTGGACAGCGGGTAGGACGCCCCACTCGTCTTCGAGATAGTGCCGCGGGATATTTTACGTCCACCTCAGATGCCAGGCAGGGCCTCGGTTTAACGTCTGACCTGACAGATGGGTGGCAGCATGTCCTCAGGGATCTGCTCTCAGCTCAGCTGGCAGTCAGAACATTGCAAGTTACCTCAGCATCCCTACCCCCCACTCCTGCTGACATTAGAGATGGACAAATCTTCCAGGATTCCTGCTCTGGATCCCGAAACAGTAATCCTTACTGGAAGCTCTGGTCAGACCCCATCTGGGGCACTGCGTTCCGTTCTGGGCCCCACACCTCAGGAAGGAGATATTGGCCTCGGAGGGGGGGCAGCGCAGATTCACCAGAATGATACCGGGGCTAAAAGGGTTAAACTGTGAGGACAGGTTGCATAGACTAGACTTGTATTCCCTTGAGTATAGAAGATTAAGGGGTGATCTAATCGAGGTGTTTTAGATGATTAAAGGATTTAATAGCGTAGATAGAGAGAAACTATTTCCTCTGGTGGGGGGAGTCCAGAACAATGGGGCATAATCTTAAAATTAGAGCCAGGCCGTTCAGGGGTGATGTCAGGAAGGACTTCTTCACACAAAGGGTGGTGGAAATCTGGAACTCTCTTCCCCCAAAATGTTGTTGAGGCTGGAGGTCAATTGAAAATTTCAAAACTGAGATTGATAAATTTTTGTTGGGCAAGGGTATTAAGGGTTACGGAACCAAGGCGGGTAAATGGAGTTAAGATACAGATCAGCCATGATCTAATTGAATGGTGGAACAGGCTCGAGGGGCTGAATGGCCTCCTCCTGTTCGTATGGTTCTCTGTTCCTAAGCGAGTGTGTGGAGATCAGGTGAGGACAGAGATAGATTAAGAATTCTCGTGGCCCTGGGAAGCAAGAACAGTCGGGGGCCCTTCTGCAACATCGACGTCCCCCCCACCCCGGCCCCCCACCGTTCCATTAAACACAAATGTGTAGCGCAATACATGAAAAAAATAAGTCAATAAAATGTTTAGACACTGCGTTGATAATAAAGCAAATCATATCACAATATATTACGCTTAAATTAAACTATTTGTTCCAGTACAGCTACAACACTGGCATCTACCCAACAATGTGGAAAACTGCCCAGTTATGTCCTGTCCACAAAAAGCAGGACAAATTCAAACCAGACAATTACCGCCCCATCAGTCTACTCTCAATCATCAGCAAAGTGATGGAAGGTGTCGTCGACAGTGCTATCAAGCAGAACTTACTCACCAATAACCTGCTCACTGATGCCCAGTTTGGGTTCCGCCAAGACCACTCGGCTCCCGACCTCATTACAGCCTTGGTCCAAACATGGACAAAGGAGCTTAATTCGAGAGGTGAGGTGAGAGTGACTGCCCTTGACATCAAGGCAGCATTTGACCAAGTGTGGCATCAAGGTGCCCTAGTAAAATTGAAGTCAATGGGAATCAGGGGGAAAACGCTCCACTGGCTGGAGTCATACCTGGCACAAAGGAAGATGGTTGTGGTTGTTCGAGGCCCATCATCTAAGCCCCAGGACATTGCTGCAGGAGTTCCTCAGGGCAGTGTCCTAGGCCCAACCACCTTCAGCTGCTTCATCAATGACCTTCCCGCCAACATAAGGTCAGAAATGGGGATGTTCGCTGCTGACTGCACACTGCTCGGTGCCATTCACAACTCCACAGATAATGAAGCAGTCAATGCCCGCATGCAACAAGATCTGGACAACGTTCAGGCTTGGGCTGATAAGTGGCAGGTAACATTCGTGCCACAGAATTGCCAGGCAATGACTATCTCCAACAAATGAGTGTCTAACCACCTCCCCTTAACATTCAACGGCATTACCGTCGCCGAATCCCCCACCATCAACATCCTGGGGGTCACCATTGACCAGAAACTTAACTGGACCAACCACATAAATACTGTGGCAACAAGAGCAGGTCAGAGGCTAGGTATTCTGCGGCAAGTGTCTCACCTCCTGACTCCCCAAAGCCTTTCCACCATCTACAACGCACAAGTCAGGAGTGTGATGGAATACTCTCCACTTGCCTGGATGAGTGCAGCTCCAACAACAATCAAGACGCTTGACACCATCCAGGACAAAGCAGCCCGCTTGATTGGCAACCCATCCAGAACTTTAAATATTCACTCCCTCCACCACCGGCGTACCGTGGCTGCAGTGTGCACCATCTACAAGATGCACTGCAGCAACTCGCCAAGGCTTCTTCGGCAGCACCTCCCAAACCCGCGGCCTCTTCCACCTAGAAGGACAAGGGCAGCAGGCGCATGGGAACACCACCACCTCCAAGTTCCACTCCAAGTCACACACCATCCTGACTTGGAAATATATCGCCGTTCCTTCATTGTCACTGGGTCAAAATCCTGGAACTCCCTCCCTAACAGCACTGTGGGAGTACCATCACCACACGGACTGCAGCGGTTCAAGAAAGCGGCTCACCACCACCTTCTCAAGGGCAATTAGGGATGGGCAATAAATGCTGGCCTTGCCAGCGACGCCCACATCCCAGGAACGAATAATGAAAATAAAGACCCCTGACAGGGGCACCATTATTAGCTCAGGGTTCCTGGGCACAGTTTTGAGTTGGCAATCCTCCAGGAGTCTCCAGGAATTGAAGATTAATCTCCTGGACGCTCGTTGGGAGCAGCTCAGGAGAAAAATCATAGGGCACGTCAATTAAATTAACATTTTCTTTTAACATTTCTGTTTATTAGCTATAAAGGTATCAGAGAGGGGAAAAAAAGTTGTTTGAGTGACAGTCAAGAATCATCCAATCAGGTAATGAAGATTCTATTCACTTTCCAATTGGCCTTGGGAAGGCGGGGCCCCACGAGGATGGACCTGTCGGGCGACCAATGGCGGGAGTGGGAGGGGCGGGGTGGTTGGAGGTCGGAGGTCATGTGATGAAACTTCCAGGAATACGTCCAACCAGAGTTGGCCACCCTAACACAGGCCCCATAGTGTTAATCTGCGCCTGGGTGAGGACAACACAGGTCGAATAGCTTGGCAACAGTTTCAGCTGTGGCTCAGTGGGTAGCACTGTCACCTCTGAGTTGGAAGGTTTTGGGTTCAAGTCCCACTCCAGAGACTTGAGCACAAAATCCGAGGCTGACACTCCAGCGCAGTGTTGAGGGAGTGCTGCACTGTCGGAGGTGCCGCCTTTTGGATGAGACGTTAAGCCGAGGCCCCGTCTGCTCTCTCAGGTGGGCGTAAAAGATCCCATGGCACTATTTCGAAGAAGAGCAGGGGATTTATCCCCGGTGTCCTGGGGCCAATATTTATCCCTCATTCAACATCACTAAAACAGACTATCTAGTCATTAATAATAAATAAAAGCAGAAAATGCTGGAAATAGTCAGCAGGCCAGGCAGCATCTGTGGAGAGAGAAACAGAGTTAACGTTTCAGGTCGATGACCCTTTGTCAGAACTGGAAAAAGCTGGAGATGGAACAGGTTTTTAAGCAAGTGCAGGGGCAGGGAAAGGGGGGGGGAGGGGAGGAAAGAACAAGAAGGTCTGTGATAGGATGGAAGGCAGGAGAGATTAAGAGACATTAAGAGAGATTAACATAGAAACATAGAAGATAGGAGCAGGAGTAGGCCATTCGGCCCCTCTAGCCTGCTCCGCCATTCAATGAGATCATGGCTGATCATCCAAACTCAGTACCCTGTACCTGCCTTCTCTCCATATCCCTTGATACCTTTAGCTTTAAGAAATATATCTAACTCATTCTTGAATATATTTAATGACTTGGCCTCAACTACCTTCTGTGGAAGAGAATTCCACAGGTTCACCACTCTCTGGGTGAAGAAATTCTTCCTCATTTCTGTCCTAAATGGCTTACCCCTTATCCTTAGATTATGACCCCTGGTTCTGGACTCTCCGACCATCGGGAACATTCTTCCTGCATCTAGTTTGTCCAGACCTGTCAGAATTTTATATGTTTCGATGAGATCCCCTCTCATTCTTCTATACTCCAGCGAGTATAAGCCCAATCGACCCAATCTCTCCTCATATGTCATTCCTGCCATCCCAGGTATCAGCCTTGTGAATCTTCGCTGAACTCCTTCCATGGCAAGAACATCCTTCCTCAGATAAGGCGACCAAAACTGCACACAGTACTCAAGGTGTGGTCTCACCAAGGCCCTGTACAACTGCAGCAGGACATCTCTGTTCCTATACTCAAACCCTTTCGCTATGAAGGCCAACATACCATTTGCCTTCTTCACCGCCTGCTGCACCTGCATGCTTACCTTCAGCGACTGGTGCACAAGGACACCCAGGTCTCGTTGCACTTCCCCTTCTCCCAATCTATTGCCATTCAGATAATAGTCTGCCTTTCTGTTTTTGACACCAAAGTGGATAACCTCGCATTTATCCACGTTATATTGCATCTGCCACGCTTCTGCCCACTCACCCAACCTGTCCAGATCATACTGGAGTTTCTCAGTATCCTCCTCGGAGCACACACGCCCACCCAGCTTTGTGTCATCTGCAAACTTGGAGATATTACATTTAGTTCCCTTATCTAGATCATTAATGTATATTGTGACTAGCTGGGGTCCAAGAACCGATCCCTGCGGTACCCCACTAGTCACTGCCTACCACTCGGAAAAAGACCCATTAATTCCTACTCTCTGCTTTTAAGAGATGTGCAAGGCAAAAGGAGATGGTAATGGGACAAGTTAAGAAACAAAAGATGGCTCTAGATGAAGTGTCAATGGCACTGGCAGAATGAAAGACAGCTGCCATGTGAGAGAGAGAAAAATGAAAAAAAGATGGGGCAGAGGTTATGATCTGAAATTGTTGAACTCGATGTTGAGTCCCTAAAGTCCTGTAAATTGCCTAATCGAAAGATCAGGTGCTGTTCTTCCAGCTTACGTTGAGCTTCATTGGAACAGCGAAAGAGGCCGAGGGCGGACAGGTCAGAGTGGGAGTGGAGTGGGGAATTAAAGTGACAGGCGACCGGAAGCGCGGGGTCACGCTTACGGACTGAACGGAGGTGTTCCGCAAAGTGGTCACCCAACCTGCGTTTGGACTCCCCAATGTAGAGGAGACCACATCGTGAGCAGCGAATACAGTATACATGTTGAGCATCCAAAATCTGGAGTTCCGGAATCCAGCATGTTCTGGAATGTTGCGGAATCTGGGATGATTGGTGGCAGGGTCGTCCGGAATCCGTAAAATGTTCCGGAATCCGGACACCCTGTCAAACCGCAACCTGGGCCCAGGCATTTCCGGACTCGGAAAGTGTTTCTGATGTCCTGAATCCGGAAACGCCCGAGCCCAGGTTGCGATATTTCCGGACTTCGGACATCAGAAACACGTTCCGAAGTCCGGAAAAACATGAAAACCGGCTTGGCCTCGGTCCCGAGGTTGCCGAATTCAGGACGCTCAACCTGTACTAAATTGCAAGAAGTACAAGTAAACCGCTGTTTCACCTGGGAGGAGTGTTTGGTGCCCTGGACAGTGGGAAGGAAGGAGGTAAAAGGGCAGGTGTTGCATCTCCTGCACTTGCTCGGTGCCAGGCGAAGGGGAAGGGCTGTTAGGGGTGATAGAGGAGTGGACCAGGGTGTCACAGAGGAAGCGGTCCCTTCGGAATGCTGAAAGGGGAGGTGAGAGGAAGATGTGTTTGGTGGTGGGATCACGCTGGAGGTGGCAGAAATGGCGGAGGATGATCCATTGAATGTGGAGGCTGGTGGTGTGAAAGGTGAGGACAAGGGGAACCCTATCGTGGTTCTGGGAGGGAGGGAAAGGAGGGAGAGCAGAAGTACGGGAGATAGAACGGACACGGTCGAGGGCCATGTCGACCACGATAGAGGGGACTCCTCGGTTGAGGAAAAAGGAAGACATGTTGGAAGCACTAGTATGGAAGGTGGCATCGTCAGAGCAGATGCGGCGGAGACGGAGAAACTGGAAGAATGGAATAGAGTCCTTACAGGAAGCGGGGTGGGAGGAAGTGTAGTCCAGGTAGCTGTGGGAGTCAGTGGGCTTATAGTGAATGTTTGTCAATAACCTATCCCCAGAGATGGAGACGGAGAAGTCAAGGAAGGGAAGGAAAGAGTCGAAGATGGACCATGTGAAGGTGAGGGAAGGGTGGAAATTGGAAGCAAAGTGAATGAAATTTTCTAGTTCAGGGCGAGAGCAGGAAACGGCCCCGATACAGTCATCAATGTACCGGAGAAAGAGGTGAGGGAGGGGACCTGAGTAGGACTGGAACAAAGAATGTTCCACATATCCCATGAAAAGACAGGGATAGCTAGGGCCCATGCGGGTTCCCATAGCAACACCTTTAATTTGGAGGAAATGAGTGGAGTCAAAGGAGAAGTTGTTCAATGTGAGAACAAGTTCAGCCAGGCGAAGGAGGGTGGTGGTGGATGGGGACTGGTTGGGCCTCTGTTCAAGGAAGACTGGTCATTATCACATTGCTGTTTGTGGGAGCTTGCTGTGTGCAAATTGGTTGCTGCATTTCCTACATTACAACAGTGACTACACTTCAAAACTACCTCATTGGCTGTGAAGCGCTTTGGGACGTCCTGAGGTCGTGAAAGGCGCTACAGAAATGCAAGTGTTTATGTTTCCTGTCAAAGTTCACTTTTTTTATTCGTTCATGGGATGTGGGCATCGCTGGCAAGGCCAGCATTTATTGCCCATCCCTAATTACCCTCGAGAAGGTGGTGGTGAGCCGCCTTCTTGAACCGCTGCAGTCCATGTGGTGAAGGTGCTCCCACAGTGCTGTTAGGGAGGGAGTTCCAGGATTTTGACCCAGTGACTTCCAAGTCAGGATGGTGTGTGACTTGGAGGGGAACTTGGAGGTGGTGGTATTCCCATGCGCCTGCTGCCCTTGTCCTTCTAGGTGGAAGAGGTCGTGGGTTTGGGAGGTGCTGCCGAAGAAGCCTTGGCGAGTTGCTGCAGTGCATCTTGTAGATGGTACACACTGCAGCCACGGTACGCCGGTGGTGGAGGGAGTGAATGTTTAAGGTGGTGGATGGGGGGCCAGCCAAGCGAGTTGCTTTGTCCTGGATGGTGTCGAGCTTCTTGAGTGTTGTTGGAGCTGCACGCATCCAGGCAAGAGCGATTCATTGTGGAGGTAGCCAGTGTCTGTGCAGGAGCACTATCAGGGAAGGCAAAGAAAAAAATTGGGCTAAAAAGCTCCCCTGTCAACGTTTTAGTCAAAGTTCTTTAAATGTGCCCGTGCCCATGCATTGCCATTGAGTGGGTCGGGGAACTGCCCTGTGGGCCTCAGCAGCTCACTTAATGAGGCTTTATTCCTGGATTTATGGAAATCGACAAGTAGTTATGGCTCGGTGTACTGAAAGCAGCATTCAGCTCCCCAGATAAAGCACTAGTGTTCTGTCACAACATCTGTGGAACTGATTTTCTGTAAATTCCACATCCTGAATACAGTCGGCTCCAGAGATCACATCCACCATGATCCTGATCCGTGTCTAGAATTCCGATCGTCAAACCAGATCCAATTCACTCTCCACTGTGGAAAGGAGTGATATTTAAACACAAAACCCCCGAGAAACAATGCCCTATTTATCCTCCTCTCCCACTGCTCAGCACATTAGCCAGTCCGCTGGGAGGTGGCAGCACGTTTTAGAGATTTAAATTATAATGGCTGTAAATTATAATTTAAAGCTTTTCTATTTTTATTTTGGAAGATTTTGATGGACAGGAGGACAGTCTTTAATCTGGAGTTTATGAACACCCTAATGCCAGGATGATTCCTCCAGTCCTACAACCCTCCCTATCTCTGTAACCTCCTCCAGTCCTACAACCCTCCCTATCTCTGTAACTTCCTCCAGTCCTACAACCCTCCCTATCTCTGTAACCTCCTCCAGTCCTACAACCCTCCCTATCTCTGTAACCTCCTCCAGCCCTACAACCCTCCCTATCTCTGTAACCTCCTCCAGCCCTACAACACTCCCTATCTTTGTAACCTCCTCCAGCCCCTGCAACCCTCCCTATCTCTCTAACCTCCTCCAGTCCCTACAACCCTCCCTATCTCTGTAACCTCCTCCAGCCCCTGCAACCCTCCCTATCTCCATAACCTCCTCCAGCCCCTACAACCCTCCCTATCTCTGTAACCTCCTCCAGCCCTACAACCCTCCCTATCTCTGTAACCTCCTCCAGTCCCTACAAGCCTCCCTATCTCCGTAACCTCCTCCAGTCCCTACAACCCTCCCTATCTCTGTAACCTCCTCCAGCCCCTACAACCCTCCCTATCTCTGTAACCTCCTCCAGTCCCTACAACCCTCCCTATCTCCGTAACCTCCTCCAGTCCCTACAACCCTCCCTATCTCTGTAACCTCCTCCAGCCCTACACCCCTCCTTATCTCTGTAACCCCCTCCAGCCCTACAACCCTCCCTATCTCCGTAACCTCCTCCAGCCCTACACCCTTCCCTATCTCTGTAACCTCCTCCAGCCCTACAACCCTCCCTATCTCTGTAACCTCCTCCAGCCCTACAACACTCCCTATCTTTGTAACCTCCTCCAGCCCCTGCAACCCTCCCTATCTCTGTAACCTCCGCCAGCCCCTACAACCCTCCCTATCTCTGTAACCTCCTCCAGCCCCGACAACCCTCCCTATCTCTGTAACCTCCTCCAGCCCTACAACACTCCCTATCTTTGTAACCTCCTCCAGCCCCTGCAACCCTCCCTATCTCTGTAACCTCCTCCAGTCCCTACAACCCTCCCTATCTCTGTAACCTCCTCCAGCCCCTGCAACCCTCCCTATCTCCATAACCTCCTCCAGCCCTACAACCCTCCCTATCTCTGTAACCTCCTCCAGCCCCTACAACCCTCCCTATCTCTGTAACCTCCTCCAGCCCTACACCCCTCCCTATCTCTGTAACCCCCTCCAGCCCTACAACCCTCCCTATCTCCGTAACCACCTCCAGCCCTACACCCCTCCCTATCTCTGTAACCTCCTCCAGCCCTACAACTCTCCCTATCTCTGTAACCTCCTCCAGCCCTACAACACTCCCTATCTTTGTAACCTCCTCCAGCCCCTGCAACCCTCCCTATCTCTGTAACCTCCGCCAGCCCCTACAACCCTCCCTATCTCTGTAACCTCCTCCAGCCCCTACAACCCTCCCTATCTCTGTAACCTACTCCAGCCCTACAACACTCCCTATCTTTGTAACCTCCTCCAGCCCCTGCAACCCTCCCTATCTCTGTAACCTCCTCCAGTCCCTACAACCCTCCCTATCTCTGTAACCTCCTCCAGCCCCTGCAACCCTCCCTATCTCCATAACCTCCTCCAGCCCCTACAACCCTCCCTATCTCTGTAACCTCCTCCAGCCCTACAACCCTCCCTATCTCTGTAACCTCCTCCAGTCCCTACAAGCCTCCCTATCTCCGTAACCTCCTCCAGTCCCTACAACCCTCCCTATCTCTGTAACCTCCTCCAGCCCCTACAACCCTCCCTATCTCTGTAACCTCCTCCAGTCCCTACAACCCTCCCTATCTCCGTAACCTCCTCCAGTCCCTACAACCCTCCCTATCTCTGTAACCTCCTCCAGCCCTACACCCCTCCTTATCTCTGTAACCCCCTCCAGCCCTACAACCCTCCCTATCTCCGTAACCTCCTCCAGCCCTACACCCTTCCCTATCTCTGTAACCTCCTCCAGCCCTACAACCCTCCCTATCTCTGTAACCTCCTCCAGCCCTACAACACTCCCTATCTTTGTAACCTCCTCCAGCCCCTGCAACCCTCCCTATCTCTGTAACCTCCGCCAGCCCCTACAACCCTCCCTATCTCTGTAACCTCCTCCAGCCCCGACAACCCTCCCTATCTCTGTAACCTCCTCCAGCCCTACAACACTCCCTATCTTTGTAACCTCCTCCAGCCCCTGCAACCCTCCCTATCTCTGTAACCTCCTCCAGTCCCTACAACCCTCCCTATCTCTGTAACCTCCTCCAGCCCCTGCAACCCTCCCTATCTCCATAACCTCCTCCAGTCCCTACAAGCCTCCCTATCTCTGTAACCTCCTCCAGCCCTACAACCCTCCCTATCTCTGTAACCTCCTCCAGCCCCTACAACCCTCCCTATCTCTGTAACCTCCTCCAGCCCTACAACCCTCCCTATCTCTGTAACCTCCTCCAGCCCTACAACCCTCCCTATCTCTATAACCTCCACCAGCCCCTACAACCCTCCCTATCTCTGTAACCTCCTCCAGCCCTACAACCCTCCCTATCTCTATAACCTCCTCCAGCCCCTACAACCCTCCCTATCTCTGTAACCTCCTCCAGCCCTACAACCCTCTCTATCTCTGTAACCTCCTCCAGCCCTACAACCCTCCCTCTCTCTATAACCTCCTCCAGTCCTACAACCCTCCCTACCTCTGTAACCTCCTCCAGCCCTACAACCATCCCTCTCTCTGTAACCTCCTCCAGTCCTACAACCCTCCCTACCTCTGTAACCTCCTCCAGCCCCTACAACCCTCCCTATCTCTGTAACCTCCTCCAGCCCCTACAACCCTCCCTATCTCTGTAACCTCCTCCAGTCTCTACAACCCTCCCTATCTCTGTAGCCTCCTCCAGCCCTACAACCCTCCCTACCTCTGTAACATCCTCCAGCCCCTACAACCCTCCCTATCTCTGTAACCTCCTCCAGTCCCTACAACCCTCCCTATCTCTGTAACCTCCTCCAGTCCCTACAACCCTCCCTATCTTTGTAACCTCCTCCAGCCCGACAACCCTCCCTATCTCTGTAAACTCCTCCAGCCCTACAACCCTCCCTATCTCTGTAACCTCCTCCAGCCCTACAACCCTCCCTATCTCTGTAACCTCCTCCAGCCCTACAACCCTCCCTATCTTTGTAACCTCCTCCAGCCCCTACAACCCTCCCTATCTCTGTAACCTCCTCCAGCCCTACAACCCTCCCTATCTCTGTAACCTCCTCCAGCCCCTACAACCCTCCCTATCTCTATAACCACCTCCAGCCCTACAACCCTCCCTATCTCCGTAACCTCCTCCAGCCCTTACAACCGTCCGAGATCTCTGCGCTCCTCCAATTCTGGCCTCTTGTGCACCCCCGATTTTCATCGCTCCACCATTGGCGGCCGTGCCTTCAGCTGCCTGGGCCCCGAGCCCTGGAACTCCCTCCCTAAACATCTCCGCCTCGTTACCTCTCTCTCCTCCTTTAAATGCTCCTTAAAAACCTCCCTCTTTGACCAAGGTTTCGGACACCTGTCCTAATATCTCCTTATGTGGCTCGGTGTCAAATTGAATCTGTTAACGCTCCTGTGAAGCGCCCTGGGACTTTCACTACGTTAAGGCGCTATATCAATGAAAGTTGTTGTAAGTGGAGTACTTGGAGAGCTAATTTTGCATGTTTCAGGATTTAGAAGGGTTTTGATAGAGTAGTTAAGGAGAAACTGTTTCCAGTGGCAGGAGGGTCGGAATGCAGAGAACACAGATCTAAGATAATTGGCAAAAGAGCCAGAGGAGAGATGAGGAGCAATTTTTTTACACAGCGAGTTGTTGTGATCTGGAATGAGCTGCCTGAAAGGGCGGTGGAAGCAGATTCAATAGTAACTCTCAAAAGGGAATTGGATAAATACTTGAAAAGGAAAAATGTACAGGGCTATGAGGAAAGAGCAGGGGGAGTGGGACTAATTGGAGAGCCCTTTCAAAGAGCCGGCACAGGCACGATGGGCCGAATGGCCTCCTTCTGTGCTGTAAGATTCTATGATTCTGTGGCCCCGATCTTTACTGAGGCGGGATTTCCAAGCGGGGGAGAGGAGACTCGAACGCTGTGGAGTTTTAACGCCATGGTCTGCGCGTTTCTTTAAACAAATTGACAGCCGTGTCGGGTGGGGAACGCCACAGGAGAGGCTGCAGCCCAGGAGGGGGTAAGATTCCTGCTGCTGGGGGAGAGATCGCGAGGGGGGGGGGTGGCGTTGGCTGGTACAGCGAGGCTTGTAGTGTCGGGGGGTGATCGCAGGGGTATCTGAGAGAGCTCGGGGGCAGAGATAGGAGGGTTGAGGGGGGTCGGTTATCACAGGGGGGGTTCAATTCGTTGGGGGGGGGTCGGTGATCACGGGGAGGGGGGGCGGTGATCGTGGGGAGGGGGGGCGGTGATCACGGGGAGTGGGGACGGTGATCCTGGGAAGGGGGGACGGTGATCGTGGGGAGGGGGGGTCGGTGATCGTGCGGAGGGGGGGCGGTGATCACGGGGAGGGGGGGCGGTGATCACGGGGAGGGGGGGCGGTGATCGTGGGGAGGGGGGGTCGGTGATCGTGGGGAGGGGTCGGTGATCGTGGGGAGGGGTCGGTGATCGTGGGGAGGGGTCGGTGATCACGGGGAGGGGGGGTTGTGATCACGGGGAGGGGGGGTCGGTGATCGTGGGGAGGGGGGTCGGTGATCACCGGGAGGGGGGGCGGTGATCGTGGGGAGGGGTCGGTGATCGTGGGGAGGGGTCGGTGATCGTGGGGAGGGGTCGGTGATCGTGGGGAGGGGTCGGTGATCACGGGGAGGGGGGGTTGTGATCACGGGGAGGGGGGGTCGGTGATCGTGGGGAGGGGGGTCGGTGATCACGGGGAGGGGAGGCGGTGATCACGGGGAGGGGGGGTCGGTGATCGTGGGGAGGGGGGGACGGTGATCGCGGGGAGGGGGAGGCGGTGATCACGGGGAGCGGGGGTCGGTGATCGTGGGGAGGGGGCGGTGATCGTGGGGAGGGGGGGCGGTGATCGTGGGGAGGGGGGTCGGTGATCACGGGGAGGGGGCGGTGATCACGGGGAGGGGGGTCGGTGATCGTGGGGAGGGGGGTCGGTGATCGTGGGGAGGGGGGGACGGTGATCATGGGGAGGGGGGTCGGTGATCACGGGGAGGGGGGGCGGTGATCACGGGGAGGGGGGGTCGGTGATCACGGGGAGGGAGGGACGGTGATCGTGGGGAGGGGGGACGGTGATCACGGGGAGGGAGGGACGGTGATCGTGGGGAGGGGGGTCGGTGATCACGGGGAGGGAGGGACGGTGATCGTGGGGAGGGGGCGCGGTGATCCCGGGGAGGGGGGGACGGTGATCACGGGGAGGGAGGGACGGTGATCGTGGGGAGGGGGCGCGGTGATCCCGGGGAGGGGGGGTCGGTGATCACGGGGAGGGGGGGTCGGTGATCACGGGGAGGGGGGGTCGGTGATCACGGGGAGGGAGGGACGGTGATCGTGGGGAGGGGGCGCGGTGATCCCGGGGAGGGGGGGACGGTGATCACGGGGAGGGAGGGACGGTGATCGTGGGGAGGGGGCGCGGTGATCCCGGGGAGGGGGGGTCGGTGATCACGGGGAGGGGGGGTCGGTGATCACGGGGAGGGGGGGTCGGTGATCACGGGGAGGGGGGGTCGGTGATCACGGGGAGGGGGGGTCGGTGATCACGGGGAGGGGGGGTCGGTGATCACGGGGAGGGGGGGGCGGTGATCGTGGGGAGGGGGCGGTGATCACGGGGAGGGGGGGTCAGTGATCGTGGGGAGGGGTCAGTGATCACGGGGAGGGGGGGACGGTGATCACGGGGAGGGGGGGCGGTGATCACGGGGAGGGGGCGGTGATCACGGGGAGGGGGGGTCGGTGATCACGGGGAGGGGGGGCGGTGATCACGGGGAGGGGGGTCGGTGATCGCGGGGAGGGGGGGCGGTGATCGCGGGGAGGGGGGGCGGTGATCACGGGGAGGGGGGGCGATGATCACGGGGAGGGAGGGACGGTGATCGTGGGGAGGGGGCGGTGATCACGGGGAGGGGGGTCGGTGATCACGGGGAGGGGGGGCGGTGATCACGGGGAGGGGGCGGTGATCACGGGGAGGGGGGTCGGTGATCGCGGGGAGGGGGGGCGGTGATCACGGGGAGGGGGGGCGGTGATCACGGGGAGGGAGGTCGGTGATCGTGAGGAGGGGGGTCGGTGATCGTGAGGAGGGGGGGCGGTGATCACGGGGAGGGGGGTCGGTGATCGTGAGGAGGGGGCGGTGATCACGGGGAGGGGGGGCGGTGATCACGGGGAGGGGGGGTCGGTGATCACGGGGAGGGGGGGGCGGTGATCGTGGGGAGGGGGCGGTGATCACGGGGAGGGGGGGTCAGTGATCGTGGGGAGGGGTCAGTGATCACGGGGAGGGGGGGACGGTGATCACGGGGAGGGGGGGCGGTGATCACGGGGAGGGGGCGGTGATCACGGGGAGGGGGGGCGGTGATCACGGGGAGGGGGGGCGGTGATCACGGGGAGGGGGGGCGGTGATCACGGGGAGGGGGGTCGGTGATCACGGGGAGGGGGGTCGGTGATCACGGGGAGGGGGCGGTGATCGCGGGGAGGGGGGTCGGTGATCGCGGGGAGGGGGGGACGGTGATCACGGGGAGGGGGACGGTGATCACGGGGAGGGGGGGCGGTGATCACGGGGAGGGGGGGACGGTGATCGCGGGGAGGGGGCGGTGATCGCGGGGAGGGGGGGACGGTGATCACGGGGAGGGGGACGGTGATCACGGGGAGGGGGGGCGGTGATCACGGGGAGGGGGGTCGGTGATCACGGGGAGGGGGGGCGGTGATCACGGGGAGGGGGCGGTGATCACGGGGAGGGGGGGCGGTGATCACGGGGAGAGGGGGCGGTGATCACGGGGAGGGGGGGCGGTGATCACGGGGAGGGGGGTCGGTGATCACGGGGAGGGGGGTCGGTGATCACGGGGAGGGGGGGCGGTGATCACGGGGAGGGGGGGTCGGTGATCACGGGGAGGGGGGGTCGGTGATCACGGGGAGGGGGGGCGGTGATCACGGGGAGGGGGGCGGTGATCACGGGGAGGGGGGGCGGTGATCACGGGGAGAGGGGGCGGTGATCACGGGGAGGGGGGGCGGTGATCACGGGGAGGGGGGGCGGTGATCACGGGGAGGGGGGGCGGTGATCACGGGGAGGGGGGGCGGTGATCACGGGGAGGGGGGGCGGTGATCACGGGGAGGGGGGGGCGGTGATCACGGGGAGGGGGGGTCGGTGATCACGGGGAGGGGGGGTCGGTGATCACGGGGAGGGGGGGCGGTGATCACGGGGAGGGGGGGCGGTGATCACGGGGAGGGGGGGGCGGTGATCACGGGGAGGGGGGTCGGTGATCACGGGGAGGGGGGGCGGTGATCACGGGGAGGGGGGGCGGTGATCGTGGGGAGGGGGCGGTGATCACGGGGAGGGGGGGACGGTGATCACGGGGAGGGGGTGCGGTGATCATGGGGAGGGGGGTCGGTGATCCCGGGGAGGGGGGGCGGTGATCCTGGGGAGGGGGGGTCGGTGATCACGGGGAGGGGGGGCGGTGATCACGGGGAGGGGGGTGCGGTGATCACGGGGAGGGGGGGCGGTGATCGTGGGGAGGGGGGTCGTTGATCATGGGGAGGGGGGTGCGGTGATCGTGGGGAGGGGGTCGTTGATCACGGGGAGGGGGGCGGTGATCAGGGGTTGGGATTTCGATCACCTGGAGTGGGAAGCAGCTTTGCTTGGGGTGGGGGAGGTCGGGGGAAACACTCCAGCTCCTCCCGGCCCACGAGCAGTGCTGGGAATCACTTACCTCTTCCCGCAGTAGTCCTCACCTCCCTTTAGCTGCCGGGTTTCCCGAGGCCCAGATTAAACCTGGAGGAGAGATGAAATCTGAGACGCCCAGCCTCAATTAAATTTTTAAATGAGCGACCCGCCTTCTGGGAGCGGATTGGTCGCCCGTCCCCATCCCGGCTCCATCAAAGCTGGAAGTGGGCGCGTTCGAGGCGTGTTGCGGTCGGGTTTGAGATTTGAAAAATTTGTACATCCGAACCAAACCCACCCATTTTTGGGGGTTAAAATTTCCCTCTATGAATTAAAATCTTGCGCACTTCACCTGTGTGATAACAGCATGTGTATTATATCGAATAGCTAAAGTGTTCACTCAATTCATGAGTGCAGCTAAATTGTTTGTCACCAGTCGGTCATTCTACATTTTATTTTTATTCATTCATGAGATGTGGGCGTCGTGGGCAAGGCCCAGCATTTATTGCCCGTCCCTAATTGCCCCTTGAGAAGGTGGTGGTGAGCCGCCTCCTTGAACCGCTGCAGTCCGTGTGGTGAAGGTACTCCCACAGTGCTGTTAGGGGAGTTCCAGGATGTTGACCCAGCGACGATGAAGGAACGGCCGATATACTTCCAAGTCAGGATGGTGTGTGACTTGGAGGGGAACTTGGAGGTGGTGGTGTTCCCATGCGTCTGCTGCCCTCGTCCTTCTAGGTGGAAGAGGTCGCGGGTTTGGGAGGTGCTGCCGAAGAAGCCTTGGCGAGTTGCTGCAGTGCATCTTGTAGATGGTCCACACTGCAGCCCTTTAAGGAACACTGGTCAACTGTTTGTCAAGTTAGTCATCCGAGCCTCGTCACCTGTTCCTTTGCCAGGTCTCTCATAATAAAAATAAAAGTGAGAAGTCGCACAACACCAGGTTATAGTCCAACAGTTTTATTTGAAATCACAAGCTTTCGGAGCTGCTGCTCCTTCGTCAGGTGAAGTGAAGAATACGAATCGGCACAGCATATATAGACAGAGAACAATGCCTGTGTAGCGTACAATGTCAGACGACTACAGTTAATCTTTCTGACTGCCTTTTATCACACCTCGGCAGAGAGACAATCAGGTCAGTCAGGAAGGCATTATATCAAAGACATAGCAAAATACAACTAAGACAATGAGGTGGGGTCACAGGGGGTCTAATGTGTCAGATGCTGCAGTCTGTATGGAAAACCAAAAACTTTAAACTTTTTACTTTTTTTACTGGAAATCACATCTGTGAACAAGCCAACGACGACTCGAGTCTGGATGACTCTACGTCAGGTGGGGTTACATGTAGCGTGCCGAATTTTTGGCCCAATGGCACTGAACTTGCTGGAGTGGGGCGACTGTTAGTTGAGACACTCTCCTGCACTGTTCAGCTCAAAACTGTTTTGCCCCGTAACTTGCTGGAAAGCACGAGGCCAAGGGGACCTTGGTGAACGATGGGACAAACAGTGTATCTCCTTAACCAATCAGATTAAAGGATTGAGAAATAAACAGAGGAAGAACTGAGAAGGAGGGTGAATTAGAGCGCACAAATTCAATGTCAAACCAGGTGCAGAAAGAGAAATAGAGAGGAAAGGAAAGATTGGATTAAAAGAGAGAGAAAAAGAGACAAAGGAAAAGTAAGTTTTTTTTTAAATTGACATTTTTAAAATCTCCAACAACAATTCACAAGGAAAAGGAAAAGGACAAGGATAGACCAGGAATAAAAATTCTAAATTGGGGAAAAGCAAATTTTGCTAAGCTCAGAGGGGATTTAGCCATAGTGGACTGGAAACAGCTACTTGAAGGTAAATCAGTGTCAGAGCAGTGGGAGGCATTCAAGGAGGAGATCCGGAGGGTTCAGACCAAATATGTGCCCTTAAAGAAAAATGGTGGGACTAACAAATCTAGAGCCCCCTAGATGTCTAGGGACATACAGGGTAGGATAAAGAAAAAAAGGGAGGCGTATGACAGATACCGAGGGCTAAATACTCCAGAATCTTTAGAGGAGTACAGAAAGTGCAGGGGTGCAATTAAAAAGGATATTAGGAAAGCAAAGAGAGAGCATGAAAAATTCTTGGCAAGTAAAATCAAGGAAAACCCAAAGATGTTTTATAAATATATTAAGAATAAGAGGATAACTAAAGAAAGGGTAGGGCCTATTAGAGATCATGAGGGTAATCTGTGTGTGGAGGCGGGAGACGTCGGTAGGGTTCTTAATGAATACTTTGCGTCTGTTTTCACAAAGGAGAGGGGCGAAGCAGACATTGCTATCTGGAAGGAGGAGTGTGAAATGTTAAATGAAATAAACATAGTGAGAGAGGAAGTATTAAGGGGTTTAGCAGCTTGAAAAGTGGATAAATCCCCAGGCCCGGATGAAATGTATCCCAGGTTGTTAAGCGAAGCAAAAGAGGAAATAGCAGAGGCCCTGACCATCATTTTTCAATCCTCTCTGGCTTCAGGTGTGGTGCCGGAGGACTGGAGAACTGCTAATGTGGTACCCTTGTTTAAAAAGGGAGAAAAGGATAGACCAAGTAATTACAGGCCAGTCAGCCTAACCTCGGTGGTGGGAAAATTATTGGAAAGAATTCTGAAGGACAGGATAAATCTTCATTTAGATAGACACGGATTAATCAAGGATAGTCAGCACGAATTTGTTAAGGAAAGGTCGTGTCTGACAAACTTGATTGAATTTTTTGAGGCGGTAACAAGGAGGGTAGATGAGGGTAGTGCATTTGATGTAGTGTATATGGACTTTAGCAAGGCTTTTGATAAGGTTCCACTTGGCAGACTGGTCACGAAGTTAAAAGCCCATGGAATCCAGGGCAAAGTGTCAAGTTGGATTCAAAACTGGCTCGGAGACAGGAAGCAGAGGGTAATGGTTGATGGGTGTTTTTGTGACTGGAAGGCTGTTTCCAGTGGGGTTCCGCAGGGTTCAGTACTAGGTCCCTTATTTTTTGTGGTATATATCAATGATCTAGACTTGAATATAGGGGGTATGATTAAGAATTTTGCAGATGATACTAAAATCGGCTGTGTGGTTGATACTGAAGAAGGAAGCTGTAGACTGCAGGAAGATAGCAATAAATTGGTCAGGTGGGCAGAACAGTGGCAAATGAATTCAATCTGGAGAAAGGGAATACACATTAAATTGCAGGACGCTGAGTAGTGTAGAGGAACAAAGGAACCTTGGAGTGCATGTCCACAGATCCCTGAAGGTAGCAGGCCAGATAGATAAGGTGGTTAAGAAGGCATACGGAATGCTTGCCTTTATTAGCCGTGGCATAGAATACAAGAGCAGGGGGGTTAGGCTTCAACTGTATAAAACACTAGTTAGGCCTCAGCTAGAGTACTGCGTGCAGTTCTGGTCACCACATTACAGGAAAGATGTGATTGCACTGGAGAGGGTACAGAGGAGATTTACAAGGATGTTGCCGGGAGTAGAGAATCTTAGCTATTAGGAAAGACTGGATAGGCTGGGTCTGTTTTCCTTGGGAACAGAGGAGGCTGAGGGGAGACCTTATTGAAGTGTATAAAATTATGAGGGGCGTAGATAAAGTGGATAGAAAGGACCTATTTCCCTTAGCAGAGGGGTCAAAAACCAGGGGGCACAGATTTAAAGTAATTGGGGGAAGGTTTATAGGGGATTTGAGGGGAAATTTCTTCACCCAGAGGGTTGTGGGGGTCTGGAACTCACTGCCTGAAAGGGTGGTAGAGGCAGGAACCCTAGCCACATTTAAAAAGTACTTGGATGTGCACTAGGGATGCTCTAACCTACAGGGCTACGGACCAAGAGCTGGGAAGTGGGATTAGGCTGGAGAGCTCTTTGTTGGCCGGCGCGGACACGATGGGCAGAAATGGCCTCCTTCCGTGCTGTAACTTTCTATGATTCTATGATTCTCTATGATACAACCTGACAGAATGAGACTCCACAGGTTTAATTGTTCACTTTCTGGACAACAGAGGTTGATTGACTGACATTAACAATGATCACATTGTTAAAAGGGTACTTACATTGTTAATTACCAGACTTAACGTTCTGTGGCGAGTTTAATGGGCAAGGAAAGTGCAAATCCAGCAACTTCATGAAAATCACGGAAAGGTTGAGCACGAGGTGCTGTTTTCGCGAAGCTAACAGCACGGCGGCACAATGTGGCGATTCGCAATTCATGGGGTATCTCTTCCTCGCTCGAAGTTGCTGGCCGATTTCATCACGGCGCGCCCTGTTCACACGATGTTATATTTTCAGCAAACCCTGGGCCGTTGAGATGTAACTGGGAGACGCATTTGCTCCTCAGAGCCGCCCCTGCGGGAGGATTGGCATTAGGGAAAGGAGCTCCTCGATCCAAAAAGCAGAGCTAGACGGCAGAATTAAATCTGAGATCATTGGATCTGAGGTGTGGGTCAGAACTTGCATGGTCTGGGACTGAGAGTGAGGCTGGAATGCCGATGCTGTGGGAGGGAGATGGACACAGAATTAAACAGAAGAATATTAGATCAGAAATGCCGGTCACAGCATGCATGTTCTGTGATTAAGAGTGAGGCTGGAATGCAGAGGGTGTGGGAGGTAGATGGACACAGAATTGCTGACACCCCAGCAGAACGTTAAACAGGATTAGGAGGACAGCTATTGTCAGGAGCAGTCTTCAGTGTGACACATGTTGAAAGACATCGGTTTTCTCAGAGAAAAGCTACTGGCAAATAATCATAGAATCATACAACACAGAAGGAGGCCATTCGGCCCATCGTGCCTGTGCCGGCTCTTTGAAAGAGCTCTCCAATTAGTCCCACTCCCCTGCTCTTTCCCCATAGCCCTGCAAATTTTTCCTTTTCAAG
Organism: Squalus acanthias; assembly: GCA_030390025.1. NCBI lineage: Eukaryota > Metazoa > Chordata > Chondrichthyes > Squaliformes > Squalidae > Squalus > Squalus acanthias. Next base: position 177,543 of record JASTWF010000474.1, read on the forward strand.
TATTTATCCAATTCCCTTTCGAAATTTATATTGAATCTGCTTCCACCGCCCTTTCAGGCAGCGCGTTCCAGATCACAACAACTTGCTGTGGAATTTTTATTTCCTCATCTCCCCTCTGATTCTTTTGCCAATGACCTTAAATCTGTCTCCTCTGGTTACCGACCCTCCTGCCACTGGGAACAGCTTCTCCTTATTTACTCTATCAAAACCCTTCATGATTTTGATCACCTCTTACAAATCTCCCCTTAACCTTCTCTGCTCTCAGGAGAATGACCCCAGTTTCTCTAGTTTTTACACATAACTGAGGTCTCTCATCCCTGGTACCATTCTGGGTAAATCTCTCCTGCACCCTCTCCAAGGCCTTGACATCCTTCCGAAAGCGTGGCGCACTCTGAGGCACTAACTCGGCCCCCGCCTGTACTGAACCCTTTTTGTTGTTGTATTTCATGCTGCTACTTTTCTGGGTTTTTTTGGTCCAAGCTAACTCGCCATTTCTTTATCTCAGTCTTTTCCCTGCTTATAACAGGTTGATTTGATTGTCTGTTTCTACCACTCCTTTATTCCTTCCGCATGCTATCCGTTTTGCTAAATTCATTTTTATGTCTGTGGTAACTTTGTCTCGGCGTCCTATTTGACCCTGAGCTGAGCTTCCGACCCCGTGTCCTCTCCATCAGCAACACCGCCTACTTCCACCTCCGTAACATCGCCCGTCTCCACCTCTGCCTCAGCTCATCAGCTGCTGAAACCCACATCCGTGCCTTCACGTGAAGAAGGCAAATGGTATGTTGGCCTTCATAGCGAAAGGGTTTGAGTATAGGAACAGGGATGTCCTGCTGCAGTTGTACAGGGCCTTGGTGAGACCACACCTTGAGTACTGTGTGCAGTTTTGGTCGCCTTATCTGAGGAAGGATGTTCTTGCCATGGAGGGAGTGCAGCGAAGATTCACCAGGCTGATACCTGGGATGGCAGGAATGACATATGAGGAGAGATTGGGTCGATTGGGCTTATACTCGCTGGAGTAGAGAAGAATGAGAGGGGATCTCATCGAAACATATAAAATTCTGACAGGTCTGGACAAACTAGATGCAGGAAGAATGTTCCCGATGGTCGGAGAGTCCAGAACCAGGGGTCATAGTCTAAGGATAAGGGGTAAGCCATTTAGGACAGAAATGAGGAAGAATTTCTTCACCCAGAGAGTGGTGAACCTGTGGAATTCTCTACCACAGAAGGTAGTTGAGGCCAAGTCATTAACTATATTCAAGAATGAGTTAGATATATTTCTTAAAGCTAAAGGTATCAAGGGATATGGGGAGAAGGCAGGTACAGGGTACTGAGTTTGGATGATCAGCCATGATCTCATCGAATGGCGGAGCAGGCTTGAGGGGCCGAATGGCCTACTCCTGCTCCTATCTTCTATGTTGACCTCCAGACTCGACTATTCCAACGCCCTCCTGGCCGGCCTCCCACCCTCTACCCTCTGTAAACTTGAGCTCATCCAAAACTCTGCTGCCCGTGTCCTAACTCGCACCAAGTCTCGTTCACCCATCGCCCCTGTGCTCGCTGACCTACATTGACTCCCAGTCCGGCATCACCTCAATTTTAAAATTGTCATCCTTGTTTTCAAATCCCTCCATGGACTCGCCCCTCCCTATCTCTGGGACCACCTCCAGCCCTGCACCCCCGCCCCCCCCACCCCCCGAGATCTCTGCGCCCCTCCAATTCTGGCCTCTTGAGCATCCCTGATTTTAATCGCTCCACCATTGCCGGCCGTGTCTTCAGCTGCCTGGGCCCTGAGCTCTGGAATTCCCTCCCTAAACCTCTCCGCCTCTCTCTTCTCCTTTAAGAACCTCCTTAAAACCGACCCCTCTGACCCAGCTTTTGGTCACCTGTCCTTATATCTCCTTCTGTAGCTCGGTGTCAAATTTCGTTTTGATAATCGCTCCTGTGAAGCGCCTTGGGACATTATACTATATTAAAGGTGCCATATAAATACAAGTTGCTTTAGTTGTTGTTATATTAACCATCTCTGCTTGTTCTTTCTGATGGTTGTAATTTGCCCTTCTCGCCCCTTCCTCCCTAGTTTAAATTACTCTTCACTTCCCTGTTGATTCGGTTTGCCAGTTCACGAGTCCTCTTCCTGTTCAGATGCAGAATAGCTCTTATCTTCCCCAGATTGCTTCTAATTCCTGCCAGTGCGCCACCAAAGGGAAACCCTCTCCCTGACACCACCCCGTTAGCCACACGTTGAGATCCCTAATCTTCTTATTTCTAGCTGGTGGAGTAAGCTGGAGATTGTCACCCTTGAAATCCTGCTGCCTACTCTTCATTTGCAGGACAGCAAGTCTTTCCTTTATCGTTGATTCTCACATGGACCACAATGACATCTCCCTCCCCTTCCAGAACCTTTTCCAGCCTTTCCAAAATCTCCCTTACCTCTATCACCTGGGAGGTGAGTAACACATCCAGGCCCCTAAAGAAAACGGCCATCCCTCTGACTGAATTATGAACTTTATTTATTCACAACTTAAGATGAAGTGGGGTGGGAGGAGGCTCATGTGGAGCAGTTGGGCCGAAAGGTCTGTTTCTGTGCCGATTACTACCTCATTCCAAACTGAATTGCTAATCCTGCCCACCCCCGCCCGCCCCATGTTTCTTTGATGCCAATATAATCAATCTGACGGTGCATGTCCGGAGTCTTCATCCTCCCCACAGGAGGCCAATGCTTCAAACTTGTTGAAGAGGCTAATTTGCTCTTAACTTTTCTACTCTAGCCTGTCCCTCCCCGCTATCGGGACTCAATCTGGCTGTTTCTGATATAGTTCTCCTGCCCCACAAGCCCATACCCCTCTGCATTGAATTGGACACTGATGAAGTGACAAATACTTCAGCTGAGTCAGTGTTTATGGCACTAGGTGGCAGCCTAATTTACAAGGCCAACTCATTCCACCAAGAGGATATTCTTTCAAGGCAAAAATAGGCTGTGAAAGAGTTTGTCATAACATGGCCTTGCAAACAAAAAAGTGACCTGATTTTAAAATCTTAACCACAAAGTGATCAGTATTGTGGTTTACTGAGATACTTGAAACACTGCTACATTATTTTTTTTTTAAATAATCACAATTCTCATAGTGATAACTACTTTAAAGGCGCAATATAAATACAAGTTGTTGTTGTTGTTGTTGATAGAGGATTTTCGGACTTGTTTTGTCCATAGAAACAATTGTCATGAAACCAGTTTATAAAGAAAGAAAGCACTTGCATTTATGTAGCGCCGTTCACAACCTTGGGATGTCCTTTACAGCCAATTAAGCACTTTTGAAGTCTAGTCACTGTTGCAATGTCGGGAATTTGCGCACAGCAAGCTCCCACGAACAGCAACCTGATAACGACCACATAATCTGTTTTAAGGGATGTTGGTTGAGGGATAAATATTGGCCAGGACACCGGGGAGAAGTCCCTTGCTCTTCTTCGAGATAGTGCCTTGGGATCTTTTACGTCCACCTGAGGGAGCAGTCGGGGCCTTGGTTTAACGTCTTATCCGAAAGACGGCTCCTCCGACAGTGCAGCACTCCCTCAGTACTGCACTGGAGTGTCAGCCTGGATTATGTGCTCACTAAAACAGATTATCTGGTCATTATCACATTTCCATTTGTGGGAGCTTGCTGTGCACAATTTTCCTACATTACAACAGTGACTACAGTTCAAAAGCACCAGTGTGTGCAAGCTGTGAGATGTGAGTCCTCGCCGCTTCTTGCAGCCGCAGTGCACCTCCCCTTTAAGAGGTGCAGGCTGCCTTTAAGTAGCACTAGCCACTCGCGATGTCGGGCACCCCTGGTGATGCGTGCTGCCAATGAACGGCACAGGTAGCGCTGGCAGCACCCAGCAATCATGTGAAGCAGTTAAATCAATCAATGCAATAAACGGACACGGGTTAATCGCGTCACGCGATCCCCATTCCCGTTTTCGGGGGTGAGCCACTTTCTCCGCCGCGGTTTCGTAACATCAGGGCGCGGCTGAGCTGATTTGGGTTAAAGTGGATCAGGCTCATGGATTATTGATTATTGGTACTTGTTCACAGACCACCACACCAGCCATCTGATCACACTGAGTCTCTCTGGGCACAAATTGTTAAAGCCTCGGAATCAGGGCTATTTGCAGAGAGACCAATAAGATGGCTCTGGTGTCCAGGGTCATCTGACCAACAACATGCATTTTATTACATTGCTGCGAGTGTGAATCAGGTGATATGTGTCAGCTGTGGCTCAGTTGGTAGCACACTTGCCTCTGAGTCAGAAGGTTGTGGGTTCACAGTCCCACTCCAGGGACTTGAGTATGCTAAGCTAGGCTGACACTCCCAGTGCAGTGCTGAGGGAGTGCTGCACTGTCGGAGGTGCCGTCTTTCAGACGAGACGTTAAACCGAGGCCCCGTCTGCCCTCTCAGGTGGATGTAAAAGATCCCATGGCACTATTTCGAAGAAGAGCAGGGGAGTTATCCCCGGTGTCCTGGGGCCAATATTTATCCCACAACCAACATAACAAAAACAGATTATCTGGTCATTATCACATCGCTGTTTGTGGGAGCTTGCTGTGTGTAAATAGGCTGCCACATTACAACAGTGTCTGTACTTCATTGGCTGTAAAGCGCTTTGAGACGTCCGGTGGTCGTGAAAGACACTATAGAAATGCAAGCCTTTCTTTTTTATTTGTTTGATGGGGGGGGCTTCTAATGTTCCAGGTATTCATTGGCACAATGGCAGACCATCAGATGTTGTGGGCAGTGCAGTTGAAAGATTTGTAGACGCTGTACATGACTGTTTCTTAACGCAAAGTGTTAATGAGGAAACAAGAGGTGGTCATGTACTAGATCTAGTGTTTAGTAACAAATCTAACTTGGTATCAGATGTGGGAGAGCACCTGGGCAATAGTGATCATAATACTATTGGGTTTCTATTGGCTAGTAGAATCAGAGGTGTTACAAATCGACTGTTCATTCCACATTTTAACAGGCGCAAAAGGAGTGGAGTCCTGATTAACGGGCCACAGCCCCGTTTCCCTCTTTGCACGCCTGGGAATCGGCAATTTTCTTGGCACAGTGGAGAGGAATGTTCACCTGTGGGAAGCAACCGGCCACAGCTGAATAAATGCGAGAACGGATATTTGGGAGTTTCTCTGATTACTTTTGCGAGAGATTAAATAGGTAGATTTTTACCCCTATAACCCCACTTCAAAGTAACTCATTGTATGTGGAGACCTTTCTGAGAGGTGTGACAAACCAAGACTTTTTTTCTTTCCTCCCTACCTTCCTTCATTCCTTCTTTTGAAATAATAGTCTTGATGGAACTTCCATACTTTTATCTGTTTAATCTTTCAATACCAATGGTACCTCATATTCCCTGTTTAGTTTTTGGTAAGCGTGCAAGTAGTGAGTACTTTTTCCCCTAGAATTGCTGGCTAAAAAGTTTATTCTAATCTCTAGTCTCTTTTGCCTTCACTATTTTAAAGACCTAGGTCATGTGGCCACTCTTTTCAACAACTACAACTTGCATTTATATAGCGCCTTTAACCTAGTAAAACGTCCCAAGGCGCTTCACAGGAGCGATTATCAAACACAATTTGACACCGAGCCACATAAGGAGATATTAGGACAGATGAGCAAAGGCTTGGTCAAAGAGGTAGGTTTTAAGGAGCATCTTAAAGGAGGAGAGAGAGGTAGCGAGGTGGAGAGGTTTTGGGAGGGAAAGCACGGCCACCAATGGTGGAGCGATTAAAATCGGGGATGCGCAAAAGGCCAGAATTGGAGGAGCGCAGAGATCTCGGGGGATTATAGGGCTGGAGGAGGTTACAGAGATAGGGAGAGGGTGAGGCAACGGAGGGATTTGAAAACAAGGATGAGAATTTTAATATCGAGGCGTTGTCGGACCGGGAGCCAATGTAGGTCATCGAGCACAGGGGTGATGGGTGAACGGGACTTGGTGCGAGTTAGGACACGGGCAGCCCAGTTTTGGATGAGTTTGCATTTATGGTGGGTGGAAGATGGGAGGCCAGCCAGGAGAGCGTTGGAATAGTCATGTGTAGATGTAACAAAGGCATGGATGAGGGTTTCAGCAGATGGGCTGAATGGGGGCGGAGACGGGTGATGTTACGGAGATCCAATTAAAACATGTTCAGCTCTGCAAATCTCTCCTCATAACTTATCAGTTCAGTGTGTACAAATGGATGGAAGTTACACCGTGAAAGCCCAGTTCGACCCAACCAGGCCATGTGAGCACCGACACTCCACATGACCTTTGCTTCATCCACCCATCCAATTCAATCACGAATCATCCTTGTTGCTCTTCTCAAACCAGAATATATATTGAACATTTTTACCCCACCACACCCCACGGCACAATCGGGGCTGGATTTTGTCTTGGGGTCGGGTTGGGGTTGTGTTACCCGCATTTCGTGTTGTCCCCCCGACTCCAGATTAATGTGGATGAATGATGCAATTTTCACTCAATTGGGCAATTGAGTTCCAGCATGTGGGAACCCATGAACCAATCAGTGGTTTCAGTCTGAAAGTCGCCTCTGATGATGTCATCATTGCAGGCTGTCTGGTCTCAGAGATTGCCTGGCCGGACCTGTCTGGCTTTTGCTGTGAGTGGACCTGGATGCAAAATATGAGAGAGAGAGCGAGAGAGAGAGAGACTCCACAGCTCATTGAAAATCAAGCCCATTGACTTCGATGGAAATGAAAGCCTGGAAGACTCTATAATAGGCAGCCAACTCACAATGTCTGGTTTGCATTGGGTGGCAAGTTGAAAGTCCACCCATAATGTCTCCCCCCTCCGCAAAAAAATAGTGAATGTAATGCAGGGAAATCAATGGGGAAGAGAGGAGACACTGGTTCAATCTGTTAATCTGAGACCTTGCCAAACTGCTGTGACCCTCGCAGTTACTGATATAGAGTGGCTCTGTAGTACTCTGGGCTCTGCCTGTCCATACTCTTGGTGGCAGGGCTCTTGTGCCATAGAAACAGGAGGAGGCCATTCAGCCCCTTGAGCCTGTTCCGCCATTCAAGTAGATCACGGCTGATCTGTATCTTAACTCCATCTACCCGCCTTGGTTCCGTAACTCTTAATACTCTTGCCTAACAAAATATATCAATCTCAGTTTCGAGATTTTCAATTGACCCCCAGCCTCAACAGCTTTTTGGGGGAGAGAGTTCCTGATTTCCACCACCCTCTGTGTGAAGAAGTGCTTCCTGACATCACCCCTGAACGGCCTGGCTCTAATTTTAAGGTTCTGGACTCCCCCCAACCAGAGGAAATAGTTTCTCTCCATCTATCCTATCAACTCCTTTAATCATCCGAAACACTTCAATTAGATCACCCCTTAATCTTCTATACTCGAGGGAATACAAGCCTAGTCCACGCCGACAGACAGACTTGCATTTATATATGCAATTTGTCCTCATAATGTAACCCCGGTATCATTCTGGGGAATGTGCGCTGCACCCCCTCCAAGGCCAATATATCCTTCCTGAGGATTAACAAAGAAAAAGGGATATTTCTTTTTGTGTTAATGAACTCATTTGAAGAGGAATAGAAGATCCATTTACGCGGGAATTGGGTTTCAGGTCAAGTACCGAGGTTATGAAATACCCGTTGGCTCCAGTCTTGGTGAGGTGATGCCAATGGCACCTGTGGAATCCAGTTGGCGGTAATATTAAACTGGATATCCCAAGGATTCACTGAAGTAGTATTCGGGAGAAATCTTGCGCGTTGTCTCACCTTGGTGAGTTATTCAGCTTCCTCGGGTGCGAGGGTGTGAACTGCCCACCTGTTTTTGGAAAGAGTGGGCTTGAAAGGCCCCTTTCTTACTTTGCAGTTGTTGTGTCAAGTTTGTTTGAATGGAGCTGGCATTGAAAACAATACAAAGGTAGGGGCGGAGGTGCAGAGTCGGGATCCGGCATGTCGCATCATGCACGGACCGGAGCATCAGCAAGAGGAGGAGCGGCGCCATAAATCGAGCGGGAGAGAAGGCCTCGGGCAGAGAGGACCTGAGCGGTGGTAAGAGGAGTGACGGCACATTCGAATTCAAAAACAACAGGAAAAAATCAAGGAGTGACGTCAGGCAGGTGATGGTTAGGTAAGTGGATTAAATTCAGAACTGGGAGAGTATTAACGACGATAACTTTATTGAATTAATAACTTAAACTAAATTAGCTAATTAAAAGTAAAAATTAAAAAAAGAAAGACTTGCATTTATATAGCGCCTTTCACGACCACCGGACGTCCCAAAGCGCTTTACAGCCAATGAAGTACTTTTGGAGTGTAGTCACTGTTGTAATGTAGCGAATAACAACAGAAAATGCTGGAAACACTCAGCAGGTCAGGCAGCATCCGTGGAGAGAGAAAAACAGAGTTAACGTTTCAGATCTGAGAGCCTTCGTCAGAACATGGGATAACTCCCCTGCTCTTCTTCGAAATAGTGCCATGGGATCTTTTACGTCCACCTGAGAGAGCAGACGGGGCCTCGGTTTAACGTCTCATCCAAAAGACTGGAGTGTCAGCCGAGATTTTTCTGCTCAAAACTAAAATAATCCGTTCAATAAAAACTGCAACTAATTATATAAAGAAAATAAGGTTAGATAGAGATGGCAGTGCAGGTGGTGTGTCGTGACTGCAGCATGTGGGAGTTGACCTTGGATCTGGACTGGAGGCGACGGAGGTTGAACCGTTTCCCGTTTGTTCTGTAAATTAGCTCCACTCCAGCGGGGAGCTTACTGAGGGTGAGATGGAGCATTGCAGCGAGGAAGAACGAGAAGAGCGTTGGTGCGATGACACAGCCTTGCTTGACCCCGGTCCGTACGTGAATTGGGTCTGTGGTGGATCCGTTGGTCAGGATCACGGCTTGCATGTCATCGTGAAGCAGGCGGAGGATGGTGACAACCTTTTGAGGGCAGCCGAATTTGAGGAGGACACTCCATAACACCTCACAGTTGACAGTGTCGAAGGCCTTTGTGAGGTCACAGAAGACCATGTACAGCGGTTGGTGCTGTTCCCTGCATTTCTCTTGTAATGCACGTTAATACATTTAACTCTCTCTCTCTCCCCTCCTCTCTCTGTAAAAAAAACATGCAGTTACCCAGTGCTGAGATGGCTGCCAATGATATGCAATGGCCGCTCTCTCTCTCCCTCTCTCTCTCTCTCTCCCTCTCTCTCTCTCTCCCTCTCTCTCTCCCTCTCTCTCTCTCTCTCTCTCCCTCACACACACACACACTTTGCAGCTCCTTTCCTCTCGCTCACTCTCATTCCCACCTTCCAGATCACTTCATAGCAGTCCTGTTGTCTTTCTTGCCCTTTCGTCCGAATCATTTTTACAATCTGCATCTTGTGGTTTTTTTCTTTTGGTCACCTGTCCAAATATCTCCTGATGTGGCTCGGTGTCATTTTGTTTGATAACGCTCCAGTGAAGCGCCTTGGGACAGTTTCCGACGTTAAAGGCGCTATATAAATGCAAGTTGTTGTTGTAGCTGGCTCTGGTCTGGCGCGAGCAGTGGCAGATATGATGGGTGAAAAAAGCTCCCGTCTCTGCTGAACTTTCAAAGACTGAAAATGTGAGGATGATGTCACATTTCAAAGTGGTCAATTGCCCTCAGGTGGGCTTCTGTTAGCATTCAGCCCCAGTGGCCTACTGGATAGGGCATTGGCCTCGCGAAGCCATGGGTTGTGGGTTCGAGTCCCATCTGGGGTGATGTGTGATTTTTTTATTTAAAGATTGACACTACGGCGGTTTAGGGGGCGCAAGTGGTGGAAGGTACAGCCAGGCGGGGAGGCTCCATTTAGGAGGACGGTGTCATCACCTGTGAGACAAGTTTCCATAAAGGTCGTGATGTCAATGCAATCACCCACAAGAAGCTCATGGATGGTAAGGACCTGCTTCTCAAGTGGATGGACGTTCTGGAGGGAGTGGGAGTGGGGATTTGGGAGGGCAGAGTAACCGAGAGGTGTGCTGGAGGTATTTCCGTGGAAATGTGGAGAATTGCTGTGGGGCAGAAAGTGGTGGTGAGGTTGGAGGCCACCATAAGATCCAAAAACGGTGGAGAAATGGACGTCGGCCCAGGAGAGGGGATTTCTGGTCAGGACCCAGACAGCAGCAAAATAAACCAGTGGGACAGTCACAGACTCAGCAGGTAACAGCAGCGATGGGCGATGGGCTGTAAACTGGACAAAGTTACCCTCAAACTGCAGCAACTGAATCGAAGATCAGAGTCACAGCAGCTGAGTCTTACAGTGTATTCCAGTGGAGTCCAGTGGAGTAGTGTAGTATTGATGGCAGAGAAGGCCAGGAATTGGGAATCAAATTTGAGCAAAGTTCCAGAGCTCACTGATGAAACCAAAGAGCAGACAGGGTCGGGGAATGGACAGTGGGCATTGTTGGGGGATGGGCAGTGGGTATTGTTGGGGGATGGGCAGTGGGTATTGTTGGGGGATGGGCAGTGGGCATTGTTGGGGGATGGGCAGTGGGCAGGGTCGGGAGATGGGCAGTGGGCATTGTTGGGGGATGGGCAGTGGGCATTGTTGGGGGATGGGCAGTGGGCATTGTTGGGGATGGGCAGTGGGCATTGTTGGGGGATGGGCAGTGGGCATTGTTGGGGGATGGGCAGTGGGCATTGTTGGGGGATGGGCAGTGGGTATTGTTGGGGATGGGCAGTGGGCATTGTTGGGGGATGGGCAGTGGGCATTGTTGGGGGATGGGCAGTGGGTATTGTCGGGGGATGGGCATTGGGCATTGTTGGGGGATGGACAGTGGGCATTGTTGGGGATGGGCAGTGGGCAGGGTCGGGGGATGGGCAGTGGGCATTGTTGGGGGATGGGCAGTGGGCATTGTTGGGGGATGGGCAGTGGGCATTGTTGGGGGATGGGCAGTGGGCATTGTTGGGGATGGGCATTGTTGGGGGATGGGCAGGGGTATTGTTGGGGGATGGGCAGTGGGCATTGTTGGGGATGGGCAGTGGGCATTGTTGGGGGATGGGCATTGTTGGGGGATGGGCAGTGGGTATTGTTGGGGGATGGGCAGTGGGTATTGTTGGGGGATGGGCAGTGGGTATTGTTGGGGGATGGGCAGTGGGTATTGTTGGGGGATGGGCAGTGGGTATTGTTGGGGGATGGGCAGTGGGCATTGTTGGGGGATGGGCAGTGGGTATTGTTGGGGGATGGGCAGTGGGCATTGTTGGGGATGGGCAGTGGGCATTGTTGGGGATGGGCATTGTTGGGGGATGGGCAGTGGGTATTGTTGGGGGATGGGCAGTGGGCATTGTTGGGGGATGGGCAGTGGGCATTGTTGGGGATGGGCAGTGGGCATTGTTGGGGGTTGGGCAGTGGGCATTGTTGGGGATGGGCAGTGGGCATTGTTGAGGGATGGGCAGTGGGCATTGTTGGGGATGGGCAGTGGGCATTGTTGGGGGATGGGCAGTGGGCATTGTTGGGGATGGGCAGTGGGCATTGTTGGGGGATGGGCAGTGGGCATTGTTGGGGGATGGGCAGTGGGCATTGTTGGGGGATGGGCAGTGGGCATTGTTGGGGGATGGGCAGTGGGCATTGTCGGGGGATGGGCAGTGGGCATTGTTGGGGGATGGGCAGTGGGCATTGTCGGGGGATGGGCAGTGGGCATTGTTGGGGGATGGGTAGTGGGCATTGTCGGGGGATGGGCAGTGGGCATTGTTGGGGGATGGGCAGTGGGCATTGTTGGGGGATGGGCAGTGGGCATTGTTGGGGGATGGGCAGTGGGCATTGTCGGGGGATGGGCAGTGGGCATTGTCGGGGGATGGGCATTGTTGGGGATGGGCAGTGGGCATTGTTGGGGGATGGGCAGTGGGCATTGTTGGGGGATGGGCATTGTTGGGGATGGGCAGTGGGCATTGTTGGGGGATGGGCATTGTTGGGGATGGGCAGTGGGCATTGTTGGGGGATGGGCAGTGGGCATTGTTGGGGGATGGGCATTGTTGGGGATGGGCAGTGGGCATTGTTGGGGGATGGGCAGTGGGCAGGGTTGGGGATGGGCAGTGGACATTGTTGGGGGATGGGCAGTGGGCATTGTTGGGGGATGGGCAGTGGGCATTGTTGGGGGATGGGCAGTGGGCATTGTTGGGGATGGGCAGTGGGCATTGTTGGGGGATGGGCAGTGGGCATTGTTGGGGGATGGGCAGTGGGCATTGTTGGGGGATGGGCAGTGGGCATTGTTGGGGGATGGGCAGTGGGCATTGTTGGGGGATGGGCAGTGGGTATTGTTGGGGGATGGGCAGTGGGCATTGTTGGGGATGGGCAGTGGGCATTGTTGGGGGATGGGCAGTGGGCATTGTTGGGGATGGGCAGTGGGCATTGTTGGGGGATGGGCATTGGGCATTGTTGGGGATGGGCAGTGGGCATTGTTGGGGGATGGGCAGTGGGCATTGTTGGGGAATGGGCAGTGGGCATTGTTGGGGGATGGGCAGTGGGCATTGTTGGGGGATGGGCAGTGGGCATTGTTGGGGGATGGGCAGTGGGCATTGTTGGGGGATGGGCAGTGGGTATTGTTGGGGGATGGGCAGTGGGCAGGGTTGGGGGATGGGCAGTGGGCATTGTTGGGGATGGGCAGTGGGCAGGGTCGGGGGATGGGCAGTGGGCATTGTTGGGGGATGGGCAGTGGACAGGGTCGGAGGATGGGCAGTGGGTATTGTTGGGGATGGGCAGTGGGCAGGGTTGGGGGATGGGCAGTGGGCATTGTTGGGGATGGGCAGTGGGCAGGGTTGGGGGATGGGCAGTGGGTATTGTTGGGGGATGGGCAGTGGGTATTGTTGGGGATGGGCAGTGGGCATTGTTGGGGATGGGCAGTGGGCATTGTTGGGGATGGGCAGTGGGCAGGGTTGGGGGATGGGCAGTGGGTATTGTTGGGGATGGGCAGTGGGCATTGTTGGGGATGGGCAGTGGGCAGGGTTGGGGGATGGGCAGTGGGTATTGTTGGGGGATGGGCAGTGGGTATTGTTGGGGGATGGGCAGTGGGTATTGTTGGGGGATGGGCGGTGGGCATTGTTGGGGATGGGCAGTGGGCATTGTTGGGGATGGGCAGTGGGCATTGTTGGGGATGGGCAGTGGGCATTGTTGGGGGATGGGCAGTGGGCAGGGTTGGGGGATGGGCAGTGGGTATTGTTGGGGGATGGGCAGTGGGCATTGTTGGGGGATGGGCAGTGGGCATTGTTGGGGGATGGGCAGTGGGTATTGTTGGGGGTTGGGCAGTGGGCATTGTTGGGGGATGGGCAGTGGGCATTGTTGGGGGATGGGCAGTGGGCATTGTTGGGGATGGGCAGTGGGCATTGTTGGGGGATGGGCAGTGGGCATTGTTGGGGGATGGGCAGTGGGCATTGTTGGGGGATGGGCAGTGGGCATTGTTGGGGATGGGCAGTGGGCATTGTTGGGGGATGGGCAGTGGGCATTGTTGGGGGATGGGCAGTGGGCATTGTTGGGGATGGGCAGTGGGCATTGTTGGGGGATGGGCAGTGGGCATTGTTGGGGATGGGCAGTGGGCATTGTTGGGGGATGGGCAGTGGGCATTGTTGGGGATGGGCAGTGGGCATTGTTGGGGGATGGGCAGTGGGCATTGTTGGGGATGGGCAGTGGGTATTGTTGGGGGATGGGCAGTGGGCATTGTTGGGGATGGGCATTGTTGGGGGATGGGCAGTGGGTATTGTTGGGGGATGGGCAGTGGGCATTGTTGGGGGATGGGCAGTGGGCATTGTTGGGGATGGGCATTGTTGGGGATGGGCAGTGGGCATTGTTGGGGGATGGGCAGTGGGCATTGTTGGGGGATGGGCAGTGGGCATTGTTGGGGGATGGGCAGTGGGCATTGTTGGGATGGGCATTGTTGGGGATGGGCAGTGGGCATTGTTGGGGATGGGCAGTGGGCTATTGTTGGGGGATGGGCAGTGGGTATTGTTGGGGGTTGGGCAGTGGGCATTGTTGGGGGATGGGCAGTGGGCATTGTTGGGGATGGGCAGTGGGTATTGTTGGGGGATGGGCAGTGGGCATTGTTGGGGGATGGGCAGTGGGTATTGTTGGGATGGGCAGTGGGCATTGTTGGGATGGGCAGTGGGCATTGTTGGGGGATGGGCAGTGGGCATTGTTGGGATGGGCAGTGGGCATTGTTGGGATGGGCAGTGGGCATTGTTGGGGGATGGGCAGTGGGCATTGTTGGGATGGGCAGTGGGCATTGTTGGGGGTTGGGCAGTGGGTATTGTTGGGATGGGCAGTGGGCATTGTTGGGGGATGGGCAGTGGGTATTGTTGGGGATGGGCAGTGGGCATTGTTGGGGATGGGCAGTGGGCATTGTTGGGGATGGGCAGTGGGCATTGTTGGGGGATGGGCAGTGGGCATTGTTGGGATGGGCAGTGGGCATTGTTGGGGGATGGGCAGTGAGCATTGTTGGGGGATGGGCAGTGGGCATTGTTGGGATGGGCAGTGGGCATTGTTGGGATGGGCAGTGGGCATTGTTGGGGATGGGCAGTGGGCATTGTTGGGGATGGGCAGTGGGTATTGTTGGGGGTTGGGCAGTGGGCATTGTTGGGGGATGGGCAGTGGGCATTGTTGGGATGGGCAGTGGGCATTGTTGTGGATGGGCAGTGGGCATTGTTGGGGGTTGGGCAGTGGGCATTGTTGGGGATGGGCAGTGGGCATTGTTGGGGATGGGCAGTGGGCATTGTTGGGGGATGGGCAGTGGGCAGGGTTGGGGGATGGGCAGTGGGTATTGTTGGGATGGGCAGTGGGTAATGTTGGGGGATGGGCAGTGGGCATTGTTGGGGATGGGCAGTGGGCATTGTTGGGGATGGGCAGTGGGCATTGTTGGGGATGGGCAGTGGGCATTGTTGGGGATGGGCAGTGGGCATTGTTGGGGATGGGCAGTGGGCATTGTTGGGGATGGGCAGTGGACATTGTTGGGGATGGGCAGTGGGTATTGTTGGGGATGGGCAGTGGACATTGTTGGGGGATGGGCAGTGGGCATTGTTGGGGATGGGCAGTGGGCATTGTTGGGGATGGGCAGTGGGTATTGTTGGGGATGGGCAGTGGGCATTGTTGGGGGATGGGCAGTGGGTATTGTTGGGGATGGGCAGTGGGCATTGTTGGGGGATGGGCAGTGGGCATTGTTGGGGGATGGGCAGTGGGCATTGTTGGGGATGGGCAGTGGGTATTGTTGGGGGATGGGCAGTGGGTATTGTTGGGGATGGGCAGTGGGTATTGTTGGGGGATGGGCAGTGGGCATTGTTGGGGGATGGGCAGTGGGTATTGTTGGGGGATGGGCAGTGGGCATTGTTGGGGGATGGGCAGTGGGCATTGTTGGGGATGGGCAGTGGGTATTGTTGGGGGATGGGCAGTGGGCATTGTTGGGATGGGCAGTGGGCATTGTTGTGGATGGGCAGTGGGCATTGTTGGGGGATGGGCAGTGGGTATTGTAGGGGATGGGCAGTGGGTATTGTTGGGGGATGGGCAGTGGGCATTGTTGGGATGGGCAGTGGGCATTGTTGGGGATGGGCAGTGGGTATTGTTGGGGATGGGCAGTGGGCATTGTTGGGGGATGGGCAGTGGGCATTGTTGGGGGATGGGCAGTGGGCATTGTTGGGATGGGCAGTGGGCATTGTTGGGGGTTGGGCAGTGGGCATTGTTGGGGATGGGCAGTGGGTATTGTAGGGGATGGGCAGTGGGTATTGTTGGGGATGGGCAGTGGGCATTGTTGGGGGATGGGCAGTGGGTATTGTAGGGGATGGGCAGTGGGTATTGTTGGGGGATGGGCAGTGGGCATTGTTGGGGGATGGGCAGTGGGTATTGTAGGGGATGGGCAGTGGGTATTGTTGGGGGATGGGCAGTGGGCATTGTTGGGATGGGCAGTGGGCATTGTTGGGATGGGCAGTGGGCATTGTTGGGGGATGGGCAGTGGGCATTGTTGGGATGGGCAGTGGGCATTGTTGGGGGATGGGCAGTGGGCATTGTTGGGGGATGGGCAGTGGGCATTGTTGGGATGGGCAGTGGGTATTGTTGGGGATGGGCAGTGGGCATGTTGGGGGATGGGCAGTGGGCATTGTTGGGGGATGGGCAGTGGGTATTGTTGGGGATGGGCAGTGGGCATTGTTGGGGGATGGGCAGTGGGCATTGTTGGGGGATGGGCAGTGGGCATTGTTGGGATGGGCAGTGGGCATTGTTGGGGGTTGGGCAGTGGGCATTGTTGGGGATGGGCAGTGGGTATTGTAGGGGATGGGCAGTGGGTATTGTTGGGGATGGGCAGTGGGCATTGTTGGGGGATGGGCAGTGGGTATTGTAGGGGATGGGCAGTGGGTATTGTTGGGGGATGGGCAGTGGGCATTGTTGGGGATGGGCAGTGGGTATTGTAGGGGATGGGCAGTGGGTATTGTTGGGGGATGGGCAGTGGGCATTGTTGGGATGGGCAGTGGGCATTGTTGGGATGGGCAGTGGGCATTGTTGGGGGATGGGCAGTGGGCATTGTTGGGATGGGCAGTGGGCATTGTTGGGGATGGGCAGTGGGCATTGTTGGGGGATGGGCAGTGGGCATTGTTGGGGATGGGCAGTGGGCATTGTTGGGGGATGGGCAGTGGGCATTGTTGGGAATGGGAAGTGGGCATTGTTGTGGATGGGCCAGTGGGCATTGTTGGGGTTGGGCAGTGGGTATTGTTGGGGGATGGGCAGTGGGCATTGTTGGGATGGGCAGTGGGCATTGTTGTGGATGGGCAGTGGGCATTGTTGGGGGTTGGGCAGTGGGCATTGTTGGGGGATGGGCAGTGGGCATTGTTGGGGATGGGCAGTGGCATTGTTGGGGGTTGGGCAGTGGGCATTGTTGGGGATGGGCAGTGGGCATTGTTGGGGGATGGGCAGTGGGCATTGTTGGGGGATGGGCAGTGGGCATTGTTGGGGGATGGGCAGTGGGCATTGTCGGGGGATGGGCAGTGGGCATTGTTGGGGGCATGGGCAGTGGGCATTGTCGGGGGATGGGCAGTGGGCATTGTCGGGGGATGGGCAGTGGGCATTGTTGGGGGATGGGCAGTGGGCATTGTTGGGGGATGGGCAGTGGGCATTGTTGGGGGATGGGCAGTGGGCATTGTCGGGGATGGGCAGTGGGCATTGTCGGGGGCATGGGCATTGTTGGGGATGGGCAGTGGGCATTGTTGGGGGATGGGCAGTGGGCATTGTTGGGGGATGGGCATTGTTGGGGATGGGCAGTGGGCATTGTTGGGGGATGGGCAGTGGGCAGGGTTGGGGATGGGCCGTGGACATTGTTGGGGGATGGGCAGTGGGCATTGTTGGGGGATGGGCAGTGGGCATTGTTGGGGGATGGGCAGTGGGTATTGTTGGGGGATGGGCAGTGGGTATTGTTGGGGGATGGGCAGTGGACATTGTTGGGGGATGGGCAGTGGGCATTGTTGGGGATGGGCAGTGGGCATTGTTGGGGGATGGGCAGTGGGCATTGTTGGGGGATGGGCAGTGGCATTGTTGGGGGATGGGCAGTGGGCATTGTTGGGGGATGGGCAGTGGGTATTGTTGGGGGATGGGCAGTGGGCATTGTTGGGGATGGGCAGTGGGCATTGTTGGGGGATGGCAGTGGGCATTGTTGGGGATGGGCAGTGGGCATTGTTGGGGGATGGGCATTGGGCATTGTTGGGGATGGGCAGTGGGCATTGTTGGGGGATGGGCAGTGGGCATTGTTGGGGGATGGGCAGTGGGCATTGTTGGGGGATGGGCAGTGGGCATTGTTGGGGGATGGGCAGTGGGCATTGTTGGGGGATGGGCAGTGGGCATTGTTGGGGGATGGGCATTGTTGGGGATGGGGAAGTGGGCATTGTTGGGGGATGGGCAGTGGGCAGGGTTGGGGGAATGGGCAGTGGGCATTGTTGGGGATGGGCAGTGGGCAGGGTCGGGGGATGGGCAGTGGGCATTGTTGGGGGATGGGCAGTGGGCAGGGTCGGAGGATGGGCAGTGGGTATTGTTGGGGGATGGGCAGTGGGTATTGTTGGGGGATGGGCAGTGGGACATTGTTGGGGGATGGGCAGTGGGCATTGTTGGGGATGGGCAGTGGGCATTGTTGGGGGATGGGCAGTGGGCATTGTTGGGGGATGGGCAGTGGGCATTGTTGGGGGCATGGGCAGTGGGCATTGTTGGGGGATGGGCAGTGGGTATTGTTGGGGGATGGGCAGTGGGCATTGTTGGGGATGGGCAGTGGGCATTGTTGGGGGATGGGCAGTGGGCATTGTTGGGGATGGGCAGTGGGCATTGTTGGGGGATGGGCATTGGGCCATTGTTGGGGGATGGGCAGTGGGCATTGTTGGGGGATGGGCAGTGGGCATTGTTGGGGGATGGGCAGTGGGCATTGTTGGGGGATGGGCAGTGGGCATTGTTGGGGGATGGGCAGTGGGCATTGTTGGGGGATGGGCAGTGGGCATTGTTGGGGATGGCAGTGGGCATTGTTGGGGATGGCATTGTGGGAGGGGCAGTGGGCATTGTTGGGGGATGGGCAGTGGGCAGGGTTGGGGGATGGGCAGTGGGCATTGTTGGGGGATGGGCAGTGGGCAGGGTCGGGGGATGGGCAGTGGGCATTGTTGGGGGATGGGCAGTGGGCAGGGTCGGGGGATGGGCAGTGGGTATTGTTGGGGGATGGGCAGTGGGCAGTGTTGGGGGATGGGCAGTGGGCATTGTTGGGGATGGGCAGTGGGATGGTTGGGGGATGGGCAGTGGGTATTGTTGGGGGATGGGCAGTGGGCATTGTTGGGGGATGGGCAGTGGGCATTGTTGGGGATGGGCAGTGGGCATTGTTGGGGATGGGCAGTGGGCATGGTTGGGGATGGGCAGTGGGCATTGTTGGGGGATGGGCAGTGGGCA
Source organism: Squalus acanthias (assembly GCA_030390025.1). NCBI lineage: Eukaryota > Metazoa > Chordata > Chondrichthyes > Squaliformes > Squalidae > Squalus > Squalus acanthias. The sequence goes on from JASTWF010000474.1 coordinate 196,439, forward strand.
TTGTTGGGGGATGGACAGTGGGCATTGTTGGGGATGGACAGTGGGCATTGTTGGGGGATGGGCAGTGGGCAGGGATGGGGCAGTGGGCATTGTTGGGGATGGGCAGTGGGCATTGTTGGGGATGGGCAGTGGGCATTGTTGGGGGATGGGCAGTGGGCATTGTTGGGGGATGGGCAGTGGGCATTGTTGGGGGATGGGCAGTGGGCATTGTTGGGGGATGGGCAGTGGGCATTGTTGGGGGATGGGCAGTGGGCATTGTTGGGGGATGGGCAGTGGGCATTGTTGGGGATGGGCAGTGGGCATTGTTGGGGGATGGGCAGTGGGCATTGTTGGGGGATGGGCAGTGGGCATTGTTGGGGGATGGGCAGTGGGCATTGTTGGGGGATGGGCAGTGGGCATTGTTGGGGAGGGCAGTGGGCATTGTTGGGGATGGGCAGTGGGCATTGTTGGGGATGGGCAGTGGGCATTGTTGGGGATGGGCAGTGGGCATGGTTGGGGGATGGGCAGTGGGCATTGTTGGGGGATGGGCAGTGGGCATTGTTGGGGGATGGGCAGTGGGCATTGTTGGGGGATGGGCAGTGGGCATTGTTGGGGGATGGGCAGTGGGCAGTGTCGGGGGAATGGGCAGTGGGCATTGTTGGGGGATGGGCAGTGGGATTGTTGGGGATGGGCATTGGGCATTGTTGGGGGATGGGACAGTGGGCATTGTTGGGGGAGTGGGCAGTGGCATTGTTGGGGGATGGGCAGTGGGCAGGGTTGGGGGATGGGCATTGTTGGGGATGGGCAGTGGGCAGGGTTGGGGATGGGCAGTGGGCATTGTTGGGGGATGGGCAGTGGGCATTGTTGGGGGATGGGCAGTAGGCATTGTTGGGGGATGGGCAGTGGGCAGGGTTGGGGGATGGGCATTGTTGGGGATGGGCAGTGGGCATTGTTGGGGGATGGGCAGTGGGCATTGTTGGGGATGGGCATTGTTGGGGGATGGGCAGTGGGCATTGTTGGGGGATGGGCAGTGGGCATTGTTGGGGGATGGGCATTGTTGGGGGATGGGCAGTGAGCATTGTTGGGGATGGGCAGTGGGCATTGTTGGGGGATGGGCAGTGGGCATTGTTGGGGGATGGGCAGTGGGCAGGGTGGGGGATGGGCAGTGGGCATTGTCGGGGGATGGGCAGTGGGCATTGTAGGGGATGGGCAGTGGGCATTGTTGGGGGATGGGAAGTGGGCATTGTTGGGGATGGGCATTGTCGGGGGATGGGCAGTGGGTATTGTTGGGGGGATGGGCAGTGGCATTGTTGGGGGATGAGGCAAGTGGGCAGGGTCGGGGGATGGGCAGTGGGCATTGTCGGGGGTATGAGGCAGTGGGCATTGTTGGGGGATGGGCAGTGGGGCAGGGTCGGGGGATGGGCAGTGGGCATTTGTTGGGGGATGGGAAGTGGGCATTGTTGGGGATGGGCAGGGTATTGTGGGGATGGGCATTGTCGGGGGATGGGCAGTGGGTATTGTTGGGGGATGGGCAGTGGGCATTGTTGGGGATGGGCAGGGGGTATTGTTGGGGGATGGGCAGTGGGGTCTTGTTTGGGGGATGGGCAGTGGGCATTGTGAGGGGAATGGGCAGTGGGCATTGTTGGGGGATGGGCATTGTTGGGGGATGGGCAGTGGGCATTGTTGGGGGATGGGCAGTGGGCATTGTTGGGGGATGGGCAGTGGGTATTGTTGGGGATGGGCAGTGGGCATTGTTGTGGATGGGCAGTGGGCAGGGTCGGGGGATGGGCAGTGGGCATTGTTGGGGGATGGGCAGTGGGCATTGTTGGGGGATGGGCAGTGGGCATTGTCGGGGGATGGGCAGTGGGCATTGTTGGTGATGGGCAGTGGGTATTGTTGGGGGATGGGCAGTGGGCATTGTTGGGGGATGGGCAGTGGGCATTGTTGGGGTGGGCAGTGGGCATTGTTGGGGGATGGGCAGTGGGCATTGTTGGGATGGGCAGTGGGCATTGTTGGGATGGGCAGTGGGCATTGTTGGGGGATGGGCAGTGGGCATTGTTGGGAGATGGGCAGTGGGCATTGTTGGGGGATGGGCAGTGGGCATTGTTGGGATGGGCAGTGGGCATTGTTGGGGGATGGGCAGTGGGTATTGTTGGGGGATGGGCAGTGGGCATTGTTGGGATGGGCATTGGGCATTGTTGGGGATGGGCAGTGGGCATTGTTGGGGGATGGGCAGTGGGTATTGTCGGGGGATGGGCAGTGGGCATTGTTGGGGATGGGCATTGGGCATTGTTGGGGATGGGCAGTGGGCATTGTTGGGGGATGGGCAGTGGGCATTGTTGGGATGGGCAGTGGGTATTGTTGGGGGATGGGCAGTGGGCATTGTTGCGGGATGGGCAGTGGGCATTGTTGGGGGATGGGCAGTGGGCATTGTTGGGGGATGGGCAGTGGGCATTGTTGGGATGGGCAGTGGGCATTGTTGGGGGATGGGCAGTGGGCATTGTTGGGGGATGGGCAGTGGGCATTGTTGGGGATGGGCATTGTTGGGGGATGGGCAGTGGGTATTGTTGGGGGATGGGCAGTGGGCATTGTTGGGGGATGGGCAGTGGGCATTGTTGGGGGTTGGGCAGTGGGCATTGTTGGGGATGGGCAGTGGGCATTGTTGGGGGATAGGCAGTGGGCATTGTTGGGGGATGGGCAGTGGGTATTGTTGGGGGATGGGCAGTGGGCAGGGTCGGGGGATGGGCAGTGGGTATTGTTGGGGGATGGCAGTGGGCAGGGTCGGGGGATGGGCAGTGGGTATTGTTGGGGGATGGGCATTGTTGGGGGATGGGCAGTGGCATTGTTGGGGGATGGGCAGTGGGCATTGTTGGGGGATGGGCAGTGGGCTGGGTCGGGGGATGGGCATTGTTGGGGGATGGGCAGTGGGCATTGTTGGGGATGGGCAGTGGGCATTGTTGGGGATGGGCAGTGGGCATTGTTGGGGGATGGGCAGTGGGCATTGTTGGGGGATGGGCAGTGGGCAGGGTCGGGGGATGGGCAGTGGGCATTGTTGGGGGATGGGCAGTGGGTATTGTTGGGGGATGGGCATTGTTGGGGGATGGGCAGTGGGTATTGTTGGGGGATGGGCAGTGGGCATTGTTGGGGGATGGGCAGTGGGCATTGTTGGGGGATGGGCAGTGGGCATTGTTGGGGGATGGGCAGTGGACATTGTTGGGGGATGGGCAGTGGGCATTGTTGGGGGATGGGCAGTGGGTATTGTTGGGGGATGGGCAGTGGGCATTGTTGGGGGATGGGCAGTGGGCATTGTTGGGGATGGGCAGTGGGCATTGTCGGGGGATGGGCAGTGGGCATTGTTGGGGGATGGGCAGTGGGCATTGTTGGGGGGTGGGCAGTGGGCATTGTTGGGGATGGGCAGTGGGCAGGGTCGGGGGATGGGCAGTGGGCATTGTTGGGGGATGGGCAGTGGGCAGGGTCGGGGGATGGGCAGTGGGCATTGTTGGGGGATGGGCATTGTTGGGGGATGGGCAGTGGGCAGGGTCGGGGGATGGGCAGTGGGCATTGTTGGGGGATGGGCATTGTTGGGGGATGGGCAGTGGGCATTGTTGGGGGGTGGGCAGTGGGCATTGTTGGGGATGGGCAGTGGGCATTGTTGGGGGATGGGCATTGTTGGGGATGGGCAGTGGGTATTGTTGGGGGATGGGCAGTGGGCATTGTTGGGGATGGGCAGTGGGCATTGTTGGGGGATGGGCAGTGGGCATTGTTGGGGGATGGGCATTGGGCAGTGTCGGGGGATGGGCAGTGGGCATTGTTGGGGGGTGGGCAGTGGGCAGGGTCGGGGGATGGGCAGTGGGCAGGGTCGGGGGATGGGCAGTGGGCATTGTTGGGGGATGGGCAGTGGGCAGGGTCGGGGGGTGGGCATTGTTGGGGATGGGCAGTGGGCATTGTTGGGGGATGGGCATTGTTGGGGGATGGGCAGTGGGTATTGTTGGGGGATGGGCAGTGGGCATTGTTGGGGGATGGGCAGTGGGCATTGTTGGGGGATGGGCATTGTTGGGGATGGGCAGTGGGTATGTTGGGGATGGGCAGTGGGCATTGTTGGGGATGGGCAGTGGGCATTGTTGGGGATGGGCAGTGGGCATTGTTGGGGGATGGGCAGTGGGCATTGTTGGGGGATGGGCAGTGGGCATTGTTGGGGGATGGGCAGTGGGCATTGTTGGGGGATGGGCAGTGGGCATTGTTGGGGATGGGCAGTGGGCATTGTTGGGGATGGGCAGTGGGCATTGTTGGGGGATGGGCAGTGGGCAGGGTCGGGGGATGGGCAGTGGGCATTGTTGGGGGATGGGCAGTGGGTATTGTTGGGGGATGGGCAGTGGGCATTGTTGGGGGATGGGCGGTGGGTATTGTTGGGGGATGGGCAGTGGGCATTGTTGGGGGATGGGCAGTGGGTATTGTTGGGGGATGGGCAGTGGGCATTGTTGGGGGATGGGCGGTGGGTATTGTTGGGGGATGGGCAGTGGGCATTGTTGGGGGATGGGCAGTGGGTATTGTTGGGGGATGGGCGGTGGGTATTGTTGGGGGATGGGCAGTGGGCAGGGTCGGGGGATGGGCAGTGAGCATTGTTGGGGGATGGGCAGTGGGCAGGGTCGGGGGATGGGCAGTGGGCATTGTTGGGGGATGGGCATTGTTGGGGGATGGGCAGTGGGCAGGGTCGGGGGATGGGCAGTGGCCATTGTTGGGGGATGGGCAGTGGGCATTGTTGGGGGATGGGCATTGTTGGGGGATGGGCAGTGGGCATTGTTGGGGGGTGTGCATTGTTGGGGATGGGCACTGGGTATTGTTGGGGATGGGCAGTGGGTATTGTTGGGGGATGGGCAGTGGGCATTGTTGGGGGATGGGCAGTGGGCATTGTTGGGGGATGGGCAGTGGGCATTGTTGGGGGATGGGCAGTGGGCATTGTTGGGGGATGGGCAGTGGGCATTGTTGGGGGATGGGCAGTGGGCATTGTTGGGGGATGGGCAGTGGGCATTGTTGGGGGATGGGCAGTGGGCATTGTTGGGGGATGGGCAGTGGGCATTGTTGGGGGATGGGCAGTGGGCATTGTTGGGGGTTGGGCAGTGGGCATTGTTGGGGGATGGGCAGTGGGCATTGTTGGGGGATGGGCAGTGGGCATTGTTGGGGGATGGGCAGTGGGCATTGTTGGGGGTTGGGCAGTGGGCATTGTTGGGGGATGGGCAGTGGGCATTGTTGGGGGATGGGCAGTGGGCATTGTTGGGGTTGGGCAGTGGGCATTGTTGGGGATGGGCAGTGGGTATTGTTGGGGGGTGGGCAGTGTGCATTGTTGGGGGATGGGCAGTGGGCATTGTTGGGGGATAGGCAGTGGGCATTGTTGGGGGATGGGCATTGTTGGGGATGGGCAGTGGGCATTGTTGGGGATGGGCAGTGAGCATTGTTGGGGATGGGCAGTGGGCATTGTTGGGGGATGGGCAGTGGGCATTGTTGGGGGATGGGCATTGTTGGGGATGGGCAGTGGGCATTGTTGGGGGATGGGCATTGTTGGGGATGGGCAGTGGGCATTGTTGGGGGATAGGCAGTGGGCATTGTTGGGGGATGGGCAGTGAGCATTGTTGGGGATGGGCAGTGGGCATTGTTGGGGGATGGGCAGTGGGCATTGTTGGGGGATGGGCATTGTTGGGGATGGGCAGTGGGCATTGTTGGGGGGTGGGCAGTGTGCATTGTTGGGGGATGGGCAGTGGGCATTGTTGGGGGATAGGCAGTGGGATTGTTGGGGGATGGGCAGTGGGCATTGTTGGGGGATGGGCAGTGAGCATTGTTGGGGATGGGCAGTGGGCATTGTTGGGGGATGGGGCAGTGGGCATTGTTGGGGGATGGGCATTGTTGGGGATGGGCAGTGGGCATTGTTGGGGATGGGCAGTGGGCAGGGTCGGGGGATGGGCAGTGGGTATTGTTGGGGGATGGGCAGTGGGCAGGGTTGGGGATGGGCAGTGGGTATTGTTGGGGGATGGGCAGTGGGTATTGTTGGGGGATGGGCAGTGGGCATTGTTGGGGGATGGGCAGTGGGCATTGTTGGGGGATGGGCAGTGGGTATTGTTGGGGGAATGGGCAGTGGGCAGGGTCGGGGGATGGGCAGTGGGCATTGTTGGGGAATGGGCAAGTGGGCATTGTGGGGATGGGCCAGTGCAGTGGGCATTGTTGGGGGTTGGGCAGTGGGCATTGTTGGGGATGGGCAGTGGGCATTGTTGGGGGATGGGCAGTGGGCATTGTTGGGGATGGGCAGTGGGTATTGTTGGGGGATGAACAGTGGGCATTGTTGGGGGATGGGCAGTGGGTATTGTTGGGGTATGGCAGTGGGCATTGTTGGGGATGGGCAGTGGGTATTGTTGGGGGCTTGGATGGCAGTGGGTATTGTTGGGGGTTGGGGCAGTGGGCATTGTTGGGGAATGGGCATTGTTGGGGGATGGGCAGTGGGCTTGTTGGGGGTTGGGCAGTGGGTATTGTTGGGGGATGGGGCAGTGGGCATTGTTGGGGGATGGGCAGTGGGCATTGTTGGGGGATGGGCACGTGTGGCAGGGTTGGGGATGGGCAGTGGGCATGTTGGGGATGGGCAGTGGGCATTGTTGGGGGATGGGCATTGTTGGGGATGGGCAGTGGGCATTGTTGGGGGATGGGCAGTGGGCATTGTTGGGGGATGGGCAGTGGCATTGTTGGGGATGGGCAGTGGGCAGGGTTGGGGATGGGCAGTGGGCATTGTTGGGGGATGGGCAGTGGGCATTGTTGGGGGATGGGCATTGTTGGGGATGGGCAGTGGGCATTGTTGGGGGATGGGCAGTGGGCATTGTTGGGGGATGGGCAGTGGCATTGTTGGGGATGGGCAGTGAGCATTGTTGGGGGTGGGCAGTGGGCATTGTTGGGGGATGGGCAGTGGGCATTGTTGGGGATGGGCAGTGGGCATTGTTGGGGATGGCAGTGGGCATTGTTGGGGGATGGGCAGTGGGCATTGTTGGGGGATGGGCAGTGGCATTGTTGGGGGATGGGCAGTGGGCATTGTTGGGGGATGGGCAGTGGGCATTGTTGGGATGGCAGTGGGCATTGTTGGGGGATGGGCAGTGGGCATTGTTGGGGGATGGGCAGTGGGCATTGTTGGGGGATGGGCAGTGGGCATTGTTGGGATGGCAGTGGGCATTGTTGGGGGTGGGCAGTGGGCATTGTTGGGGGATGGGCAGTGAGCATTGTTGGGGATGGGCAGTGGGCATTGTTGGGGGTATGGGCAGTGGGCATTGTTGGGGATGGGCAGTGGGCATTGTTGGGGGATGGGCAGTGGGCATTGTTGGGGATGGGCAGTGGGCATTGTTGGGGGATGGGCAGTGGGCATTGTTGGGGGATGGGCAGTGGGCATTGTTGGGGGATGGGCAGTGGGCTATTGTTGGGGGATGGGCAGTGGGCATTGTTGGGGGATGGGCAGTGGGCATTGTTGGGGGATGGCAGTGGGCATTGTTGGGGGATGGGCAGTGGGCATTGTTGGGGAGGCATGGGCATTGTTGGGGGATGGGCAGTGGGCATTGTTGGGGATGGGCAGTGGGCATTGTTGGGGGATAGGCAGTGGGCATTGTTGGGGATGGGCAGTGGGCATTGTTGGGGGATGGGCAGTGGGCATTGTTGGGGATGGGCAGTGGGCATTGTTGGGGATGGGCAGTGGGCATTGTTGGGGATGGGCAGTGGGCATTGTTGGGGATGGGCAGTGGGCATTGTTGGGTTTGGGCAGTGGGCATTGTTGGGGATGGGCAGTGGGCAGGGTCGGGGGATGGGCAGTGGGTATTGTTGGGGGATGAGCAGTGGGCATTGTTGGGGATGGGGCAGTGGGCATTGTTGGGGGCATGGGCATTGTTGGGGGATGGGCAGTGGGTTATTGTTGGGGATGGGCAGTGGGCATTGTTGGGGATGGGCAGTGGGCATTGTTGGGGGTTTGGGCAGTGGGCATTGTTGGGGGATGGGCAGTGGGCATGTCGGGGGATAGGCAGTGGGCATTGTTGGGGGATGGGCAGTGGGTATTGTTGGGGATGGGCAGTGGGCAGGGTTGGGGGATGGGCAGTGGGTATTGTTGGGGGATGGGCAGTGGGCAGGGTCGGGGGATGGGCAGTGGGTATTGTTCGGGGATGGCGCATTGTTGGGGGATGGGCAGTGGGCATTGTTGGGGGATGGGCAGTGGGCATTGTTGGGGGATGGGCAGTGGGCTGGGTTGGGGGATGGGCATTGTTGGGGGATGGGCAGTGGGCATTGTTGGGGGATGGGCAGTGGGCATTGTTGGGGATGGGCAGTGGGCATTGTTGGGGGATGGGCAGTGGGCATTGTTGGGGGATGGGCAGTGGGCATTGTTGGGGGATGGGCAGTGGGCATTGTTGGGGGATGGGCAGTGGGCATTGTTGGGGGATGGGCATTGTTGGGGGATGGGCAGTGGGTATTGTTGGGGGATGGGCAGTGGGCATTGTTGGGGGATGGGCAGTGGGCATTGTTGGGGGATGGGCAGTGGGCATTGTTGGGGGATGGGCAGTGGGCATTGTTGGGGGATGGGCAGTGGGCATTGTTGGGGGATGGGCAGTGGGTATTGTTGGGGGATGGGCAGTGGGCATTGTTGGGGGATGGGCAGTGGGCATTGTTGGGGATGGGCAGTGGGCATTGTTGGGGGATGGGCAGTGGGCATTGTTGGGGGATGGGCAGTGGGCATTGTTGGGGGATGGGCAGTGGGCATTGTTGGGGGATGGGCAGTGGGCATTGTCGGGGGATGGGCAGTGGGCATTGTTGGGGGATGGGCAGTGGGCATTGTTGGGGGATGGGCAGTGGGCATTGTTGGGGGATGGGCATTGTTGGGGGATGGGCAGTGGGCAGGGTTGGGGGATGGGCAGTGGGCATTGTTGGGGGGATGGGCATTGTTGGGGGATGGGCAGTGGGCATTGTTGGGGGGTGGGCAGTGGGCATTGTTGGGGGATGGGCAGTGGGCATTGTTGGGGGGAGTGGGCATTGTTGGGGATGGGCAGTGGGTATTGTTGGGGGATGGGCAGTGGGCATTGTTGGGGGATGGGCAGTGGGCATTGTTGGGGGATGGGCAGTGGGCATTGTTGGGGGATGGGCATTGGGCATTGTGGGGGATGGGCAGTGGGCATTGTTGGGGGATGGGCAGTGGGCAGGGTTGGGGGATGGGCAGTGGGCATTGTTGGGGGATGGGCAGTGGGCATTGTTGGGGGATGGGCAGTGGGCAGGGTGGGGGGGGTGGGCATTGTTGGGGGATGGGCAGTGGGCATTGTTGGGGGCATGGGCATTGTTGGGGGATGGGCAGTGGGTATTGTTGGGGATGGGCAGTGGGCATTGTTGGGGGATGGGCAGTGGGCATTGTTGGGGGATGGGCATTGTTGGGGATGGGCAGTGGGTATTGTTGGGGATGGGCAGTGGGCATTGTTGGGGATGGGCAGTGGGCATTGTTGTGTTGGGGATGGGCAGTGGGCATTGTTGGGGGATGGGCAGTGGGCATTGTTGGGGGATGGGCAGTGGGCATTGTTGGGGGATGGGCAGTGGGCATTGTTGGGGGATGGGCAGTGGGCATTGTTGGGGATGGGCAGTGGGCATTGTTGGGGATGGGCAGTGGGCATTGTTGGGGGATGGGCAGTGGGCAGGGTTGGGGGATGGGCAGTGGGCATTGTTGGGGGATGGGCAGTGGGCATTGTTGGGGGATGGGCAGTGGGCATTGTTGGGGGATGGGCAGTGGGCATTGTTGGGGGATGGGCAGTGGGCATTGTTGGGGGATGGGCAGTGGGTATTGTTGGGGGATGGGCAGTGGGCATTGTTGGGGGATGGGCAGTGGGTATTGTTGGGGGATGGGCAGTGGGCATTGTTGGGGGATGGGCAGTGGGTATTGTTGGGGGATGGGCAGTGGGCATTGTTGGGGGATGGGCAGTGGGCATTGTCGGGGGATGGGCAGTGGGCATTGTTGGGGGATGGGCAGTGGGCATTGTCGGGGGATGGGCAGTGGGCATTGTTGGGGGATGGGCATTGTGGGGGGCATGGGCAGTGGGCAGGGTCGGGGGGATGGGCAGTGGGCATTGTTGGGGGATGGGCAGTGGGCATTGTTGGGGGATGGGCATTGTTGGGGGATGGGCAGTGTGGCATTGTTGGGGGGTGTGCATTGTTGGGGGATGGGCAGTGGCATTGTGGGGGATGGGCAGTGGCGCTTGTTGGGGAGGCATGGGCACTTGTTGGGGGATGGGCAGTGGGCATTGTTGGGGGATGGGGCAGTGGGCATTGTTGGGGAATGGGCAGTGGCATTGTTGGGGGATGGGCAGTGGGCATTGTTGGGGATGGCAGTGGGCATTGTTGGGGGATGGGCAGTGGGCATTGTTTGGGGATGGGCAGTGGGCATTGTTGGGGATGGGCCATGTGGGCATGTGGTCGGGGATGGCAGTGGGCAATTGTGGGGTGGGCCAGTGGGCATTGTTGGGGGATGGCAGTGGCATTGTTGGGGGATGGGCAGTGGGCTTGTTGGGGTTGGGCTAGTGGGCATTGTTGGGGGATGGGCAGTGGGCATTGTTGGGGATGGGCAGTGGGCATTGTTGGGGATGGGCCAGTGGGCATTGTTGGGGATGGGCAGTGGCATTGTTGGGGATGGGCAGTGGGCATTGTTGGGGATGGGCCAGTGGGCATTGTTGGGGGATGGGCAGTGGGCATTGTGGGGATGGGCAGTGGGCATTGTTGGGGGGATGGGCAGTGGGCATTGTTGGGGGATGGGCAGTGGGCATTGTTGGGGATGGGCAGTGGGCATTGTTGGGGGATGGGCAGTGGGCATTGTTGGGGATGGGCAGTGGGCATTGTTGGGGATGGGCAGTGGGCATTGTTGGGGATGGCAGTGGGCATTGTTGGGGGATGGGCAGTGGGCATTGTTGGGGGGATGGGCATTGTTGGGGATGGGCAGTGGGTATTGTTGGGGGATGGGCAGTGGGTATTGTTGGGGGATGGGCAGTGGGCATTGTTGGGGGATGGGCAGTGGGCATTGTTGGGGGATGGGCAGTGGGCAGTGTTGGGGATGGGGCAGTGGGCATTGTTGGGGGATGGGCAGTGGGCATTGTTGGGGGTGGGCAGTGGGCATTGTTGGGGGATGGGCAGTGGGCATTGTTGGGGGATGGGCAGTGGGCATTGTTGGGGATGGCAGTGGGCATTGTTGGGGATGGGCAGTGGGCATTGTTGGGGATGGGCAGTGGGCATTGTTGGGGGATGGGCAGTGGGCATTGTTGGGGGATGGGCAGTGGGCATTGTTGGGGATGGGCAGTGGGCATTGTTGGGGATGGGCAGTGGGCATTGTCGGGGGCTGGGCAGTGGAGCCCCCATTGTTGGGGATGGGCAGTGAGCATGTTGGGGGATGGCAGTGGGCACATTGTTTGGGGATGGCCTGTGAGCATTGTGGGATGGCATCTGGGCAATGTTGGGAATGGCCAGTGCGGCATTGTAGGGGGATGGCAGTGGGTATTGTTGGGGGATGAAGTGAGCATTGTTGGGGGATGGGCAGTGAGCAGCTATGTTGGGCTGGCATTGGCATTGTTGGGGCTGGGCAGTGGGCTATGATGGGATATGGCCAGAGTGGGAATTGTTGGGGGATGGGCAGTGGGCATTGTTGGGGATGGGCGATGAGCATTGTTGGGGAATGGGCAGTGGGCATTGTGGTGGGGAATGGCCGTGGGCATTGTTGGGGATGGGCAGA
>JASTWF010000474.1:208291-364084 GCA_030390025.1 Squalus acanthias
GGCATTGTTGGGGGATGGGCAGTGGGCATTGTTGGGGGATGGGCAGTGGGCATTGTTGGGGGATGGGCAGTGGGCATTGTTGGGATGGGCAGTGGGCAGGGTGGGGGATGGGCAGTGGGCATTGTTGGGGGATGGGCAGTGGGCATTGTTGGGATGGGCAGTGGGCATTGTTGGGGATGGGCAGTGGCATTGTTGGGGATGGGCAGTGGGCATTGTTGGGGATGGGCAGTGGGCATTGTTGGGGATGGGCAGTGGGCATTGTTGGGGGATGGGCAGTGGGCATTGTTGGGGATGGGCAGTGGGCATTGTTGGGGATGGGCAGTGGGCATTGTTGGGGGTGGGCAGTGGGCATTGTTGGGTGGGCAGTGGGCATTGTTGGGGATGGGCAGTGGGCATTGTTGGGGGATGGGCAGTGGGCATTGTTGGGGATGGGCAGTGTGCATTGTTGGGATGGGCAGTGGCATTGTTGGGGGATGGGCAGTGGGCATTGTTGGGGATGGGCAGTGGCATTGTTGGGGATGGGCAGTGGGCATTGTTGGGGATGGGCAGTGGGCATTGTTGGGGGATGGCAGTGGTATTGTTGGGGGATGGGCAGTGGGCATTGTTGGGGGATGGGCATAGCATGTTGGGGGATGGGCATTGTTGGGGGATGGGCAGTGGGCATTGTTGGGGGATGGGCAGTGGGCATTGTTGGGGGATGGGCAGTGGGCATTGTTGGGGGATGGGCAGTGGGCATTGTTGGGGGATGGCAGTGGCATTGTTGGGGGATGGGCAGTGGGCATTGTTGGGGGATGGGCATTGGGATGCAGTGGGCATTGTTGGGGGATGGGCAGTGGCATTGTTGGGGGATAGGCAGTGGGCATTGTTGGGGGTATGGGCAGTGGGCATTGTTGGGGATGGGCAGTGGGCATTGTTGGGGATGGGCAGTGGGCATTGTTGGGGGATGGGCAGTGTGCATTGTTGGGGATGCCGGTGGGCATTGTTGGGGGATGGGCAGTGGGCATTGTTGGGGGATGGGCAGTGGGCATTGTTGGGGATGGGCAGTGGGCATTGTTGGGGGATGGGCAGTGGCATTGTTGGGGGATGGGCAGTGGGCATTGTTGGGGGATGGGCAGTGGGCATTGTTGGGGGATGGGCAGTGGGCATTGTTGGGGATGGGCAGTGGTATTGTTGGGGGATGGGCAGTGGGCATTGTTGGGGGATGGGCATTGGGCATTGTTGGGGATGGGCAGTGGGTATTGTTGGGGGATGGGCAGTGTGCATTGTTGGGGGATGGGCAGTGGGCATTGTTGGGGGATGGGCAGTGTGCATTGTTGGGGGATGGGCAGTGGGCATTGTTGGGGATGGGCAGTGGTATTGTTGGGGGATGGGCAGTGGGCAGGGTCGGGGGATGGGCAGTGGGCATTGTTGGGGATGGGCAGTGGGCATTGTTGAGGGATGGGCAGTGGGCATTGTTGGGGGATGGGCAGTGGGCATTGTTGGGGATGGGCAGTGGGCATTGTTGGGGGATGGGCAGTGGGCATTGTTGGGGGATGGGCATTGGGCATTGTTGGGGGATGGGCATTGGGCATTGTTGGGGGATGGGCAGTGGGCATTGTTGGGGGATGGGCATTGGGCATTGTTGGGGGATGGGCAGTGGGCATTGTTGGGGGATGGGCAGTGGGCATTGTTGGGGATGGGCAGTGGGCATTGTTGGGGGATGGGCAGTGGGCATTGTTGAGGGATGGGCAGTGGGCATTGTTGGGGGATGGGCAGTGGGCATTGTTGGGGGATGGGCATTGGGCATTGTTGGGGGATGGGCAGTGGGCATTGTTGGGGGATGGGCAGTGGGCATTGTTGGGGGATGGGCAGTGGGCATTGTTGGGGATGGGCAGTGGGCATTGTTGGGGGATGGGCAGTGGGCATTGTTGGGGGATGGGCAGTGGGCATTGTTGGGGATGGGCATTGTTGGGGATGGGCAGTGGGCATTGTTGAGGGATGGGCAGTGGGCAGGGTTGGGGGATGGGCAGTGGGCATTGTTGGGGGATGGGCAGTGGGCATTGTTGGGGGATGGGCAGTGGGCATTGTTGGGGGGTGGGCAGTGGGCATTGTTGGGGGATGGGCAGTGGGCATTGTTGGGGGATGGGCAGTGGACATTGTTGGGGGATGGGCAGTGGGCATTGTTGGGGGATGGGCAGTGGGCATTGTTGGGGGATGGGCAGTGGGCATTGTTGGGGATGGGCAGTGGGCATTGTTGGGGGATGGGCATTGTTGGGGATGGGCAGTGGGCATTGTTGGGGGATGGGCAGTGGGTATTGTTGGGGGATGGGCAAGTGGGCATTGTTCGGGATGGGCAGTGGGCATTGTTGGGGGATGGGCATTGTTGGGGATGGGCAGTGGGCATTGTTGGGGGATGGGCAGTGGGCATTGTCGGGGGATGGGCAGTGGGCATTGTTGGGGGATGGGCAGTGGGCATTGTTGGGGGGTGGGCAGTGGGCATTGTTGGGGGATGGGCAGTGGGCATTGTCGGGGGATGGGCAGTGGGCATTGTCGGGGGATGGGCAGTGGGCATTGTTGGGGGATGGGCAGTGGGCATTGTTGGGGGGTGGGCAGTGGGCATTGTTGGGGGATAGGCAGTGGGTATTGTTGGGGGATGGGCAGTGGGCATTGTTGGGGATGGGCAGTGGGCATTGTTGGGGGATGGGCATTGTTGGGGATGGGCAGTGGGTATTGTTGGGGGATGGGCAGTGGGCATTGTTGGGGGTGGGCAGTGGGTATTGTTGGGGGATGGGCAGTGGGTATTGTTGGGGGATGGGCAGTGGGTATTGTTGGGGGATAGGCAGTGGGTATTGTTGGGGGATGGGCAGTGGGCATTGTTGGGGGTGGGCAGTGGGTATTGTTGGGGGGTGGGCAGTGGGTATTGTTGGGGGGTGGGCAGTGGGTATTGTTGGGGGATGGGCAGTGGGCATTGTTGGGGGATGGGCAGTGGGCATTGTTGGGGGGTGGGCAGTGGGCATTGTTGGGGGTTGGGCAGTGGGCATTGTTGGGGGATGGGCAGTGGGCAGGGTTGGGGGATGGGCAGTGGGTATTGTTGGGGATGGGCAGTGGGCATTGTTGGGGTTGGGCAGTGGGTATTGTTGGGGGGTGGGCAGTGGGCATTGTTGGGGGATAGGCAGTGGGCATTGTTGGGGGATGGGCAGTGGGTATTGTTGGGGGATGGGCAGTGGGCAGGGTTGGGGGATGGGCAGTGGGTATTGTTGGGGGATGGGCAGTGGGCATTGTTGGGGGATAGGCAGTGGGCATTGTTGGGGGATGGGCAGTGGGCAGGGTTGGGGGATGGGCAGTGGGTATTGTTGGGGATGGGCAGTGGGCATTGTTGGGGGTTGGGCAGTGGGCATTGTTGGGGGGTGGGCAGTGTGCATTGTTGGGGGATGGGCAGTGGGCAGGGTTGGGGGATGGGCAGTGGGTATTGTTGGGGATGGGCAGTGGGCATTGTTGGGGGATGGGCAGTGGGCATTGTTGGGGGATGGGCAGTGGGCATTGTTGGGGGATGGGCAGTGGGCATTGTTGAGGGTTGGGCAGTGGGCATTGTTGGGGATGGGCAGTGGGCATTGTTGGGGGATGGGCAGTGGGTATTGTTGGGGGATGGGCAGTGGGCATTGTTGGGGGATGGGCAGTGGGCATTGTTGGGGATGGGCAGTGGGCATTGTTGGGGATGGGCAGTGGGTATTGTTGGGGGATGGGCAGTGGGCATTGTTGGGGGATGGGCAGTGGGCATTGTTGGGGGATGGGCAGTGGGCATTGTTGGGGGATGGGCAGTGGGCATTGTTGGGGGATGGGCAGTGGGCATTGTTGGGGGATGGGCAGTGGGCATTGTTGTGGGATGGGCAGTGGGCATTGTTCGGGGATGGGCAGTGGGTATTGTTGGGGGATGGGCAGTGGGTATTGTTGGGGGAGTGGGCAGTGGGCATTGTTGGGGGATGGGCAGTGGGCATTGTTGGGGGATGGGCAGTGGGCATTGTTGGGGGATGGGCAGTGGGTATTGTTGGGGGATGGGCAGTGGGCATTGTTGGGGATGGGCAGTGGGCTGGGTTGGGGGATGGGCAGTGGGCATTGTTGGGGGGTGGGCAGTGGGCATTGTTGGGGGATGGGCAGTGGGCATTGTTGGGGGTTGGGCAGTGGGCATTGTTGGGGGATGGGCAGTGGGCATTGTTGGGGGTTGGGCAGTGGGCATTGTTGGGGGATGGGCAGTGGGCATTGTTGGGGATGGGCAGTGGGTATTGTTGGGGGATGGGCAGTGGGCATTGTTGGGGGATGGGCAGTGGGCATTGTTGGGGGATGGGCAGTGGGCATTGTTGGGGGATGGGCAGTGGGCATTGTTGGGGATGGGCAGTGGGCTGGGTTGGGGGATGGGCAGTGGGCACTGTTGGGGATGGGCAGTGGGCATTGTTGGGGATGGGCAGTGGGTATTGTTGGGGGATGGGCAGTGGGCAGGGTTGGGGGATGGGCAGAGGGTATTGTTGGGGGATGGGCATTGTTGGGGGATGGGCAGTGGGCATTGTTGGGGATGGGTAGTGGGCATTGTTGGGGATGGGCAGTGGGCATTGTTGCGGATGGGCAGTGGGCATTGTTGGGGGATGGGCAGTGGGCATTGTTGGGGGATGGGCATTGTTGGGGGATGGGCAGTGGGCATTGTTGGGGGATGGGCAGTGGGCATTGTTGGGGGTTGGGCAGTGGGCATTGTTGGGGGATGGGCAGTGGGCATTGTTGGGGGATGGGCAGTGGGCATTGTTGGGGATGGGCAGTGGGCATTGTTGGGGGATGGGCAGTGGGCATTGTTGGGGGATGGGCAATGGGTATTGTTGGGGGATGGGCAGTGGGCATTGTTGGGGGATGGGCAGTGGGCATTGTTGGGGGATGGGCAGTGGGCATTGTTGGGGATGGGCAGTGGGCATTGTTGGGGATGGGCAGTGGGCATTGTTGGGGGATGGGCAGTGGGCATTGTTGTGGATGGGCAGTGGGCATTGTTGGGGGATGGGCAGTGGGCATTGTTGGGGGATGGGCAGTGGGCATTGTTGGGGATGGGCAGTGGGCATTGTTGGGGGATGGGCAGTGGGCATTGTTGGGGGATGGGCAGTGGGCATTGTTGGGATGGGCAGTGGGCATTGTTGGGGGATGGGCAGTGGGTATTGTTGGGGGATGGGCAGTGGGCATTGTTGGGGATGGGCAGTGGGCATTGTTGGGGGATGGGCAGTGGGCATTGTTGGGGGATGGGCAGTGGGCATTGTTGGGATGGGCAGTGGGCATTGTTGGGGATGGGCAGTGGGTATTGTTGGGGGATGGGCAGTGGGTATTGTTGGGGGATGGGCGGTGGGCATTGTTGGGGATGGGCAGTGGGCATTGTTGGGGGATAGGCAGTGGGTATTGTTGGGGGATGGGCAGTGGGCATTGTTGGGGATGGGCAGTGGGCATTGTTGGGGGATGGGCAGTGGGCATTGTTGGGGATGGGCAGTGGGCATTGTTGGGGATGGGCAGTGGGCATTGTTGGGGGATGGGCAGTGGGCATTGTTGGGGGATGGGCAGTGGGCATTGTTGGGATGGGCAGTGGGCATTGTTGGGGATGGGCAGTGGGCATTGTTGGGGGATGGGCAGTGGGCATTGTTGGGGGATGGGCAGTGGGCATTGTTGGGGGGTGGGCAGTGGGTATTGTTGGGGGGTGGGCAGTGGGTATTGTTGGGGGGTGGGCAGTGGGTATTGTTGGGGGATGGGCAGTGGGCATTGTTGGGGGTTGGGCAGTGGGCATTGTTGGGGGATGGGCAGTGGGCAGGGTTGGGGGATGGGCAGTGGGTATTGTTGGGGGTTGGGCAGTGGGCATTGTTGGGGGTTGGGCAGTGGGTATTGTTGGGGGGTGGGCAGTGGGCATTGTTGGGGGGTGGGCAGTGTGCATTGTTGGGGGATGGGCAGTGGGCATTGTTGGGGGTGGGCAGTGGGCATTGTTGGGGGATGGGCAGTGGGCATTGTTGGGGGGTGGGCAGTGGGCATTGTTGGGGGGTGGGCAGTGTGCATTGTTGGGGGATGGGCAGTGGGCATTGTTGGGGATGGGCAGTGGGCATTGTTGGGGGATGGGCAGTGGGCATTGTTGGGGGATGGGCAGTGGGCATTGTTGGGGGATGGGCAGTGGGCATTGTTGAGGGTTGGGCAGTGGGCATTGTTGGGGGATGGGCAGTGGGCATTGTTGGGGGATGGGCAGTGGGTATTGTTGGGGGATGGGCAGTGGGCATTGTTGGGGGATGGGCAGTGGGCATTGTTGGGGATGGGCAGTGGGCATTGTTGGGGATGGGCAGTGGGTATTGTTGGGGGATGGGCAGTGGGCATTGTTGGGGGATGGGCAGTGGGCATTGTTGGGGGATGGGCAGTGGGCATTGTTGGGGGATGGGCAGTGGGCATTGTTGGGGGATGGGCAGTGGGCATTGTTGGGGGATGGGCAGTGGGCATTGTTGTGGGATGGGCAGTGGGCATTGTTCGGGGATGGGCAGTGGGTATTGTTGGGGGATGGGCAGTGGGTATTGTTGGGGGTGGGCAGTGGGCATTGTTGGGGGATGGGCAGTGGGCATTGTTGGGGGATGGGCAGTGGGCATTGTTGGGGATGGGCAGTGGGTATTGTTGGGGGATGGGCAGTGGGCATTGTTGGGGATGGGCAGTGGGCTGGGTTGGGGGATGGGCAGTGGGCATTGTTGGGGGGTGGGCAGTGGGCATTGTTGGGGGATGGGCAGTGGGCATTGTTGGGGGTTGGGCAGTGGGCATTGTTGGGGGATGGGCAGTGGGCATTGTTGGGGGTTGGGCAGTGGGCATTGTTGGGGGATGGGCAGTGGGCATTGTTGGGGATGGGCAGTGGGTATTGTTGGGGGATGGGCAGTGGGCATTGTTGGGGGATGGGCAGTGGGCATTGTTGGGGGATGGGCAGTGGGCATTGTTGGGGGATGGGCAGTGGGCATTGTTGGGGATGGGCAGTGGGCTGGGTTGGGGATGGGCAGTGGGCACTGTTGGGGATGGGCAGTGGGCATTGTTGGGGATGGGCAGTGGGTATTGTTGGGGGATGGGCAGTGGGCAGGGTTGGGGGATGGGCAGAGGGTATTGTTGGGGGATGGGCATTGTTGGGGGATGGGCAGTGGGCATTGTTGGGGATGGGTAGTGGGCATTGTTGGGGATGGGCAGTGGGCATTGTTGCGGATGGGCAGTGGGCATTGTTGGGGGATGGGCAGTGGGCATTGTTGGGGGATGGGCATTGTTGGGGGATGGGCAGTGGGCATTGTTGGGGGATGGGCAGTGGGCATTGTTGGGGGTTGGGCAGTGGGCATTGTTGGGGGATGGGCAGTGGGCATTGTTGGGGGATGGGCAGTGGGCATTGTTGGGGATGGGCAGTGGGCATTGTTGGGGGATGGGCAGTGGGCATTGTTGGGGGATGGGCAATGGGTATTGTTGGGGGATGGGCAGTGGGCATTGTTGGGGGATGGGCAGTGGGCATTGTTGGGGGATGGGCAGTGGGCATTGTTGGGGATGGGCAGTGGGCATTGTTGGGGATGGGCAGTGGGCATTGTTGGGGGATGGGCAGTGGGCATTGTTGTGGATGGGCAGTGGGCATTGTTGGGGGATGGGCAGTGGGCATTGTTGGGGGATGGGCAGTGGGCATTGTTGGGGATGGGCAGTGGGCATTGTTGGGGGATGGGCAGTGGGCATTGTTGGGGGATGGGCAGTGGGCATTGTTGGGATGGGCAGTGGGCATTGTTGGGGATGGGCAGTGGGTATTGTTGGGGGATGGGCGGTGGGCATTGTTGGGGATGGGCAGTGGGCATTGTTGGGGGATAGGCAGTGGGTATTGTTGGGGGATGGGCAGTGGGCATTGTTGGGGATGGGCAGTGGGCATTGTTGGGGGATGGGCAGTGGGCATTGTTGGGGGATGGGCAGTGGGCATTGTTGGGGATGGGCAGTGGGCATTGTTGGGGGGTGGGCAGTGGGCATTGTTGGGGGATGGGCAGTGGGCATTGTTGGGATGGGCAGTGGGCATTGTTGGGGATGGGCAGTGGGCATTGTTGGGGGATGGGCAGTGGGCATTGTTGGGGGATGGGCAGTGGGCATTGTTGGGATGGGCAGTGGGCATTGTTGGGGATGGGCAGTGGGTATTGTTGGGGGATGGGCGGTGGGCATTGTTGGGGATGGGCAGTGGGCATTGTTGGGGGATGGGCAGTGGGCATTGTTGGGGGATGGGCAGTGGGCATTGTTGGGGGATGGGCAGTGGGCATTGTTGGGGGATGGGCAGTGGGCATTGTTGGGGATGGGCAGTGGGCATTGTTGGGGGATGGGCAGTGGGCATTGTTGGGGGATGGGCAGTGGGCATTGTTGGGGATGGGCAGTGGGCATTGTTGGGGGATGGGCAGTGGGCATTGTTGGGGGATGGGCAGTGGGCATTGTTGGGATGGGCAGTGGGCATTGTTGGGGGATGGGCAGTGGGCATTGTTGGGGATGGGCAGTGGGCATTGTTGGGGATGGGCAGTGGGTATTGTTGGGGATGGGCAGTGGGCATTGTTGGGGGATGGGCAGTGGGCATTGTTGGGGATGGGCAGTGGGCATTGTTGGGGATGGGCAGTGGGCAGGGTCGGGGGATGTGCAGTGGGCATTGTTGGGGGATGGGCAGTGGGTATTGTTGGGGGATGGGCAGTGGGCATTGTTGGGGATGGGCAGTGGGTATTGTTGGGGGATGGGCAGTGGGTATTGTTGGGGGATGGGCAGTGGGTATTGTTGGGGATGGGCAGTGGGCATTGTTCGGGATGGGCAGTGGGCATTGTTGGGGATGGGCAGTGGGCATTGTTGGGGGATGGGCAGTGGGCATTGTTGGGGGATGGGCATTGTTGGGGGATGGGCAGTGGGCATTGTTGGGGGATGGGCATTGTTGGGGGATGGGCAGTGGGCATTTTTGGGGGATGGGCAGTGGGCATTGTTGGGGGGTGGGCAGTGGGTATTGTGGGGGTATGGGCAGTGGGTATTGTTGGGGGTTGGGCAGTGGGCATTGTTGGGGGATGGGCAGTGGGCATTGTTGGGGGATGGGCAGTGGGTATTGTTGGGGGATGGGCAGTGGGCATTGTTGGGGGATGGGCAGTGGGCATTGTTGGGGGATGGGCAGTGGGCATTGTTGGGGGATGGCAGTGGGCATTGTCGGGGGATGGGCAGTGGGCATTGTTGGGGGATGGGCAGTGGGCATTGTTGGGGATGGGCAGTGGGTATTGTTGGGGATGGACATTGTTGGGG
Source organism: Squalus acanthias (assembly GCA_030390025.1). Classification (NCBI taxonomy): domain Eukaryota; kingdom Metazoa; phylum Chordata; class Chondrichthyes; order Squaliformes; family Squalidae; genus Squalus; species Squalus acanthias. The sequence goes on from JASTWF010000474.1 coordinate 217,574, forward strand.
ATGGGCAGTGGGCATTGTTGGGGGATGGGCAGTGGGCATTGTTGGGGATGGGCAGTGGGCATTGTTGGGGAAGGGCAGTGGGTATTGTTGGGGGATGGGCAGTGGGCATTGTTGGGGGATGGGCAGTGGGCATTGTTGGGGGATGGACAGTGGGCATTGTTGGGGATGGGCAGTGGGCTGGGTTGGGGGATGGGCAGTGGGCACTGTTGGGGATGGGCAGTGGGCATTGTTGGGGATGGGCAGTGGGTATTGTTGGGGGATGGGCAGTGGGCAGGGTTGGGGGTTGGGCAGTGGGCATTGTTGGGGGATGGGCAGTGGGCATTGTTGGGGGATGGGCAGTGGGCATTGTTGGGGGATGGGCAGTGGGTATTGTTGGGGGATGGGCAGTGGGCATTGTTGGGGGATGGGCAGTGGGCATTGTTGGGGGATGGGCAGTGGGCATTGTTGGGGGATGTGCAGTGGGCATTGTTGGGGATGGGCAGTGTGTATTGTTGGGGGATGGGCAGTGGGCATTGTTGGGGATGGGCAGTGGGCAGGGTCGGGGGATGGGCAGTGGGTATTGTTGGGGGATGGGCAGTGGGCATTGTCGGGGGATGGGCAGTGGGCATTGTTGGGGATGGGCAGGGGGCATTGTTGGGGGATGGGCAGTGGGCATTGTTGGGGGATGGGCAGTGGGCATTGTTGGGGATGGGCAGGGGGCGTTGTTGGGGGATGGGCAGTGGGTATTGTTGGGGGATGGGCAGTGGGCAGGGTCGGGGGTGGGCAGTGGGTATTGTTGGGGGATGGGCAGTGGGCAGGGTCGGGGGATGGGCAGTGGACATTGTTGGGGGATGGGCAGTGGGCATTGTTGGGGGATGGGCAGTGGGCATTGTTGGGGGATGGACAGTGGGTATTGTTGGGGGATGGGCAGTGGGCATTGTTGGGGGATGGGCAGTGGGCATTGTCGGGGGATGGGCAGTGGGCATTGTTGGGGATGGGCAGTGGGCATTGTCGGGGGATGGGCAGTGGGCATTGTTGGGGATGGGCAGTGGGCATTGTTGGGGGATGGGCAGTGGGCATTGTTGGGGGATGGGCAGTGGGCAGGGTCGGGGGATGGGCAGTGGGCATTGTTGGGGGATGGGCAGTGGGCATTGTTGGGGGATGGGCAGTGGGCATTGTTGGGGGTTGGGCAGTGGGCATTGTTGGGGGATGGGCATTGGGCATTGTTGGGGATGGGCAGTGGGTATTGTTGGGGGATGGGCAGTGGGTATTGTTGGGGGATGGGCAGTGGGTATTGTTGGGGGATGGGCAGGGGGATGGTCGGGGGATGGACAGTGGGCATTGTTGGGGGATGGGCAGTGGGCATTGTTGGGGGATGGACAGTGGGTATTGTTGGGGGATGGGCAGTGGGCATTGTCGGGGGGTGGGCAGTGGGCATTGTTGGGGGATGGGCAGTTGGCATTGTTGGGGGGTGGGCATTGTTGGGGATGGGCAGTGGGCATTGGGGGATGGGCAGTGGGTATTGTTGGGGGATGGGCAGTGGGTATTGTTGGGGGATGGGCAGTGGGTATTGTTGGGGGATGGGCAGGGGGATGGTCGGGGGATGGACAGTGGGCATTGTTGGGGAATGGGCAGTGGGCATTGTTGGGGGATGGGCAGTGGGCATTGTTGGGGGATGGGCAGGGGGATGGTCGGGGGATGGACAGTGGGCATTGTTGGGGAATGGACAGTGGGTATTGTTGGGGGATGGGCAGTGGGCATTGTCGGGGGATGGGCAGTGGGCATTGTTGGGGGATGGGCAGTTGGCTTTGTTGGGGGATGGGCATTGTTGGGGGATGGGCATTGTTGGGGATGGGCAGTGGGTATTGTTGGGGGATGGGCAGTGGGCATTGTTGGGGGATGGGCAGTGGGCATTGTTGGGGGATGGGCAGTGGGCATTGTTGGGGATGGGCAGTGGGCATTGTTGGGGGGTGGGCATTGTTGGGGGATGGGCATTGTTGGGGGATGGGCAGTGGGTATTGTTGGGGGATGGGCAGTGGGCATTGTTGGGGGTTGGGCAGTGGGCATTGTTGGGGGATGGGCAGGGGGATGGTCGGGGGATGGACAGTGGGCATTGTTGGGGGATGGGCAGTGGGCATTGTTGGGGGATGGACAGTGGGTATTGTTGGGGGATGGGCAGTGGGCATTGTCGGGGGGTGGGCAGTGGGCATTGTTGGGGGATGGGCAGTTGGCATTGTTGGGGGATGGGCATTGTTGGGGATGGGCAGTGGGCATTGGGGGATGGGCAGTGGGTATTGTTGGGGGATGGGAAGTGGGTATTGTTGGGGGATGGGCAGTGGGTATTGTTGGGGGATGGGCAGGGGGATGGTCGGGGGATGGACAGTGGGCATTGTTGGGGAATGGGCAGTGGGCATTGTTGGGGGATGGACAGTGGGTATTGTTGGGGGATGGGCAGTGGGCATTGTCGGGGGATGGGCAGTGGGCATTGTTGGGGGATGGGCAGTTGGCATTGTTGGGGGATGGGCATTGTTGGGGGATGGGCATTGTTGGGGATGGGCAGTGGGTATTGTTGGGGGATGGGCAGTGGGCATTGTTGGGGGATGGGCAGTGGGCATTGTTGGGGGATGGGCAGTGGGCATTGTTGGGGATGGGCAGTGGGCATTGTTGGGGGGTGGGCATTGTTGGGGGATGGGCATTGTTGGGGATGGGCAGTGGGTATTGTTGGGGGATGGGCAGTGGGCATTGTTGGGGGATGGGCAGTGGGCATTGTTGGGGATGGGCAGTGGGCATTGTTGGGGGATGGGCAGTGGGCATTGTTGGAGATGTGCAGTGGGCATTGTTGGGGTGTGGGCATTGTTGGGGGATGGGCAGTGGGCATTGTTCGGGGATGGGCAGTGGGCATTGTTGGGGGATGGGCAGTGGGCATTGTTGGGGATGGGCAGTGGGTATTGTTGGGGATGGGCAGTGGGCATTGTTGGGGGATGGGCAGTGGGCATTGTTGGGGGATGGGCAGTGGGCATTGTTGGGGATGGGCAGTGGGCAGGGTCGGGGATGGGCAGTGGGCATTGTTGGGGGATGGGCATTGTTGGGGGATGGGCAGTGGGCAGGGTCGGGGATGGGCAGTGGGCATTGTTGGGGGATGGGCAGTGGGCATTGTTGGGGGATGGGCAGTGGGCATTGTTGGGGGATGGGCAGTGGGCATTGTTGGGGGATGGGCAGTGGGCATTGTTGGGGGATGGGCAGTGGGCAGGGTCGGGGATGGGCAGTGGGCATTGTTGGGGGATGGGCAGTGGGCATTGTTGGGGGATGGACATTGTTGGGGATGGGCAGTGGGTATTGTTGGGGGATGGGCAGTGGGCATTGTTGGGGGATGGGCAGTGGGCATTGTTGGGGGATGGGCATTGTTGGGGGATGGGCAGCGGGCATTGTTGGGGGATGGGCATTGTTGGGGGATGGGCAGTGGGCATTGTTGGGGGATGGGCAGTGGGCATTGTTGGGGGATGGGCAGTGGGCATTGTTGGGGGATGGGCATTGTTGGGGGATGGGCAGTGGGCATTGTTGGGGGATGGGCATTGTTGGGGGATGGGCAGCGGGCAGGGTCGGGGATGGGCAGTGGGCAGGGTCGGGGATGGGCAGTGGGCATTGTTGGGGATGGGCAGTGGGTATTGTTGGGGATGGGCAGTGGGCATTGTTGGGGATGGGCAGTGGGTATTGTTGGGGATGGGCAGTGGGTATTGTTGGGGATGGGCAGTGGGCAGGGTCGGGGATGGGCAGTGGGCATTGTTGGGGGATGGGCAGTGGGTATTGTTGGGGGATGGGCAGTGGGCATTGTTGGGGGATGGGCAGTGGGTATTGTTGGGGGATGGGCAGTGGGTATTGTTGGGGGATGGGCAGTGGGCAGGGTCGGGGATGGGCAGTGGGCATTGTTGGGGATGGGCAGTGGGCATTGTTGGGGATGGGCAGTGGGTATTGTTGGGGGATGGGCAGTGGGCAGGGTCGGGGATGGGCAGTGGGCATTGTTGGGGGATGGGCAGTGGGTATTGTTGGGGGATGGGCAGTGGGCAGGGTCGGGGATGGGCAGTGGGCATTGTTGGGGGTTGGGCAGTGGGCATTGTTGGGGGATGGGCAGTGGGCATTGTTGGGGGATGGGCAGTGGACATTGTTGGGGATGGGCAGTGGGTATTGTTGGGGGATGGGCAGTGGGCATTGTTGGGGGATGGGCAGTGGGCATTGTTGGGGGATGGGCAGTGGGCAGGGTCGGGGATGGGAAGTGGGCATTGTTGGGGGGTGGGCATTGTTGGGGGATGGGCAGTGGGCATTGTTGGGGATGGGCAGTGGGCATTGTTGGGGATGGGCAGTGGGCATTGTTGGGGGATGGGCAGTGGGTATTGTTGGGGGATGGGCAGTGGGCATTGTCGGGGGATGGGCAGTGGGCATTGTTGGGGGATGGGCAGTGGGTATTGTTGGGGGATGGGCAGTGGTTATTGTTGGGGGATGGGCAGTGGGCATTGTTGGGGGGTGGGCAGTGGACATTGTTGGGGATGGGCAGTGGGCATTGTCGGGGGATGGGCAGTGGGCATTGTTGGGGGATGGGCAGTGGGCATTGTTGGGGGTTGGGCAGTGGGCATTGTTGGGGGATGGGCAGTGGGCATTGTTGGGGGATGGGCATTGTTGGGGATGGGCAGTGGGCATTGTTGGGGGATGGGCAGTGGGCATTGTTGGGGGATGGGCATTGTTGGGGGATGGGCAGTGGGCATTGTTGGGGGATGGGCAGTGGGCATTGTTGGGGGATGGGCATTGTTGGGGGATGGGCAGTGGGCATTGTTGGGATGGGCAGTGGGTATTGTTGGGGGATGGGCAGTGGGCATTGTTGGGGATGGGCAGTGGGTATTGTTGGGGATGGGCAGTGGGCATTGTTGGGGATGGGCAGTGGGCATTGTTGGGGGATGGGCAGTGGGCATTGTTGGGGGATGGGCAGTGGGCATTGTTGGGGGATGGGCAGTGGGCATTGTTGGGGGATGGGCAGTGGGCATTGTTGGGGGATGGGCAGTGGGCATTGTTGGGGATGGGCAGTGGGTATTTTTGGGGATGGGCAGTGGGCATTGTTGGGGATGGGCAGTGGGCATTGTTGGGGGATGGGCAGTGGGCATTGTTGGGGGGTGGGCATTGTTGGGGGATGGGCAGTGGGCATTGTTGGGGGATGGGCATTGTTGGGGGATGGGCAGTGGGCATTGTTGGGGGATGGGCAGTGGGCATTGTTGGGGGATGGGCAGTGGGCATTGTTGGGGGATGGGCAGTGGGCATTGTTGGGGGATGGGCAGTGGGCATTGTTGGGGGATGGGCAGTGGGCATTGTTGGGGGATGGGCAGTGGGTATTGTTGGGGTTGGGCAGTGGGCATTGTTGGGGGATGGGCAGTGGGCATTGTTGGGGGATGGGCAGTGGGCATTGTTGAGGGATGGGCAGTGGGTATTGTTGGGGTTGGGCAGTGGGCATTGTTGGGGGATGGGCAGTGGGCATTGTTGGGGGATGGGCAGTGGACATTGTTGGGGGATGGGCAGTGGCTATTGTTGGGGATGGGCAGTGGGTATTGTTGGGGTTGGGCAGTGGGTATTGTTGGGGTTGGGCAGTGGGCATTGTTGGGGGATGAGCAGTGGGCATTGTTGGGGGATGGGCAGTGGGCAGTGGGCATTGTTGGGGGATGGGCAGTGGGTATTGTTGGGGTTGGGCAGTGGGCATTGTTGGGGGATGAGCAGTGGGCATTGTTGGGGGATGGGCAGTGGGCAGTGGGCATTGTTGGGGATGGGCAGTGGGCAGGGTCGGGGATGGGCAGTGGGCATTGTTGGGGATGGGCAGTGGGCATTGTTGGGGGATGGGCAGTGGGTATTGTTGGGGGATGGGCATTGGGCATTGTTGGGGATGGGCAGTGGGCAGGGTCGGGGGATGGGCAGTGGGCATTGTTGGGGGATGGGCAGTGGGTATTGTTGGGGATGGGTAGTGGGCATTGTTGGGGGATGGGCAGTGGGCATTGTTGGGGATGGGCAGTGGGCAGGGTCGGGGATGGGCAGTGGGCATTGTTGGGGATGGGCAGTGGGTATTGTTGGGGGATGGGCAGTGGGCATTGTTGGGGGATGGGCAGTGGGCATTGTCGTGGGATGGGCAGTGGGCATTGTTGGGGGATGGGCAGTGGGTATTGTTGGGGGATGGGCAGTGGGCATTGTTGGGGGATGGGCAGTGGGTATTGTTGGGAGATGGGCAGTGGGCATTGTTGGGGGATGGGCAGTGGGCATTGTTGGGGGATGGGCAGTGGGCATTGTTGGGGGATGGGCAGTGGGCATTGTTGGGGGGTGGGCAGTGGACATTGTTGGGGGATGGGCAGTGGGCATTGTTGGGGGATGGGCAGTGGGCATTGTTGGGGGATGGGCAGTGGGCATTGTTGGGGATGGGCAGTGGGTATTGTTGGGGGATGGGCAGTGGGCATTGTTGGGGGATGGGCAGTGGGCATTGTTGGGGGATGGGCAGTGGGCAGGGTCGGGGGATGGGCAGTGAGCATTGTTGGGGGATGGGCAGTGGGCATTGTTGGGGGATGGGCAGTGGGCATTGGGGGGTGGGCAGTGGGCATTGTTGGGGGATGGGCAGTGGGCAGGGTCGGGGGATGGGCAGTGAGCATTGTTGGGGATGGGCAGTGGGTATTGTTAGGGATGGGCAGTGGGCATTGGGGGATGGGCAGTGGGCATTGTTGGGGGATGGGCAGTGGGCATTGGGGGATCGGCAGTGGGCATTGTTGGGGGATGGGCAGTGGGTATTGTTGGGGATGGGCAGTGGGTATTGTTGGGGATGGGCAGTGGGCATTGGGGGATGGGCAGTGGGCATTGGGGATGGGCAGTGGGCATTGTTGGGGGATGGGCAGTGGGCATTGTTGGGGATGGGCAGTGGGCATTGTTGGGGATGGGCAGTGGGTATTGTTGGGGATGGGCAGTGGGTATTGTTGGGGATGGGCAGTGGGTATTGTTGGGGATGGGCAGTGGGCATTGGGGGATGGGCAGTGGGCATTGGGGATGGGCAGTGGGCATTGTTGGGGGATGGGCAGTGGGCATTGTTGGGGATGGGCAGTGGGCATTGTTGGGGGATGGGCAGTGGGCATTGTTGGGGATGGGCAGTGGGTATTGTTGGGGATGGGCATTGTTGGGGATGGGCAGTGGGCATTGTTGGGGATGGGCAGTGGGCATTGTTGGGGATGGGCAGTGGGCATTGTTGGGGATGGGCAGTGGGTATTGTTGGGGATGGGCAGTGGGCATTGTTGGGGATGGGCAGTGGGCATTGTTGGGGGATGGGCAGTGGGCATTGTTGGGGGATGGGCAGTGGGCATTGTTGGGGGATGGGCAGTGGGCATTGTTGGGGGATGGGCAGTGGGCATTGTTGGGGGATGGGCAGTGGGCATTGTTGGGGATGGGCAGTGGGTATTGTTGGGGATGGGCAGTGGGCATTGTTGGGGATGGGCAGTGGGCATTGTTGGGGGATGGGCAGTGGGCATTGTTGGGGGATGGGCAGTGGGCATTGTTGGGATGGGCAGTGGGCATTGTTGGGGGATGGGCAGTGGGTATTGTTGGGGATGGGCAGTGGGTATTGTTGGGGATGGGCAGTGGGTATTGTTGGGGGATGGGCAGTGGGCATTGTTGGGGGATGGGCAGTGGGTATTGTTGGGGATGGGCAGTGGGCATTGTTGGGGGATGGGCAGTGGGCATTGTTGGGGGATGGGCAGTGGGTATTGTTGGGGATGGGCAGTGGGCATTGTTGGGATGGGCAGTGGGCATTGTTGGGGGATGGGCAGTGGGCATTGTTGGGGGATGGGCAGTGGGTATTGTTGGGGGATGGGCAGTGGGTATTGTTGGGGATGGGCAGTGGGTATTGTTGGGGATGGGCAGTGGGCATTGTTGGGGGATGGGCAGTGGGTATTGTTGGGGGATGGGCAGTGGGCATTGTTGGGGATGGGCAGTGGGCATTGTTGGGGGATGGGCAGTGGGCATTGTTGGGGATGGGCATTGTTGGGGATGGGCAGTGGGTATTGTTGGGGATGGGCAGTGGGCATTGTTGGGGGATGGGCAGTGGGCATTGTTGGGGGATGGGCAGTGGGCATTGTTGGGGGATGGGCAGTGGGTATTGTTGGGGGATGGGCAGTGGGTATTGTTGGGGGATGGGCAGTGGGTATTGTTGGGGGATGGGCAGTGGGCATTGTTGGGATGGGCAGTGGGCATTGTTGGGGATGGGCAGTGGGCATTGTTGGGGATGGGCAGTGGGCAGGGTTGGGGGATGGGCAGTGGGCATTGTTGGGGGATGGGCATTGTTGCGATGGGCAGTGGGCATTGTTGGGGGATGGGCAGTGGGCATTGTTGGGGGATGGGCAGTGGGCATTGTTGGGGATGGGCAGTGGGCATTGTTGGGGATGGGCAGTGGGCAGGGTTGGGGGATGGGCAGTGGGCATTGTTGCGATGGGCAGTGGGCATTGTTGGGGGATGGGCAGTGGGCAGGGTGGGGGGATGGGCAGTGGGCAGGTTTGGGGGATGGGCAGTGGGCATTGTTGGGGGATGGGCAGTGGGCAGGGTTGGGGGATGGGCAGTGGGCAGGGTTGGGGGATGGGCAGTGGGCATTGTTGGGGATGGGCAGTGGGCATTGTTGGGGGATGGGCAGTGGGCAGGGTCGGGGGATGGGCAGTGGGCAGGGTTGGGGGATGGGCAGTGGGCATTGTTGCGATGGGCAGTGGGCATTGTTGGGGATGGGCAGTGGGCATTGTTGGGGGATGGGCAGTGGGCATTGTTGGGGGATGGGCAGTGGGCATTGTTGGGGGATGGGCAGTGGGCATTGTTGGGGTTGGGCAGTGGGCATTGTTGGGGGATGGGCAGTGGGCATTGTTGGGGGATGGGCAGTGGGTATTGTTGGGGGATGGGCAGTGGGCATTGTTGGGATGGGCAGTGGGCATTGTTGGGGGATGGGCAGTGGGCATTGTTGGGGGATGGGCAGTGGGCATTGTTGGGGATGGGCAGTGGGCATTGTTGGGGGATGGGCAGTGGGCATTGTTGGGGATGGGCAGTGGGCATTGTTGGGGGATGGGCAGTGGGTATTGTTGGGGGATGGGCAGTGGGTATTGTTGGGGGATGGGCAGTGGGCATTGTTGGGGATGGGCAGTGGGCATTGTTGGGGGATGGGCAGTGGGCATTGTTGGGGATGGGCAGTGGGTATTGTTGGGGGATGGGCAGTGGGTATTGTTGGGGGATGGGCAGTGGGTATTGTTGGGGATGGGCAGTGGGTATTGTTGGGGGATGGGCAGTGGGCATTGTTGGGGGATGGGCAGTGGGTATTGTTGGGGGATGGGCAGTGGGCATTGTTGGGATGGGCAGTGGGCATTGTTGGGGATGGGCAGTGGGCATTGTTGGGGGATGGGCAGTGGGCATTGTTGGGGGATGGGCAGTGGGCATTGTTGGGGGATGGGCAGTGGGCATTGTTGGGGTTGGGCAGTGGGCATTGTTGGGGGATGGGCAGTGGGTATTGTTGGGGGATGGGCAGTGGGCATTGTTGGGATGGGCAGTGGGCATTGTTGGGGGATGGGCAGTGGGTATTGTTGGGGGATGGGCAGTGGGCATTGTTGGGATGGGCAGTGGGCATTGTTGGGGGATGGGCAGTGGGCATTGTTGGGGGATGGGCAGTGGGCATTGTTGGGGATGGGCAGTGGGCATTGTTGGGGGATGGGCAGTGGCCATTGTTGGGGATGGGCAGTGGGCATTGTTGGGGGATGGGCAGTGGGCATTGTTGGGGATGGGCAGTGGGTATTGTTGGGGGATGGGCAGTGGGTATTGTTGGGGGATGGGCAGTGGGTATTGTTGGGGATGGGCAGTGGGTATTGTTGGGGGATGGGCAGTGGGCATTGTTGGGGGATGGGCAGTGGGTATTGTTGGGGGATGGGCAGTGGGCATTGTTGGGGATGGGCAGTGGGCATTGTTGGGGGATGGGCAGTGGGTATTGTTGGGGGGTGGGCAGTGGGCATTGTTGGGGGATGGGCAGTGGGCATTGTTGGGGATGGGCAGTGGGTATTGTTGGGGGATGGGCAGTGGGTATTGTTGGGGGATGGACAGTGGGCATTGTTGGGGATGGGCAGTGGGTATTGTTGGGGGATGGGCAGTGGGCATTGTTGGGGATGGGCAGTGGACATTGTTGGGGGATGGGCAGTGGGCATTGTTGGGATGGACAGTGGGCATTGTTGGGGATGGGCAGTGAGTATTGTTGGGGGATGGGCAGTGGGCATTGTTGGGGGATGGGCAGTGGGTATTGTTGGGGGATGGGCAGTGGGCATTGTTGGGATGGGCAGTTGGGCATTGTTGGGGGATGGGCAGTGGGCATTGTTGGGGGATGGGCAGTGGGCATTGTTGGGGATGGGCAGTGGGTATTGTTGGGGGATGGGCAGTGGACATTGTTGGGGGATGGGCAGTGGGCATTGTTGGGGGATGGGCAGTGGGCATTGTTGGGGGATGGGCAGTGGGCATTGTTGGGGGATGGGCAGTGGGCATTGTTGGGGGATGGGCAGTGGGCATTGTTGGGGGATGGGCAGTGGGCATTGTTGGGGGATGGGCAGTGGGCATTGTTGGGGATGGGCAGTGGACATTGTTGGGGGATGGGCAGTGGACATTGTTGGGGATGGGCAGTGGGCATTGTTGGGGATGGGCAGTGGGTATTGTTGGGGGGTGGGCAGTGGACATTGTTGGGGGATGGGCAGTGGGCATTGTTGGGGGATGGGCAGTGGGCATTGTTGGGGATGGGCAGTGGACATTGTTGGGGGATGGGCAGTGGACATTGTTGGGGGATGGGCAGTGGGCATTGTTGGGGGATGGGCAGTGGGCATTGTTGGGGATGGGCAGTGGACATTGTTGGGGGATGGGCAGTGGGTATTGTTGGGGGATGGGCAGTGGGCATTGTTGGGGGATGGGCAGTGGGTATTGTTGGGGATGGGCAGTGGGCATTGTTGGGGGATGGGCAGTGGGTATTGTTGGGGGTTGGGCAGTGGGCATTGTTGGGGATGGGCAGTGGGTATTGTTGGGGGTTGGGCAGTGGGCATTGTTGGGGATGGGCAGTGGGCATTGTTGGGGATGGGCAGTGGGCATTGTTGGGGATGGGCAGTGGGCATTGTTGGGGATGGGCAGTGGACATTGTTGGGGGATGGGCAGTGGGTATTGTTGGGGATGGGCAGTGGGCATTGTTGGGGATGGGCAGTGGGCATTGTTGGGGATGGGCAGTGGGCATTGTTGGGGATGGGCAGTGGGCATTGTTGGGGATGGGCAGTGGGCATTGTTGGGGATGGGCAGTGGGTATTGTTGGGGGTTGGGCAGTGGGCATTGTTGGGGATGGGCAGTGGGCATTGTTGGGGATGGGCAGTGGGCATTGTTGGGGATGGGCAGTGGGCATTGTTGGGGATGGGCAGTGGACATTGTTGGGGGATGGGCAGTGGGTATTGTTGGGGATGGGCAGTGGGTATTGTTGGGGGATGGGCAGTGGGCATTGTTGGGGGATGGGCAGTGGGCATTGTTGGGGGATGGGCAGTGGGTATTGTTGGGGATGGGCAGTGGGTATTGTTGGGGATCGGCAGTGGACATTGTTGGGGATGGGCAGTGGGCATTGTTGGGGATGGGCAGTGGGCATTGTTGGGGGATGGGCCGTGGGCATTGTTGGGGGATGGGCAGGGGGCATTGTTGGGGATGGGCAGTGGACATTGTTGGGGGATGGGCCGTGGGCATTGTTGGGGGATGGGCAGGGGGCATTGTTGGGGATGGGCAGTGGGCATTGTTGGGGGATGGGCAGTGGGCATTGTTGGGGATGGGCAGTGGACATTGTTGGGGGATGGGCAGTGGGTATTGTTGGGGATGGGCCGTGGGCATTGTTGGGGGATGGGCAGGGGGGGTGGTCGGGGGATGGGCAGTGGGCATTGTTGGGGGATGGGCAGTGGGCATTGTTGGGGGATGGGCAGTGGGCATTGTTGGGATGGGCAGTGGGCATTGTTGGGGGATGGGCCGTGGGCATTGTTGGGGGATGGGCAGTGGACATTGTTGGGGATGGGCAGTGGACATTGTTGGGGGTTGGGCAGGGGGGTGGTCGGGGGATGGGCAGTGGGCATTGTTGGGGATGGGCAGTGGGCATTGTTGGGGATGGGCAGTGGGCATTGTTGGGGGATGGGCCGTGGGCATTGTTGGGGGATGGGCCGTGGGCATTGTTGGGGATGGGCAGTGGGCATTGTTGGGGGATGGGCAGGGGGGTGGTCGGGGGATGGGCAGTGGGCATTGTTGGGGGATGGGCAGTGGGCATTGTTGGGGGATGGGCAGGGGGTGGTCGGGGGATGGGCAGTGGGCATTGTTGGGGGATGGGCAGTGGGCATTGTTGGGGGATGGGCAGTGGGCATTGTTGGGGGATGGGCAGTGGGCATTGTTGGGGATGGGCAGTGGGTATTGTTGGGGGATGGGCAGTGGGCATTGTTGGGGATGGGCAGTGGGCATTGTTGGGGGATGGGCAGTGGGCATTGTTGGGGATGGGCAGTGGGCCCAGGTTACTTTTAACTTGTAGTTTGTGCTAAAATACAGCCACTGTTGGAGTGGATGGACATTGTGGAGGGAGTGTGTGTAGGGATTTTGGAGGGCAGAGTAACTGAGAAGTACGCTGGAGGTATTTCCGTTGAAGTGTGGAGAATTTTTTGTGGGGCAGAAAGTGGTGGTGAAGTTGGAGGCCACCATAAGATGCAGAAATGGCGAAAAATGTACGTCGGCCCAGGAGAGAGAATTTCTGGCCATGATCCAGACAGCAGCAAAATAAACCAGTGGGACAGTCACAGACTCAGCAGGTAACAGCAGCGATGGGGGATGGGCTGTAAACTGGACAAAGTTACCCTCAAACTGCAGCAACTGAATAGAAGATCAGAGTCACAGCAGCTGAGTCTTACAGTGTATTCCAGTGGACTCCAGTGGAGTAGTGTAGTATTGATGGCAGAGAAGGCCAGGAATTGGGAATCAAATTTGAGCAAAGTTTCAGGGCTAAAGAGAAAAGAAGAAAAAGGGGGAATAGAAGTGATGGGCTCGGGTCTTGAGCGGCCACCAACACGCACTCACAAATGGACACAGGGAAAGTCAAGTTACAGAGGCCTCGTTACACAGCAAGATTAGAACAGACATGTCCTGGTAATAAACGGAGAATAGAGAGGAGACAATGAAAGGGAGTCCAAAGTTAAAGTCAGGAGGTCCTGTGGTGGGATAAAGTTGAGGCCGATGGGGTGGAGTCAGCTTGGAGCATCGATGAAATGATGTCCAGGTCCAGGGACAGGTGTGGAGGACGAGTGAGTCCTGAAGCTATTTGAAGGGCAGTGTATCGGAGGACGCACTGCTGGAGGTATTTCCGTGGGAATGAAGAGCCAAGAGCTGTGGAGAATTGTTGTGGGGCAGAAAACGGTGGTGAAGTCGGAGGTCACTATAAAGTCTTGATACGGCCAAGAAATGGACATCGGCCTGAAGGGGTATTTACTAGTCCTAGCCCCTTTAGGGCTACCCCGGATTAGGCGTATTTCTCAGACGTTCACTTTCAACTAAAGTTTGAGGTAGCCGAATCCTAAAGACGCTTAATTGGGTCTAAAGGTCCAGACTATCTCTCCCGAAAGGAAAGGAACAACCTGAGAATGTTTCTGGAGGGGGAGGGTGAACAGCCAGTTGTCGTGGTGCATATAGGTACCAACGATATAGGTAAAAAACGGGATGAGGTCCTAAAAGCAGAATATAGGGAGTTAGGAGGTAAATTAAGAAATAGGACCTCAAAGGTAGTAATCTCAGGATTGCTACTGGTGCCACGTGCTAGTCAGAGTAGAAATAGAAGGATATTTCAGTTGAATACGTGGCTAGAAGAATGGTGCAAGGGGGAGGGATTCAAATTCCTGGGACATTGGAACCGGTTCTGGGGGAGGTGGGACCAGTATAAACTGGACGGGTTGCACCCGGGCAGGACCGGGACTGATGTACTAGGGGGAGTGTTTGCTCGTGCTGTTGGGGAGGGTTTAAACTAAAATGGCAGGGGGTTGGGAACCTGTGCAGGGAAACAGAGGAAAGGGAAGCAAGGATAGAAGCAAAAGACAGGAAGGAGAAAAGCAAAAGTGGAAGGCAGAGAAATCAAGGGTGTAAATCAAACAGGGCTACAGTAAATAATAATTCTAAAAGGACTAAGAGTGTTAAAAAAACAAGCCTGAAGGCTTTGTGTCTTAATGCGAGGAGCATTCGTAATAAGGTGGATGAATTAGCTGCGCAAATAGATGTAAATGGATATGATATAATTGGGATTACGGAGACATGGCTCCAGGGTGGCCAAGGCTGGGAATTCAACATCCAGGGGTATTCAATATTCAGGAAGGACAGACAAAAAGGAAAAGGAGGTGGGGTAGCATTGCTGGTTAAAGAGGAGATTAACACAATAGTAAGGAAGGATATTAGCTCTGATGATGTGAAATCTGTATGGGTAGAGCTGAGAAATACCAAGTGGCAGAAAATGTTAGTGGGAGTTGTATACAGACCCCCAAACAGTAATGCTGAGGTTGGGGATGGCATTAAACAGGAAATTAGAGACGTGTGCAATAAGGGCACGGCAGTTATCATGGGTGACTTTAATCTACATATAGATTGGGCTAACCAAATTAGTAACAATACTGTGGAGGAGGAATTCCTAGAGTGTATACGGGATGGTTTCCTGGACCAATATGTCGAGGAACCAACTAGAGATCAGGCCATCTTAGACTGGGTATTATGTAATGAGAAAGGATTAATTAGCAATCTTGTTGTGCGAGGTCCCTTGGGGAGGAGCGATCATAATATGATAGAATTCTTCATTAAGATGGAGAGTGAAGTAGTTGACTCAGAGACTAGGGTCCTGAATTTAAATAAAGGAAACTACGATGGTATGAGGCATGAGTTGGCTAGGATGGATTGGGAAGCGTTACTTAAAGGGTTGATGGTGGATAGGCAATGGCAAACATTTAAAGATCGCATGGATGAACTACAGAATTTGTTCATCCCTGTTTGGCATAAAAATAAAACAAAAAAGGTGACTCAACCGTGGCTAACAAGGGAAATTAGGGATACCATAAGATCCAAGGAGAGGACATATAAATTGGCCAGAAAAAGCAGCAAACCTGAGGATTGGGAGCAGTTTAGGATTCAGCAAAGGAGGACAAAGGGATTAATTAAGAGGGGGAAAATAGAATATGAGAATAAGCTTGCAGGGAACATAAAAACTGACTGTAAAAGCTTCTATAGATATGTGAAGAGAAAAAGATTGGTGAAGTCAAGCGTAGGTCCCTTGCAGTCAGAATCTGGGGAATTTATAATGGGGAACAAAGAAATGGCTGACCAATTAAATACATACTTTGGTTCTGTCTTCACAAAGGAGGACACAAATAAACTCCCAGAGATGTCGGGGAACATAGGGTCTAATGAGAGGGAGGAATTGAATGAAATCAGTATTTGTAGGGAAATGGTGTTAGGGAAATTGACGGGATTGAAGGCCGATAAATCCCCAGGGCCTGATAATCTACATCCTAGGGTACTTAGGGAAGTGGCCCTAGAAATAGTAGATGCATTGCTGGTCATCTTTCAAAATTCTATAGACTCTGGAACAGTTCCCATGGATTGGAGAGTAGCTAATATAACCCCACTATTTAAAAAAGGTGGTAGAGAAAAAACGGGGAATTATAGACCGGTAAGCCTGACAAGGGTAGTGGGCAAAATGCTAGAGCCCATTATAAAAGATGTAATAGCAGAGCACTTGGAAAACAGTGACAGGATCGGACAAAGTCAACATGGATTTACAAATGGTAAATCATGCCTGACTAATCTACTGGAATTTTTTGAGGATGTAACTGGTAGAATAGATAAGGGAGAAACAGTGGATGTGGTGTATTTGGACTTTCAGAAGGCTTTCGATAAGGTCCCGCATAAGAGATTAGCATGCAAAGTTAAAGCACATGGGATTGGGGGTAAGGTACTGACTTGGATAGAGAACTGGTTGGCAGACAGGAAGCAAAGAGTTGGAATAAACGGGTCTTTTTCCGAGTGGCAGGCAGTGACTAGTGGGGTACCGCAGGGATCGGTGCTAGGACCCCAGCTATTCACAATATATATTAATGATCTAGACGAGGGAACTAGATGTAATATCTCTAAGTTTGCAGACAACACAAAGCTGGGTGGGCGTGTGTGCTGTGAGGAGGATGCAGAGAAACTCCAGTATGATTTGGACAGGTTGGGTGATTGGGCAGATGCATGGCAGATGCAGTATAATGTGGATAAATGCGAGGTTATCCACTTTGGTGGCAAAAACAGGAAGACAGATTATTATCTGAACGGCAATAGATTGGGGAAAGGGGAAGTGCAACGGGATCTGGGAGTCCTTGTGCACCAGTCGTTGAAGGTAAGCATGCAGGTGCAGCAGGCAGTTAAGAAGGCAAATGGTATGTTGGCCTTCATAGCGAGAGGATTCGAGTACAGGAGCAAGGATGTCTTGCTGCAGTTGTACAAGGCCTTGGTAAGACCATACCTTGAGTATTGTGTGCAGTTTTGGTCACCTTATCTGAGGAAGGATGTTCTTGCCATGGAGGGAGTGCAGCGAAGATTTACCAGACTGATACCTGGGATGGCAGGAATGACGTATGAAGAGAGATTGGGTCGATTAGGCTTATATTCGCTAGAGTTTAGAAGAATGAGAGGGGATCTCATTGAAACTTATAAAATTCTAACAGGACTAGACAGACTAGATGCAGGAAGGATGTTCCCGATGGCGGGGGAGTCCAGAACCAGAGGTCACAGTCTAAGGATAAGGGGTAAGCCATTTAGGACTGAGATGAGGAGGAATTTCTTCACCCAGAGAATGGTGAACCTGTGGAATTCTCTACCACAGAAGGCAGTTGAGGCCAATTCATTAAATATATTCAAGAAGGAGATAGATATATTTCTTAAGGCTAAAGGGATATGGGGAGAAAGCAGGGACAGGGTACTGGATTTGGATGATCAGCCATGATCTCATTAAATGGCGGAGCAGGCTCGAGGGGCCGAATGGCCTACTCCTGCTCCTATCTTCTATGCTTCTATACTAGGCCCGTCCATCGGAGCTGATCGAGCGTGGTCAAAGCTTCGATGCTGGGGATGTTGGCCTGAGCGAGAACACTGACGTTGGTGCACCTATCCTGCCAATGGATTTGCAGGATCTTGCGGAGGCAGCGTTGGTGGTACCTCTCCAGAGCTTTGAGGTGCCTGCTGTACATGGTCCATGTCTCTGAGACATACAGGAGGGCGGAAATCACTGCTGCTCTGTAGACCATGAGCTTGGTGCCGGGTTTGAGGTCCTGGTCTTCAAACACTCTCTTCCTCAGGTGACCGAAGGCTGCACTGGCACACTGAAGGCGGTGTTGGACTTCGTCATCGACGTCTGCCCTTGTTGACAGTAGGCTCCCGAGGTATGGAAAGTGGTCCACGTTGTCCAAGGCCTCGTCGTGGATTTTGATAATCGGGGGGCAGTACTGTGTGCTGGGGGCAGGTTGGTAGAGGACCTTTGTCTTACGGATGTTTAGTTTAAGGCCCATGCTCTCGTACGCTTTGGTGAAGGTGTTGACGATGGTTTGGAGTTCGACCTCTGAGTGTGCACAGACGCAAGCGTCGTCTGCATACTGTAATTCGATGACAGAGGATGAGACGACCTTGGATCTGGACTGGAGGCGACGGAGGTTGAACAGTTTCCCGTTTGTTCTGTAGTTTAGCTCCACTCCAGCAGAGAGCTTACTGAGGGTGAGATGGAGCATTGCAGTGAGGAAGATCGAGAAGAGCGTTGGTGCGATGACACAGCCTTGCTTGACCCCAGTCCGTACGTGAATTGGGTCTGTGGTGGAACCATTGGTCAGGATCACGGCTTGCATGTCGTCGTGAAGCAGGCGGAGGATGGTGACAAACTTTTGAGGGCAGCCGAATTTGAGGAGGACACTCCATAATCCCTCACGGTTGACAGTGTCGAAGGCCTTTGTGAGGTCAAAGAAGGCCTCTTGTAGTTGACGCGCGGTGGAGATCATGTCCATTGTGCCCCTTAATGGGCGGAATCCGCATTGCGAATCTGGGAGGAGCTCTTCAGCCACTGGGAGAGTATGCAGTATGCAGACGACGCTTGAGGCCGAACTCCAAACCATCGTCAACACCTTCACCGAAGCATACGAGAGCATGGGCCTTAAACTAAACATCCATTAGACAAAGGTCCTCTACCAACCTGCCCCCGCCACACAGTACTGCCCCCCCGATTATCAAAATCCACGACGAGGCCTTGGACAACGTGGGCCACTTTCCATACCTCGGGAGCTTACTGTCAACAAGGGCAGACGTCGATGACAAAGTCCAACACCGCCTTCAGTGTGCCAGTGCAGCCTTCGGTTGCCTGAGGAAGAGAGTGTTTGAAGACCAGGACCTCAAACCCGGCACTAAGCTCATGGTCTACAGAGCAGTAGTGATACCTGCCCTCCTGTATGCTTCAGAGACATGGACCATGTACAGCAGGCACCTCAAAGCACCGGAGAGGTACCACCAACGCTGCCTCCGCAAGATCCTGCAAATCCATTGGCAGGATAAGCGCACCAATGTCAGTGTTCTCGCTCAGGCCAACATCCCCAGCATCGAAGCTTTGACTGCGCTCGATCAGCTCCGATGGATGGATCACATTGTCCGCATGCCCGATACGAGACTCCCAAAACAAGCGCTCTACTCGGAGCTCCGACACGGCAAGAGAGCCCCAGTTGGGCAGAGGAAACGCTTCAAGGACACCCTCAAAGCCTCCTTGAAAAAGTGCAACATCCCCACCGACACCTGGGAATCCCTGGCCCAAGACTGCACAAAGTAGAGGAGAAGCATCCGGGAAGGCGCCGAATACCTCGAGTCTCTTCGCCGGGAGCAAGCAGAAGCCAAGCGCAAACAGCGGAAGGAGCGCACGTCAACCCAAGCACCCCACCCACCCACCCCTTCAACCACCGTCTGCCCCACCTGTGACAGAGACTGTAGGTCCCGCACTGGACTCATCAGCCACCTGAGAACTCATTTTTAGTGTGGAAGCAAGTCATCCTCGGTTCCGAGGGACTGCCTAAGAAGAAGAAGATGTGGGAGTTGGTGGAGACCAATGAGATCCCGAGCAACCACATCTGCGGTAAGTGCCTGCAGCTCGAGGAACTTCGGCTCGGAGTTGTTGAGCTGGAGTCCGAGGTGCAGACACTGCGATGCGTCAGGGAAGGGGTGAGTTACCTGGACACTTTGTTCCAGGAGGCAGTCACACCCCTTAGGTTAAGCAGTACTTTAGAGTTAGTCAGTGGTCAGGGACAGGAGGGTGTGACTGCGAGTCAGGAAGGTATGGGGACCCAGGATGTAGTGATGGAGGAGCCTCAGCCCTTGACCTTGTTCAATAGGTACGAGGTACTTGCTACCTGTGTGGATGAGAACAAGGACTGTAGGGAGGATGAGCAAACTGACCACGGCACTGTGGTACAGGAGGCCATTCAAGTGGGGGGAGTAAAAAGGAATGTGGTAGTGGTAGGCGACAATATAGTCAGGGGGCTAGATACTGTTCTCTGCAGGCATGACAGGGAGTACCGAAGGCCAGGGTTAAAGACATCTCCTCATGGCTGGAGACGAACTTGGAGTGGGAAGGGGAGGTTCCAGTTGTCGTGGTCCACGTAGGAACTAACGACATTGGTAGAACTAGGAATGAGGTTCTGCTGAGAGAGTTTGAGGAGTTGGGGTCCAAATTAAAAAGCAGAACCTCAAAGGTAATAATCTCTGGATTGTTACCTGAGCCATACGCCAATTGACAGTGATAAGCAGATTAGAAGGTTAAATGCGTGGCTGAAAGAGTGGTGTGGGAGGCAGGGGTTTCAGTTCATGGGGCACTGGCACCAGTACTGGGTTAAGAGGGAGCTGTTCTGTTGAGACGGGCTCCACTTAAACCAGGCTGGAACCAGTGTCCTGGTGAATCGAATAACTAGGGAAGTAGACAGGGCCACAGCGAAAAATCGCATAGACCTCCTCAGAAGGCAAACATGGGACACAACCAACAGGGTACCCTACGTCGTCCAGTACTTCCCCGGAGCGGAGAAACTACGCCATGTTCTTCACAGCCTCCAACATGTCATCGATGACGACGAACACCTCGCTAAGGCCATCCCCACGCCTCCACTACTTGCCTTCAAACAGCCGCCTAACCTCAGAAGTACCATCGTTCGCAGCAAATTACCCAGCTTTCAGGATAACAGCGACCACGACACCACACAACCCTGCCACGGCAACCTCTGCAAGACATGCCAGATCATCAACACAGATACCATCATCACACGTGAGGACACTACCCACCAGGTACATGGTACATACTCATGTGACTCGGCCAACGTTGTCTACCTCATACGTTGCAGGAAAGAATGCACCGCGGCATGGTACATCGGCGAGACCATGCAGACACTGAGACAACGTATGAACGGACACCGCGCAACAATCACCAGGCAGGAGTGTTCCCTCCCAGTCGGGGAACACTTCAGCAGTCAAGGACATTCAGCCTCGGATCTGCGGGTAAGCGTTCTCCAAGGCGGACTTAGAAACACACGACAACGCAAAATCATCGAGCAGAAACTGATAGCCAAGTTCCGCACTCATGAGGACGGCCTCAACCGGGATCTTGGGTTTATGTCACGATACATGACGTGATCCAGACTCGAGTCGTCGTTGGCTTGTTAACAGATGTGATTCCCAGTAAAAAAGTAAAAATTTTAAAGTTTATCGTTTCCCATACTGCGGCTTTTGACACATTGGACCCCCTGTGGCTCCACCTCATTGTCTCAGTTGTATCTTGCTATGTCTTTGATGTGACCTGATTGCCTTTTGTCACACCTCAGCAGATAAACAGTCAGGGTGATTTAAATGTAGTCGTCTGCTTTTGTAAGTAACACATGCATTGTTCTCTATCTATATATGCTTTGGCGATTCTGTATCTCTTTACTTCACCTGAGGAAGGGGCGATCGATAGCTCCGAAAGCTTGTGATTTCAAATAAAACTGTTGGACTATAACCTGGTGTTGTGCGACTTCTCATTTTTGTCCACCCCAGTCCAACACCGGCATCTCCGCATCATGACCAGTATAAGTAAAGACATAGTACTGGAAAAATTAATGGGACTAAGTGGCGACAAATTCCCTGGATCTGACGACCTGCATCCTAGGGTTTTAAAAAAGGTAGCTGCAGAGATAGTGGATGCACTGGGATTAATCTTCCAGAATTCTCTAGATTCTAGAATAGTCCCCAAGGATTGGAAGGTAGCAAACATAACCCCGCTATTTAAGAAAGGAGGAAGAGAAATAACAGGGAACTATAGGCCAGTTAGGCTGACATCAGTAGTAGGCAAAATGCTAGAATCTATTATTAGGGACATGGTAACAGGGCACTTAAAAAATCGTAATATGATTAGGCAGAGTCAACATGGTTTTATGAAAGGGAAATCGTGTTTGACAAATCTGTTAGAGGTTTTGAAGATGTAACTAGTAGGATGGATAAGGGGGAACCAGTGGATGTAGTGTATTTGGATTTTCAAAAAGCATTCAATAAGGTGCCACACAAGAGGTTATTACACAAAATTAGGACTCATGGGATTGGGGGTAATATATCAGCATGGATTGAGGATTAGTTAATGGACAGAAAACAGACAGTAGGAATAAACGTGACTTTTTCAGGTTGGCAGGCTGTAACTAGCGGGGTACCGCAAGGATCAGTGCTTGGGCCTCAGCTATTGCCAATCTATATTAATGACTTGGATGAAGGGAATGAGTGTAACGTTATCCAAGTTGCTGATGATACAAAGTTAGGTGGGAAATTAAGCTGTGAGGAGGACGCAAAGAGGCTGCAGAGAAATATAGATAGGTTGACTGAGTGGGCAAGAACATGGCAAATGGAATACAATGTGGGGAAGTGTGAAGTTATCCACTTTGGTAGGGAAAACAAAAAATAATATTTTTTGAATGGTGAGAGACTGGGAAATATTTGCACTCTGAGGGACCTGGGTGTCCTTGTACATGAACCACAGAAAGTTAACATGCAGGTACAGCAAGCAATTAGGAAAGCAAATGGTATGTTAGCCTTTGTTACAAAGGGATTAGAGTGTAAGAGTAAAGAAGTCTTACTACAATTATACAGGGCGTTGGTGAGGCCACACCTGGAGTACTGTGTACAGTTCTGGTCTCCTTACCTAAGGAAAGACATATTTGCCTTAGAGGGAGTGCAGCGAAGGTTCACTAGACTGGTTCCTGGGATGAGGGGATTGCCCTATGAGGAGAGATTGAGTAGACTAGGCCTATATTCCATAGAGTTTAGAAGAATGAGAGGTGATCTCATTGAAACATATAAAATGTTTAAGGGGCTTGACAGGGTTAATGCTGGGAAAATGTTTCCCCTGGCTGGGGAATCTAGAACATGGGGGCACAGTCTCAGAATAAGGGGTCGGCCATTCAGGACTGAGATGAGGAGAAAACTCTTCACTCAAAGGGTGGTGAATCTTTGGAATTCTCTACCCCAGAGAGTTGTGGATGCTCAGTCGTTGAGTATATTCAAGACAGAGGTCGATCAATTTTTGGGAATTAAGGGAATTAAGGGATATGGGGATAGTGCGGGAAGGTGGAGATGAGGTAGAAGATCAGCCATGATCTCATTGAATGGCGGACCAGGCTCAAAGGGCCAAATGGCCAACTCCTGCTCCTATTTCTTATGTTATGTTCTGTTCTTACAGATCAGCCGTAATCTAATTGAATGGTGCAACAGGCTCGAGGGGCTGAATGGCCTATGATCCTATGTATGTTCCTGGGTATGTTCCTATGTGTGCTCCTATGTTGAGAGGTCGCACAACACCAGGTTATAGTCCAACAGTTTTATTTGAAATCACAAGCTTTCGGAGCTATCGATTGCTCCTTCCTCAGGTGAAGTAAATTGGATACTGTATCCAATTTACTTCACCTGAGGAAGGAGCAATCGATAGCTCCGAAAGCTTGTGATTTCAAATAAAACTGTTGGACTATAACCTGGTGTTGTGCGACCTCTCAATTTTGTCCACCCCAGTCCAACACCGGCATCTCCGCATCATGCTCCTATGTTCCCATGTATGTCCTTACGCTGGAAGCTGCAGTTACAAGCCTGCTCAGTAGTGACCCAAATTGTTGAAGTTGTAATTCCATTTGGTAGTAAACCGAAGGTCTGAGAAGCCCTCATTAGGGAAGCATCCCTCACCCAACACTGAGATAATCCACTCTTGATGGCAGAACAGCAAGGAAACATAGAAACTAACCGTTGTCACAGCACGGAACACTGGGCAGTGCGGGCTGTCCTGAGACTGAAAAGAAAACCATTCATGAAAATCCAACTCAGGTTTTGGTAACAAATTAAATTCGAAGTCGTTTGTTAATTGAAACTCGAGCCAGGACTTGCAGCTCCCGGGGGAGTGAGCGGTGCAGTGTGTCAGATCGTGGCCTGCACTTCTGGGAACTGGGCTCAAAGGATTGAGGGGCTGATAGTCTCTTCTCTCGCTGGCCTCTTAAAGGATTCCAGGCAAAATTCATTGAGGCAGTTTCATTATTCCTATGATGAGCCTGTCGTACAAAGCTGCTTGAATTAGCAACCTGATAGAGGAGAGTCACAGGGTAACTGGCATAGAAAATGTCACCCTAGTTCAGTGATGCTTGTGTGCAGTTGGAGCTTAGCTAATGGTAGAGTTCGACCTTACATCTAACTGTGTTGTGAGTGCTTGATGCTAACATTTTGTTCTTGAACACAGCACGTGCATGACTGCCCCAACTCTAACATCCCTCACTTTAATGAACACTCACTGAGATGAGGAGAAACTTCTTCACTCAGAGGGTAGTAAATCTATGGAATTTGCTACCTCAGAGAGCTGTGGAAGCTGCGACATTAAATAAATTTAAAACGGAGATAGACAGTTTCCTAGCTGATAAGGGAATTAAGGGTTATGGGGAGCGGGCAGGGAAGTGGACGTGAGTCTAGGTTCGGATCAGCCATCATCCTATTGAATGGCGGAGCAGGTCCGAAGGGTCGTATGGCCTCCTCCTGCTCCTACTTCTTATGTTCTTATGTTCTCACAGTCATCAAATAATTTAAGAAGCATAAAGTGACTGCTTTGGGAAATTCCATGATCCATGATCACGCTGCCCGACCCAAGCAGAAAATTCCATTGTGTCAAGTCACTTCCTTGTTGGTTCTCGTGATAGAATTCCTGAGAGAGTCATCGCTCTCTCTTGAGTGTATAACCCTGATCCGAGGCTGGTGCAGATAGCACCCAGGTTCAGTTATACAATGAGTGATCCTTATTGTGTAATACAGGAACAACGGAGCCAGGAGTGTGTCACGTCTGGCCTGTTGAGCGTGTCTTAACAGTGTAGGCAGGTCTTCCATGGCTCCACTTACAGTGAGTCAGAGGATGTGCTGATGTTATGCCATGTTACGCACAGTGTGTTATCATCCAGTACAGCTGCTGCGATCGCTTCTGGAGAAAAATATCAACGCAATTGCCTCTCTCTTATCTTCTTTCCTATTAATTTTCCTGTGTCATTCTTTACCACAACAACCACAGCATGCATTTATATAGCACCTTTAAAAAATTTGTTCATGGGATGTGGGCGTCGCTGGCAAGGCCAGCATTTATTGCCCATCCCTAATTGCCCCTTGAGAAGGTGGTGGTGAGCTACCTTCTTGAACCACTGCAGTCTGTGTGGTGAAGGTGCTCCCGCAGTGCTGTTAGGGAGGGAATTCCATGATTTTGACCCAGCGACAATGAAGGATCAGCGATATATTTCTAAGTCAGGATGGTGTGTGACGTGGAGGGGAACTTGGAGGTGGTGGTGTTCCCATGCGCCTGCTGCCCTTGTCCTTCTAGGTGGAAGAGGTCGCGGGTCTGGGAGGTGCTGCTGAAGAAGCCTTGGCAAGTTGCTGCAGTGCATCTTATAGATGGTGCACACTGCAGCCACGGTACGCTGGTGGTGGAGGGAGTGAATGTTTAAGGTGGTGGATGGGGTGCCAATCTAGCGAGCTGTTTTGTCCTGGATGGTGTCGAGCTTCTTGAGTGTTGTTGGAGCTGCACTCATCCAGGCAAGTGGAGAGTGTTCCATCACACTCCTGACTTGTGCCTTGTAGATGGTAGAAAGGCTTTGGGGAGTCAGGAGGTGAGACACTCGCCGCAGAATACCCAGCCTCTGACCTGCTCTAGTTGCCACAGGATTTTAACGTAGTAAAACGTCCCAAGGCGCTTCACAGGGGCGATTATCAAACACAATTTGACACCGAGCCACATAAGGAGGTATTAGGACAGGTGACCAAAAGCTTGGTCAAAGAGGTAGGTTTTAAGCAGCGTCTTAAAGGAGGGAGAGAGGCAGAGGAGAGACGGAGAGGTTTAGGGAGAGAATTCCAGAGCTTAGGGCCCAGGCAGCTGAAGGCACGGCCACCAATGGTGGAGCGATGAAAATCTGGGATGCGCAAGAGGCCAGAATTGGCGGAGCGCAGAGATCTTGGAGGGTTGTAGGGCTGGAGGAGGTTACAGAGATAGGGAGGGGCGCGGCCAGGGAGGGATTTGAAAACTAGACTGAGAATTTTAAAATTGAGGCGTTGCCAGACTAGGAGCCAATGTAGGTCAGAGTGCACAGGGGGTGAAGGGTGAACGGGACTTGGGCAACATAGCTTTGGATGAGCTCCAGTCTTCAGAGGGTGCAAGGTTGGGGGCCAGCCAGGAGTGCGTTGGAATAGTCTAGTCTAGTCTGGACGTAACAAAGGCATGGATGAGGGTTTCAGCAGCAGATGAGCTGAGGCAGGGGCGGAGACGGGCGATGTTACAGAGGTGGAAGTAGGCGGTGTTGGTGATTGAGGGGCTATGAGGTCGGAAGCTTATCTCAGGGTCAGATAGAACACCAAGGCTGCGAACAGTCTGGTTCAGCCTCAGACAGTGGCCAGGGAGAGAGATGGAGTCGGTAGTTAGGGAACGGAGTTTGTGGCGGGGGACAGAAGACAACGGCTTTGGTCTTCCCAATATTTAATTGGAGGAAATTTCTGCTCATCCAGTACTGGATGTCGGACAAGCAGCGTGACAAATCAGAGACAGCGGAGGGGTTGAGAGAGGCGGTGGTGAGGTACAGCTGAGTGTCGTCAGCGTACATGTGGAACCTGACATTGCATTTTTGGATGATGTCGCCAAGAGGCAGCATTTGGATAAGGAATAGGAGGAGGCCAAGAATAGATCCTTGCGGAACTCCAGAGGTACATTCCCAATTGCCATTCACTTTTTTCTATCTGGGCAAGGCTCTTGACATTTTTTTCATTGTAGTGTCTAACTTGCTCTGAATCTTTTTCTCATTGTTTGTGTAATTCTCTGCTTCACTGGGTCTCTTGCAATATCTTGCCCAATTTGCCTTCATGGCTGTCACGCGTGTTGGTTTACCTACGCACTCAATCTTAACCACGGGCCTAAAGCCTAGCAACATCTACCAGGCTGGAGGCTGATACCAAGGTCAGACTGGGAGAGTCAGCCCAGGAGTTGGTGGAATGCACACAAGTGAAAGAGAAAGTGGAGACCTGGCAGTCTGGGCTAACAGAAGGTGAAGAGGTGAGGTTGGGAGAAAGTAGGGGTGGTGCTGATCGTGGTGGTGGGGGGCTGGGATTAGCATATGGACAGCAGAGGGCCCAAACTGGTGCCAGATCGTCAGAGGGTGAGATCGCACACTGGTTCTGCTGCAGAGGACTCAGATGCTGACTTCGAGGGGCCAGGCTGATGGGCATCTACCAGGGAATGCCAGCTCCCACATCATTAGGTGTTGCCATCCCTTGCTCTGAGAGCACCGGAGAGTGCTGAGGTTTAGGAGCACTCAGAATTGGCCTCGGCTCCGTAAGGACACCTGGGGATTAGGAGAGCTGGAAGGGGGCTGGGGGGTTGGGGGGGCGGGGGGTGGTCATACATGAAGAATGGCCTCTTGGGTGACGTACAGGTGTCAGCATGGTTCAGTAGGTAGCACTCTCACCTCTGAGTCAGAAGGTCCTGGGTTCAAGACCCACTCCAGAGACCTGAGCACATAATCCAGGCTGACACTCCATTGGAGTACTGAGGGAGTGCTGCACTGTCGGAGGTGCCGTCTTTCGGATGAAATGTCTGCCCTCTCAGGTGTATGTAAAAGATCCCATGGCACTGTTGGAAGAAGAGCAGGGGAGTTGTCCTCGGTGTCCTGGCCAACATTTATTCATTAACCAACATGACCAAAACAGATTACTTGGTGATTATCACATTTCTGTTTGTGGGAGCTTGCTGTGCGCAAACCTTGGCTGCCGCGTTTCCTAAATTACAACAGTGACTACACTTCAAAAGTACTTCATTGCTTGTGAAACGCTGTGGGACATCCTGAAGATGTGAAAGATGTGTATAAATGCGAGTCTGTCTTCTGTTCTTACTGGAGGGCTGCTAACATCAGTGGAAACGTACCTCATTATCACAGAATGATGCAGCACAGAAGGAGGCCATTTGGCCCACGTGTCTATGACTCACTGCAGCAGTGGAGAGGAAAAGAAGATTCAAATACAGAAAGGGAGTAGTCAAAAAATCATAGAAACATAGAAGATAGGAGCAGGAGTAGGCCATTCGGCCCCTCGAGCCTGCTCCGCCATTCAATGAGATCATGGCTGATCATCCAAATTCAGTACCCTGTCCCTGCTTTCTCCCCATATCCCTTTAGCCTTAAGAAATATATCTAACTCCTTCTTGAATCTATTTAATGAATTGGCCTCTACTACCTTCTGTGGCAGAGAATTCCACAGGTTCATCACTCTCTGGGTGAAGAAATTCCTCCTCATCTCTGTCCTAAATGGCTTACCCCTTATCTTTAGACTGTGACCCCTGGTTCTGGACTCCCCCGCCATCGGGAACATCCTTCCTGCATCTAGTCTGTCTAGTCTTGTTAGAATTTTATAAATTTCAATGAGATCCCCTCTCATTCTTCTAAACTCCAGCGAGTATAAGCTCAATCGACCCAATCTCTCTTCATACGTCATTCCTGCCATCCCAGCTGCCATCAGTGCCACGGTCGCGGAGTGTGAGCAAGTGGTGAGCCTGAGGCGTGTTGCTGTGAAGTGGTCGGGTCACTACCCCAGCAGCTACAGGAATGGGAGAAAACGCTGGAGATGCACAGCAGGGCGATAAGCCTCTGAAAGAAAAATGTTGGGTTCCCGTTCAAGTGGGACCCTTCATCAGAACGACAGCTGGCAGGAAGAGGGATTACTCGGTGTGGGCCGGATGAGTGCCGAATGTCACAGAGACAATGGGGGAGAGATCGCGCGCCAGTAAACCTAAAGGAGAAAGGATCAAGACTCCAGCCGGGATCTGTGGGGAATGTGTTGGAGGCGGGAGCTGTGAAAACAGGTGTTGGCAAATAGAGAATGACAAGCAAGGAGGGAAAGGGGAAACCCAGTGAGCAGAGCAATGGGGCCAAAGCATGACGGACGAAAGGAATGTATTCAAGGCTGCCAACACTTGGAATAGAAACTGGCAACGAATCAAATAGCAGAGATAAAAGGAGAACCACGGCTGGGGTTTTGTTAGCTGTCCAGCACGGTACATCAACAAGACTGTGCATCCATACAACCCGCAGTACCCGTCTTCAAATACCTGGCGAACTTTGTCTGATAACGCTCCGGTGAAGCGCCTTGGGAATGTTTACTATGTTAATCCAGGCTGACCCTCCCAGTGCAGTGTTGAGGGAGTGCTGCACTGTCGGAGGTGCCGTCTTTCGGATGAGACGTTAAACCGAGGCCCCGTCTGCTCTCCCAGGTGGACGTAAAAGATCCCACGGCCACTATTTCGAAGAAGAGCAGGGGGAGTTCTCCCCGGTGTCCTGGGGCCGATATTTATCTCTCAATCAACACAACAAAAACAGATTATCTGGTCATTATCACATTGCTGTTTGTGGGATCTTGCTGTGCGCAAGTTGGCTGCCGCGTTTCCTACATTCCAACAGTGACTACATTTCAAAAGTACTTCATTGGCTGTAAAGCGCTTTGGGATGTCCCGTGGTCGTGAAAGGCGCTGGAGAAATGCAAGTAAAGAGGGTTACTGATACTGAGGCCTCGATTTTAACCCCCTCCATGGGCAGGAAAGGTTCGGCGAGGGGGAGGGTGTTCAAATATCAGGCTAGAGCAATCCGACCCCATTGCCGCCACGTTAAATTTTTCATGAACAGAAATCAGGCCATTGACGAGGCTCCTGCAAAGGTAGGCGGGGGCCTAAGTAGCATTCCATAGTCGCGGCTTGATGACATCAGAAACAAAGAAGAAAGCCTTATTTAGCGCTTTTCACGACCACCGGACATCCCAAAGCGCTTTACAGCCAATGAAGTACTTTATGAAGTGTAGTCACTGTTGTAATGTGGCAGCCAATTTACGCACAGCAAGCTCCCACAAACAGTAATGTGATAATGACCAGATAATCTGCTTTTAGTGATATTGAGTGAGGGATAAATATTGGCCCAGGACAGCGGGGAGAACTCGCCTACTCTTCTTCAAAATAGTGCCATGGGATCTTTTACGTCCACCTGAGAGAGCAGACGGGGCCTCGGTTTAACATCTCATCCAAAAGACGGCACCTCTGACAGTGCAGCGCTCCCTCAGCACTGCACTGGAGTGTCAGCCTAGATTTTTGTGCTCGAGTCTCTGGAGTGGGACTTGAACCCACAACCTTCTGACTCAGAGGCAAGAGAGTGCTGCCCCCTGGGCCACGGCTGCCACATCATCAATGGCGCGACTGGAAGTGAGGTTGTAGCCCGGGCTGTTGGCTGTCCGCCAGCAGATATGAGGCAGGAGGTGCCAACTGGCCAAGATAAGTGCGAAAGATTTGCTCTTCTAGCACTCCTTGTGGGCCCAGAGGAGCCTTCACAAGGAAGCCTTCAGCCTCCCCAAGCCCCGATCACTGCCCGGGAGCCTCTCCCCCCAAACCTGATTGCGTCGCGGAGCTGATGCTCTCTCCTGGGTGCCAGGGAACCATGGAGGGGGAGGGGGGGGGGGCGGGGGGTTAAGACAAGCACAGGGCAGCCAGAGAGGATAGTGTCAGAAATATTGGGCTTGAAATTGCTGGGATAATAACGGCGCATTAATACCGCTCGCCATCATTAATTCACAAAAAATCCAGCAATTTGCGAAGTCACAGAGTTACGGCGGGAGTTACGATTCCCCGCCAGACGCTGGACGATTCGCGCCGATCCGCCATTACCCTCGCCAAAGCCGATAAAAGTCCTTCTCGCCGCGAGACTCCTCATCGAACTTAACGCCAATCAAAGTTATGGATTTATGACATTAATACGAATGATTCCCGCTGCAGCCAGTAAGGGCTGGTAATTCAAGTTGTCGAGGACCCTGTTAATGACGTGATTTATGGTCCTGACCTGACACTCAACCTTGGAGGCCCAGAAAGGGGACCAATGAAGCTGTGGAGTCTCACTCCAGCAGGTAGCGAATTGTTCCTAGAGGTTTGTTATTATTTTTTAAAACTATCTTGGCCGTATTTTTGTGCCAGCCTTGACATACAGTCCAGTTCGTGTCATTTCCGGACGAAAAGCTGTTTCCCACACTCAGAAATGCAAATAACATTTTGGGATCCAGTAGGTAAGTAATTTAAGACAAGACGTGTGGTGAGTGTAGCATGCTTGAGCGGAATAAGTGACTTTGGACCTGTGGTTCCCCAAGCTCTCCACCACTGGGGTTTCCCGCGCCTCGTGTCTGGATCTGTTGTAGGCTGATCGATAGAGATTGATTGCTGTGATTAGCCAGCAACTCCAATATCGTTGTATCATGCAGCTACTGGGATGGTAGAAGGCCAACGAGATGGATCTCGGTCTTCTTCAATCTAGCAATTCCATGTTTCATAGAAACATCGAAGATAGGAGCAGGAGTAGGCCATTCGGCCCCTCGAGCCTGCTCTGCCATTTAATGAGATCATGGCTGATCATCCAAATTCAGTACCCTGTCCCTGCTTTCTCCCCATATCCCTTTAGCCTTAAGAAATATATCTAACTCCTTCTTGAATATATTTAATGAATTGGCCTCAACTGCCTTCTGTGGTAGAGAATTCCACAGGTTCACCACTCTCTGAGTGAAGAAATTCCTACTCATCTCAGTCCTAAATGGCTTACCCCTTATCCTTAGACTGTGACCCCTGGTTCTGGACTCCCCCACCATCAGGAACATCCTTCCTGCATCTAGTCTGTCTAGTCCTGTTAGAATTTTATAAGTTTCAATGAGATCCCCTCTCATTCTTCTAAACTCTAGCGAATACAAGCCCAATCGTCCCAATCTCTCTTCATACGTCATTCCTGCCATCCCAGGTATCAGTCTGGTAAATCTTCGCTGCACACCCTCCATGGCAAGAACATCCTTCCTCAGATAAGGCGACCAAAACTGCACACAATACTCAAGGTGTGGTCTCACCAAGGCCCTGTACAACTGCAGCAAAACATCCTTGCTCCTGTACTCGAATCCTCTCGCTATGAAGGCCAACATACCATTTGCCTTCTTAACCGTCTGCTGCACCTGCATGCTTACCTTCAACGACTGGTGCACAAGGACACCCAGGTCTCATTGCATTTCCCCTTTTCCCAATCTATTGCCGTTCAGATAATAATCTGCCTTCCTGTTTCTATGAAAGCACTGGTATTCTCACTGGGTGCTCCACTGCTCCTGGTTATGATGGATATGGACTGCTGGTTCCATACTTCATGGCTCAAGAATATCGCACACCTACCCTGCCATTCCCTCATTTACTCCTCAAAGGACCAATATAGCAATTCCCAAAACATCTGGGCTACAACGGCCTCTTCCTCTACTTTTAATTTTTTTCCTGATTTTTCCTATCTCTTTTTTTCCTCTCTCTCTCTCTTAATCCACTCTCTTTCTTTCCCTCTCTTTCTGTCTCTAATTTGACTCTAATTTACCCTTGTTCCTTCTCCATCATTCGCTCTGTTTCTTTCTCTAGCCTTAAATTTAATTGGTCAAGGAGATAAGCAAGTTCACGAGGTCCCAGATGGGTCATTGACATCGCTGCGCCGTTATCGGATCAACGTTCCAGCAACTTGCGGCGCAAATATGTCACCGGCGAGCTAAAAAGTCCAATTTCTGCCGCTCGATGCCAAAGCCGCCACTGCAGCAATTTCTGGCCCATTTTTACTCCTTAGTGCTTGGTTATTTTCATTCATCATATAAACTAAATCTCACTTTAGAAAGGGTTAGCAGAGTTAAGGTTACAGTAGCCTGCATTTTAAGTTCTAAACTGTTGAGTATTTTAAGATGTGAAAGACATCTGCTGGCCCAATGAACACTGTCCACTCCTTATAAAAAGTCTAATTACTCTCAGATTGGACATCTTGTTGGTTGTGCTACTAGCCTCACCTAAACATTAGAAAACAAACGTGCCACCTTCACACTGTGGACACCCTCCATCGTGTTGTGTGGCACTACCACCGTGCTAAATGGGATGGATTCAGAACAGATCTAGCAGCTCAAAACTGGGAATCCATGAGGCGCTGTGGGCCATCAGCAGTAGCAGAATTGTATTCCACCACAATCTGTAACCTCATGGCCCGGCATATCCCTCACTCTACCATTACCATCAAGCCAGGGGACCAACACTGGTTCAACAACAAGTGTAGAAGAGCATGCCAGGAGCAGCACCAGGCGTACCTAAAAATGAGGTGCCAACCTGGGGAAGCTGCAACACAGGACTACATGCATGCTAAAAAGCGGAAGCAGCATGCTATAGACAGGGCTAAGCGATCCCACAATCAACGGATCAGATCAAAGCTCTGCAGTCCTGCCACATCCAGTCATGAATGGTGGTGGACCATTAAACAACTAACGGGAGGAGGAGGCTCCATGAATATCCCCATCCTCAATGATGGTGGAGCCCAGCACATGTATGCAGAAGACAAGGCTGAAGCGTTTACAACCATCTTCAGCCAGAAGTGCCGAGTGGATGATCCATATCGGCCTACTACTGAAGCCAGTCTTCAGCCAATTCGATTCACTCCACGTGATATCAAGAAACGGCTCAGCGCACTGGATACAGCAAAGGCTATGGGCCCTGACAACATCCCAGCTATTGTGCTGATACTTGTGCTCCAGAACTAGCTGCGCCTCTAGCCAAGCTGTTCCAGTACAGCTACAACACTGGCATCTATCCGACAATTTGGAAAACTGCCCAGGTATGTCCTGTCCACAAAAAGCAGGACAAATCCAATCCGGCCAATTACCGTCCCATCAGTCTACTCTCAATCATCAGCAAAGTGATGGAAGGTGTCATCGACAGTGCTATCAAGCGGCACTTACTCACCAATAACCTGCTCACTGATGCCCAGGTGAGAGTGACTGCCCTTGACATCAAGGCAGCATTTGACCGAGTGTGGCATGAAGGAGCCCGAGTAAAACTGAAGTCAATGGGAATCGGGGGGAAAACTCTCCACTGGCTGGAGTCAGACCTAGCACAAAGGAAGATGGTTGTGGTGATTGAAGGTCAATCATCACAGCCCCAGGACATCGCTGCAGGAGTTCCTCAGGGCAGTGTCCTAGGCCCAACCATCTTCAGCTGCTTCATCAATGACCTTCCCTCTAACATAAGGTCAGAAATGGGGATGTTCGCTGATGACTGCACAGTGTTCAGTGTCATTCACAACTCCTCAGATAATGAAGCAGTCCAGGCCCGCATGCAGCAAGACCTGGGCGACGTTCAGTCTTGGGCTCATAAGTGGCAGGTAACATTCGCGCCACACAAGTGCCGGGCAATGACTATCTCCAACAAGTGAGAGTCTAACCACCGCCCCTTGACATTCAATGGCATTACCATCGCCGAATCCCTCACCATCAACATCCTGGGGGTTACCATTGACCAGAAACTTAACTGGACCAGCCACATAAATACTGTGGCAACAAGAGCAGGTCAGAGGCTGGATATTCTGCGGCGAGTGTCTCACCTCCTGACTCCCCAAAGCTTTTCTACCATCTACAAGGCATAAGTAAGGAGTGTGATGGAATACTCTCCACTTGCCTGGATGAGTGCAGCTCCAACAACACTCAAAAAGCTCGACTCCATCCAGGACAAAGAAGCCCGCTTGATTGGCACCCCATCTACCACCTTAAACATTCACTCCCTCCACCACCAGCGTACCGTGGCTGTAGTGTGTACCATCTACAAGATGCACTGCAGCAACTCGCCAAGGCTTCTTCGGCAGCACCTCCCAAACCCACGACCTCTTCCACCTAGAAGGACAAGGGCAGCAGGTGCATGGGAACACCACCACCTCCAAGTTCCCCTCCACGTCACACACCATCCTGACTTGGAAGTATATCGGCGATCCTTCATCGTCGCTGGGTCAAAATCCTGGAACTCCCTCCCTAACAGCACTGTGGGAGTACCTTCACCACACGGACTGCAGCGGTTCAAGAAGACGGCTCTCAAGGGCAACTAGGGATGGGCAATAAATGCTGGCCTTGCCAGCGACGCCCACATCCCATAAACCAATTTTTTAAAAGTGCATGCTACATCCGTGATTCAGACTGGCTTATCCTGTATGAAGTTACAGAGCTTTGTAACGCAGGTGTAAAACACAAGACCAAGTTCTGCCTATAAAATGCTTTTAATAGAAGTCTTGTTAAATAAAAATTATTGATGGTGAATTTTTCTGCTCAACATGAGATATCGTTAATTTGGGAACAAAAGATTTTACTACTTTTATCTCCCCCCCAGCCTAAGTCAGTATCAAGCTCAGGTTGAACAAGGTTTAAACCGAGGCTCCGTCTGATCTCTCAGGTGGACATAAAAGCCCACGGCACTATTTTGAAGAAGAGCAGGGGAGTTATCCCCGGTCTCCTGGGGCCAATATTTATCCCTCAATCAACATCACTAAAAACAGATGATCTGGTCATTATCACATTACTGATTGTGGGACCTTGCTGTGCGCAAATTGGCTGCCGCGTTTCCTACATTACAACAGTGACTACACTTCAAAAGTACTTCATTGGCTGTAAAGAGCTTTGGGACGTCCGGTGCTCGCGAAAGGCGCTATAGAAATGCAAGTCTTTCTTTCTAATGAAGTCTACAGCTTCCTCAGCCTTAACACAATCTGAATCACATCCGACCCCAGCCCAATAGCTTGTGTGCGTGAATTAGTGCAAGATAGGACTGGACTATGAATAGGCCCAAGACCGCTGGAGGAGAAGCATCCGGGAAGGCGCCAAACACCTCGAGTCTCTTCGCCGGGAGCAAACGGAAGCCAAGCGCAAACAGCGGAAGGAGCGCACGTCAACCCAAGCACCGTCTGCCCCACCTGTGACAGAGACTGTAGGTCCCGCATTGGACTCATCAGTCACCTGAGAACTCATCTTTAATGTGGAAGCAATTCATCCTCGGTTCCGAGGGACTGCCTATGAAGAAGAAGAAGTAGAGAAGATGAATAGGGCAAGTGACTTGTTACAGTTAGTGACGCGTCATCACTTGAAGCAGCATTTTGCACAGAATTGTAAATCAATGCAGAAATTCATTGGCATTGTCGTGGGCAACCATTTGCTCGATTCTGATTAACAAAAACAAAATACCGCGGACGCTGGCAATCTGAAATAAAAACAGAAAATGCTGGAAATATTCAGCGGGTCAGGCAGCATCTGTGGAGAGAGAAACAGAGTTAACGTTTCAGGTCGACGACCTTTCGTCAGAACTGGAAAAAGTTCGAGGTGTAACAGATTTTAAGCAAGTGCAGGGGCAGGGAAAGGGGGCAGCGGGTGGGAGAAAAAGAACAAAAGGGAATAAGGAATTGTGATAGGGTGGACGGTAGGAGTGATTAAATAACAAAAGAGATGATGGTGCAAGGCAAAAGGGGGTGGTAATGGGACAAGTAAAGAAACAAAAGATGGGTCTGGAGGAGCTGGAAGTGGCAACAGCAGAACCATTACCAGCATATGCTGTTCAAAAACATTGGGGGCAGAGGTTAGCTTTAAACTGTGGCCTCAACCCACTGTAACCTGGGATGAGAGGGCTGTCCCATGAGGAGAGATTGATTCGAATGGCCCTATATTCTCTGGAGTTTAGAAGAATGAGAGGTGATCTTACTGAAATGTATAAAATTCTTAGTGGGCTTGACAGGGTAGATGCTGAGAGGCTTTCCCCTGACTGGGGAGTCTAGAACCAGGGGTCACAGTCTCAGGAAAAGGGGTCGGTCATTTAGGACTGAGATGAGAGAAGTTTCTTTACTCAGAGGGTTGGAATTCTCTACCCCAGAGGGCTGTGGATGCTGAGTCGTTGAGTATATTCAAGACTGAGATCGGTAGATTTTTTGACACTAAGGGAATCAAGGGGTATGGGGATCGGGCAGGAAAGTGGAGTTGAGGTCAAAGATCAGCCATGATCTTATTGAATGGCGGAGCAGGCTCCAGGGGCTGGATGGCCCACTCCTGCTCCTAATTCTTATGTTCTTATTAACCTGGATTGTGACTGTGCCACCAGCTCTCTTCATAAAGGGTCTGGAGAGCTGGCAGTGAGAGCGCTGTGTCTCCGGATAAGGGCAGTGTTAGACTCCACTGAACCTCTCGATCACTTCTTCTACTTTTCAGGCAACTCACTGCCTCAGTTTCACGCCTAAGCGTTGCTGAGACACAAACGGTTCAACACTTGAGTTTTCACTCGCATTTAACAAATTTATTTTCTAGTCTAGTCTACAATGAAAATACTCTTTAGGATATTACAATAATTTCATATCACACGGTAGCCCTCCTCGATACATCATCAGCTGCCTGCTGTCCTTCACACTTCTCACCCACGTTACTGTAACTTTTTAACGCATTTTAAACTGGGTTGTGTGTCAATTTGCAACCCGTGGTATCAACAGGGTACACAACAGGGAATAACGGAGTTCTTTGTCCAAGGCTGTAGGCTTCCACCTGATGTAGAAAACACTGACTTAGTTGAAGCATATTTATAAATGGAACAGGCAGGTTGAAATGTGGAGTCTCCAATACCCATGCCATATGGTGGCATGATTGGGTGGGATTCTCACGCACGAACGCTGCCACTCTACCATGGCATGGCAGAGAATGGAGGCTAGGCACTTCCACTCAGGGGGGAGTGGGTAGACGGAGTCAGCCCCAGGCTGCTCCTATGACAGCTGGTCGGAGAGTGGCAGGCCCAGAGGCGCAACAACAACTTGCATTTCTATAGCGCCTTTGACGCAATGAAACGTCCCAAGGTGCTGCACAGAAGCGTTATCAAACAAAATTTGACACCGAGCCATGTCAGGAGACAGTAGGGCAGGTGATCAAAAGCTTGGTCAAAGAGCTTTCAAGCAGCCTCTTAAAGGAGGAGAGAGAGGTAGAGAGGCGGAGAGGTTTAGGGAGGGAATTCCAGAGCTTAGGGCCGAGGCAGCTGAAGGCACGGCCGCCAATGTGGAGCGATTAAAATCGGGGATGCGCAAGAGGCCAGAATCGGAGGAGCGCAGAGATTTTGGAGGGTTGTAGGGCTTGAGGAGGTTACAGAGATAGGGAGGGGGGCGAGGCCATTGAGGGATTTGAAAACAAGGATAAGAATTATCAAATCGAGGCGTTGCTGGATTGGGAGCCAATGTAGGTGAGTGAGCACAGGGTGCATCCGAGAAGGCGCCGAACACCTCGAGTCTCTTCGCCGGGAGCAAGCGGAAGCCAAGCGCAAACAGCGCAAGGAGCGCACGTCAACCCAAGCACCCCACCCACCTCCCCCTTCAACCACCGTCTGCCCCACCTGTGACAGAGACTGTCGGTCCCGCATTGGACTCATCAGTCACCTGAGAACTCATTTTTAATGTGGAAGCAAGTCATCCTCGGTTCCGAGGGACTGCCTAAGAAGAAGAAGATGGGTGAATGGGACTTGGTGCGAGTTAGGACACGGGCAGCCGAGGTTTGGATGAGTTCCAGTTCACGGAGGGTGCAGGTGGGAGGCCGGCCAGGAGAGCGTTGGAATAGTGGCGTGTGGAGGTAACAAGGGCATGGATGAGGGTTTCAGCAGCAGGCGGACTGAGGCACGGGCAATGTTATGCAGGTGGAATTAGGCGGTCTTGGGGATGGAGAGGACATGGGGTCGGAAGCTCAGCTCAGGGTCAAATAGAACACCGAGGTTGTGAACAGTCTGGCTCAGCCTCAGACAGTGGCCGGGGGGATGGAGTCGGGGGCTAGGGAACGGAGTTTGTGTCGGGAACCTAAGACAATGGCTTTGTTCTTCCCAATATTTAACTGGAGGAAATTTCTGCTCAGCCAGGACTGTATGTCTGACAAGCAGCGTGACATATTAAAGGCAGTGGAGGGGTCTGTTAGCTTCCAAGCTGATATTCCTAGCAATGGAAGAATGGAAGATTGAAATTGAGTTGTCTCAGATTTGGAAGTCCAGGAGAGGAGCTGGGCAGGCTCACAATGACCCAAGGCACTGCTGGTGATGGACCAGCCAGCCTGATTCATTAATGGTTGAGGGATGGATCTATCACTGGAGGCTGCGACTTTTCCCAGGTAACCCTCCAAGTCAATGACTAAAAGGCGGAGATGGTCATGGCTGGACAAGCAGTGCAAAGGTTACCTGCTGGTGAACTGTGAAGCTTTAGCTGATTTAACTTCAACAGTTGAAGCTTCCTAAGCCTTGGCTTGGGGCCAATGGACAGCTAAACTTTCTGGACTTGGGTTAATAGGAGTTGTCCACACAAGGAGACCGTGTGCACTCCATGTTGAGCAAACCTTAAGACACCTTAAGTGTATGGATTTCACTGTACTTTTGGCTTGGAAACTCTTAATCACGGTGATGGACATGTTAGATATCTAGCTTACCAAAAATAACTGAATAGGACCCTCTCTCCCTCCTTGTGACTTTGTCACTCATGGGTTATGAAGTCTTCCCCTGCTGCCATCATGCATCCTCTACCTACAAGACTAAAGATATTTCTAAAAGTAGAGCCTACATAGCACCTACAACCTCCCGGTATTCTGTTAGCATCTATCGGAGACTCTCATTATAGGTTCTTGCTACCAGCCTGCGGAGATTCAGTAGCTGGTGATCCATCTGGTGGTGCCTGGTTCTGGCTATCAGGGAGGGCAGGATCAGCTTTGGCTGCTATGACCCTGTGGCCAATAACCGGGCAGCACTCATGTCTAGGCTCACACATGAAATATGGCCACTTGGATAAGGTACCAGGAGATAGACGTAACCCATGGAACTGTGCCTCGGTAGAGACAGCACCCTCCGGAAAGGAGGCGAGAAAACCGGAGAGAAAAAGCGAAAAGAAATTTCTCACTGTCCTTCGCGTCACGTGACTTTCAACAAACGTCTTCTGACACCACCATGGCAGATACTCCGCATACCTAGGTGACCTCTCCTCCGAACGTTCGGTTTCCGGGTGGGCAAGGGTGTTAAGGGTTATGGAACCAAGGCGGGCAAGATGGAGTTAAGATACAGAGCAGCCATGATCAAACTGAATCGTGGAAGAGGCTCGAAGGGCTGAATGGCCTCCTCCTGTTTAGATGTTCCTGTACGTAGTCTAGCTGCTGGGTTTGAGGGAGCTTCTAGGCTGTGACATAATATCGGGATGGGGCAAGTACATAAAAAACACATAAGCAATTATCAAAAACCCATCCATTGCGTCACAGCCTTGCAACATGTTCCATCCAAATAGTATTTTACACAGCATTTTAACAGTAGTAATAAACTTATTTTAAAAAAACTTTAAAAAAATGTTTTCTTTTTCCTTAAACACATTGTTTACAGAGAGTGGGTGAAGGGGCTGCTGAATGTCCTCTGACTTCGAGCTGATGCCCCAGGGAGGGTTGCCAACTCTCCAGGATGGCCCTGGAGTCTCCAGGAATTGGGTGAGCAAGTCCAGGGAAGGAAAAAAAAAATCACCGGGGGAGGGGGGAGCAGTTAAAAAAAATAAACTTTCGAAACTTATTATTTATAAAAATGTTGGGAGTTGGGAAAAGAGAAGGATGCTTGACCGACGGTCAAGAATCATCCAATCGGGGGAAATGCAGAGTCTGCTCGCTTTCCAATTGGCTGGGATTGGCAGGGGCGCCTGATGGACATGTCGGGCGACCAATGGCGGGAGTCCAGTAGAAAAGGGGGCGGGGCAGCGGAGGGGAGGGGCGGGGCCTCCCAGCAAGTAGCTGTTCACAGCTGTTGTTGTAACAATCCGGTCAGCAACTCGTAGGCACGGGAAGGTGAAAAGCCCGCAGTAGCACAACGTTATTATGGCAACAGCTAGGCGAGGTCTTTTGATGGAGGGTAGTGAGGGAGGGGAGGGGGCGAACAGGGTCCAAAGGCAGCAAGGTATTAAAATTGATAACCTGTGTGTATACACATATATATATTCAGTTTTAATTTCACAGCAGTGATCCACATTCGGAGAAGTTATTAAAAAAAATAGAAGGACAAAGGCACGGAACAAGTCTTCCTCGCACGTCCTCATTCACAGGGAATTCCACCACCTTAGGATCGGTACTGAAGGCTTGAACTTTGGGTCTAACTTCTCTTCCTCTGTGGCGGAGCCAGGGGAGGGGGGGTCTGTGAGGGAAGGCAAGAGCAAACAAAAAAGGTGGATCAGTGACTTTCCCTTCACCCTTTTAAAAATGTTACAACATTCTCAATTCTCTCTCTCTCTGCGCTCAGATCGGCCTCACTGCCGGGGTGGATGTTTCCGATTGAAACCCAGCGGCAGCAGCATCTTGGCTCAAGTATTGCAATGGGTTGTCCAAACTATTGGCTGCTGTCCACACGTTGCTCCTGAGGCCTGAAGATCCTTGAAGCCCAGGCCTACTTATGCACCCGAATGTTGCCAGGGCTCCAAGGGTTAAATCATGAGGAGAGATTGCAAGAACTAGGCTGGTCTTCCCTGGAATATAGACGGTTAAAGGGTGATATGATTGAGGTCTTTAGAATTTTGAAAGGAATTAATAGGGTAGATAGAGAGAAATGTTTTTCCACTGGTGGGGGAATCTAGGACAAGGGGGCATAACCTTAAAATCAGAGCCAGGCCGTTCAGGAGAGAAGTCAGGAAACACTTCTTCACACAAAGGGTTTAAGAGTGTGGAACTCTCTCCTCACAAAAAAGCAGTAGATGCCAGCTCAATTAATCATTTTAAATCTGAGATCGATAGATATTTGCTAGTCAAGGGTATTTCGGGATATGGAGCTAAAGTAGGTGGGTGGAATTAAGCCATGATCTCACTGAATGGCAGAACAGGCTCGAGGGGCTGAATGACCTCCTCCTGTTACTATTTGCGCTTATAAGAACATAAGAACATAAGAAATAGGAGCAGGAGTAGGCCAATCGGCTGATCTGATCCTAACCTCAAATCTAAAGAACACAAGAAGTAGGAGCAGGACCCGGCCACTCAGCCCCTGGGCCCGCTCCGCCACCCACAGCGCCATGACCGATCCGAACTCAGCCTCATGTCAAATTTCCTGCCCGCTCACCGTAACCCCTAATTCCCTTTACTTCTAGGAAACTATCTATTTCTGTTTTAAATTTATTTAATGATGTAGCTTCCACAGCTTCCTGGGGCAGCAAATTCCACAGACCTACTACCCTCTGGGTGAAGAAGTTTCTCCTCATCTCAGTTTTGAAAGAGCAGCCCCTTATTCTAAGATTATGCCCCCTAGTTCTAGTTTCACCCATCCTTGGGAACATCCTTACCGCATCCACCCGATCAAGCCCCTTCACAATCTTATATGTTTCAATAAGATCGCCTCTCATTCTTCTGAACTCCAATGAGTAGAGTCCCAATCTACTCAACCTCTCCTCATATGTCCACCCCCTCATCCCCGGGATTAACCGAGTGAACCTTCTTTGTACTGCCTCGAGAGCAAGTATGTCTTTTCTTAAGTATGGACACCAAAACTGTATGCAGTATTCCAGGTGCAGTCTCACCAATACCTTATATAACAGCAGCAATACCTCCCTGTTTTTATAATCTATCCCCCTAGCAATAAAAGCCAACATTCCGTTGGCCTTCTTGATCACCTGCTGCACCTGCATACTGACTTTTTGATTTTCTTGCACTAGGACCCCCAGATTCCTTTGTACTGCAGTACTTTCCAGTTTCTCGCCATTAAGATAATAACTTGCTCTCTGATTTTTCCTGCCAAAGTGCATAACCTCACATTTTCCAATATTGTATTGCATCTGCCAAATCTCCGCCCACTCACCCAGCCTGTCTATATCCCCTTGTAGGTTTTTTATGTCCTCCTCACTCTCTACTTTCCCTCCCATCTTTGTATCATCTGCAAACTTTGATATGTTACACTCGGTCCCCTCCTCCAAATCGTTAATATAGATTGTAAAGAGTTGGGGACCCAGCACCGACCCCTGCGGAACACCACTGGCTACTGGTTGCCAGTCCGAGAGTGAACCATTTATCCCAACTCTCTGCTTCCTGTTAGATAACCAATCCTCCACCCATGCCAGAATATTACCCCCAATCCAGTGATTTTTTATCTTGAGCAATAATCTTTTATGCGGCACCTTGTCGAATGCCTTCTGGAAGTCTAAATACACTACGTCCACTGGTTCCCCTTTATCCATCCTGTACGTTATGTCCTCAAAGAATTCAAGCAAATTTGTCAGACATGACTTCCCCTTCATAAAGCCATGCTGACTTTGTCCTATTAAATTCTGTTTATCTAAATGTTCCGTTACTGTCTCCTTAATAATAGACTCCAAAATTTTACCCACCACAGATGTTAGGCTAACTGGTCTATAATTTCCAGCCTTCTGCCTACAACCCTTTTTAAATAAGGGTGTTACATTAGCAGTTTTCCAATCTGGCAGGACCTTTGCTGAGTCCAGGGAATTTTGGAAAATTATTACCAAAGCATCCACAATCCCTACTGCCACTTCCCTCAAGACCCTAGGATGTAAGCCATCAGGTCCAGGGGATTTATCCGCCTTGAGTCCCATTATTTTACTGAGTACCAATTCCTTAGTGATTTTAATCGTATTTAGCTCCTCCCTCACTAGAGCCCCCTGTTTGTCCAGTGTTGGGATATTCTTAGTGTCCTCTACCGTAAAGACTGAAACAAAATATTTGTTCAGCATTTTTGCCATCTCCATGTTTCCCACCATTAATTTCCCGGTCTCATCCTCTAAGGGACCTACGTTTGCCTTAGCCACCCTTTTTCTTTTTGTATAACTATAGAAACTCTTGCTATCTGTTTTTATATTTTTTGCTAATTTATTTTCATAATCTATCTTCCCTTTCTTAATCAATCCTTTAGTTACTTTTTGCTGTCTTTTGAAGACTTCCCAATCTTCTATCCTCCCACTAAGTTTGGCTACCTTATATGTCCTTGTTTTTAGTCGGATACTATCCTTAATTTGAGGCTGTTGTGGTGGGCTCGCACCAGATTTACGAAGCGAGTCTGCCCCAACAGTTTCGATAATTCGGGGGGTCTGTGCTGGAGCACACCTTTTAAATATAAGATTTGCCACTAGAGTGGCCTGCGTCCTAAGATGTTTTGCCCAGCAACAGCTCTCTGATTGGCTGCGGCAGACTCTCCTTACATAGAATTACGTACAATGTACAGCACAGAACTGGTCCCACAGATCTGAGCCTCCTCCCCTCTTCATCTCACCCCATCAACATATCCTTCTATTCCTTTCTCCATGTATTTATCCAGCATCCCCTTCAATGCTATGATTACAGCAGTGACTACACTCCAAAGGTACTTCATTGGCTGTAAAGTGGTCGTGAAAGGCGCTATAGAAATGCAAGTCTTTCTTCTTTCTATGGGGGAAAAATTGGGTTGATTTGTGCCTCTCGGTAGCGCCACAAGAGAGCGCAAATCCCCTAGCGCCCGGGCGCGGCGCCGCTAACACCTCCCGCGAAATTCAGCGGGAGGTTAGCGGCAGTGGTAGCGCCCCGTCGCACTG
The DNA here is from genome assembly GCA_030390025.1 of Squalus acanthias. NCBI lineage: Eukaryota > Metazoa > Chordata > Chondrichthyes > Squaliformes > Squalidae > Squalus > Squalus acanthias. Next base: position 261,610 of record JASTWF010000474.1, read on the forward strand.
CGCCTCCAGTGGTGACGTCATCGCCGTGCGCAGCGCCCCGCTCGCAAACTTGGGTTGCGCCCCCTGACCTATTGGCGGACGATGTGTCCGACAGGGTCAGGGGGGGCGTTTTTGCAGCTACTTAAAGGGGCAGGTGTCGGGCGGCACTTTTTTTTTTTGGCCGACTGCCAGCACCTGCCCCCTTCCCCTTTTTTCTTCGGGGTGCTGGCCGCAATCGCTCAGCCTCGAGTGCCGGGCGGTTTTCACGGCACCCCGCTCCCCGGTGGTCCAGCAGGGTCCCGGTGTGGGCCTCTCTCAGATACGCGCTGTTTAAACAAGCAAGGCGGACATTTAAAGGGACTATTTGCAAATCTAATTACGGGGCCGAGGTAAATTATTGGGGTCAAGTGTACAGAGAAAATTATGGCCAAAATTTTTTTTTTTTTTTTTAAAACCATTAAAAAAAACAGAATACTGAACTCATGTTTAACATGAAACAGTTGAGTTCTTTCCCAGTGGCTCACTGCTGAGCCAGAGAGAGAAGATAAATCCAGGCTTGATCCCCAATCTATGCTGAGTGAGCTGATCTCAGCCAAAGCATTGCCAACTTTAGATGGCGGTATTCCTGGACATTTGATCATGTGACATTTGATTGTGTGGTACTCAATCACGTGACATTCGCCCACTGTGGGAGATGCTACTACATTTACCAGAGTGGAGTGTCTCAGTGTCACCAAATTTCAAGTAAAATATTTCAGTCTTTCTGTTTTGTAGAATACAAATATTTCGGGGAGATGAGTCACAAAATAATTTACAAATCAAAGCAGGTCTGGGAAACCCATTTGCTCAGCTGTACTTGGGTTGGTGCCAAACCTGAATTCTCCATCAAGAGAGAACCTTTCCACTGTTCCCAGTCTTTCTTTCTTTCAAATCCTTAATCTCGCACGCCCAGAGCTCACCTCGCACCCCCCGGGGTCCCCCTCGCACCCCCAGAGCTCCTCTCGCACCCCTAGAGCTCCTCTCGCACCCCAGAGCTCCCCTCGCACCCCCCCCCGGGTCCCACTTGCATTCCTCGTGTCTCTCTCACATTCCAAGTGTCAGCTGTGGCTCAGTGGGCAGCACCCTCGCCTCTGAGTCAGAAGGTTGTGGGTTCAATAGTCCCACTCCAGAGACTTGAGCACATAAAGCTAGGCTGTCACTCTGGTGCAGTACTGAGGGAGCGCTGCACTGTCGGAGGTGCCGTCTTTCAGATGAGACGTTAAACCGAGGTCCCGTCTGCTCTCTCAGGTGGACATAAAAGATCCCTTGGCACTATTTCGAAGAAGAGCAGGGGAGTTCTCCCCGGTGTCCTGGGGCCAATATTTATCCCTCAACCAACATAACAAAAACAGATTATCTGGTCATTATCACATTGCTATTTGTGGGACCTTGCTGTGCACAAATTGGCTGCTGCATTTCCCACATTACAACAGTGTCTCTACTTCATTGGCTGTAAAGCGCTTTGAGACGTCCGGTGGTCGTGAAAGGCGCTATATAAATGCAAGTCTTTCTTTCTTTCGTGTCTCTCACACTCCCCGTGATTCACGCAATCACCATGTTTTTCACATGTTGGACAAGGGTATCGAGGGTTACGGAACCAAGGCGGGTAGATGGAGTTAAGATACAGACCAGCCGTGATCTAATTGAATGGCGGAACGGGCTTGAGAGGCTGAATGGCCTCCTCCTGTTCCTATGTGTCAACTAAGTTAATGCAGTGAATCTGCCACTTTAAAAGGGGTAACCTTAGCTGGTGGGAAGGGCGACGGGCTGTTTGACAGCTCGCAGAAATCTAACCCGTGACTACTAACAACTTCATCTCAGGGAAGTCAAAAAAATTCCGTTCTGCGGCCCCGCACCTCAGGAAGGATATATTGACCTTGCAGGGGGAGCAGCAGCAAATTCCCCAGAATGATACCAGGGTTAAATTGTGAGAAAAGGTCGTAAATAATAGGCATGAGATCCAGGTGTTTAAACTGATTAAAGGATTTGATAGGGTCGATACAGAGAAACTATCTTAAAAGAATCGTTTTTTTTTATTCATGGGATGTGGGCATCGCTGGCAAGGCCAGCATTTATTGCCCATCCCTAATTGCCCTCGAGAAGGTGGTGGTGAGCCGCCTTCTTGAACCGCTGCAGTCCGTGTGGTGAAGGTGTACCCCCACAGTGATTATACTTTGTCGTAGCAGTTCGGTATAACTGAGCGGCTCGCTAGGCCATTTCAGAGGGCAGTTAATCGTCAACCACATTGCTGTGGGTCCGGACCGGGTAAGGACGGCAGGTTTCCTTCCCTAAAAGGACATTAGTTTTTACGACAATCCAGTAGTTACACGGTCACCATTACTGATGCTAGCTTTTTATTTCGGATTTAATTAATTGACTGAATTTAAATTTCCACAGCTGCCGTCGTGGGATTTGAACTCACATCTCTGGATCATTCGTCCCGGCCTCTGGATTACTAGTCCAGTAAAGTAACCACTATGCTACCATCCCCTAAAGAATCTTATAAGAAGGATCGACAAAAAAGAAAGGGAGGAGGGGTAGCACTGCTGGTAAAAGAGGGGATAAATGCAATTGAAAGGAAGGATATTAACTCAGTTAATACAGAATCTATATGGGTGGAGCTAAGAAATAGCGAGGGGCGAAAAACATTAATAGGAGTGGTATATAGGCCTCCAAATAGTAAAATAGAGGTTGGGGAGGGCATCACGAGGGAAATTAGAGAAGCGTGCAATAAGAGCACAGCTGTCATCATAGGTGACTTTAACTTACATATAGATTGGAATAGCCTAATCAGTAAAAATAATGAGGAGGAGGAATTCCTTGAGTGTTTAAGGGATGGTTATCTGGATCAATATGTCGAGGAACCAACTCGGGAACAGGCTATATTGGACTGGGTACTGTGCAATGAGAAGGGACTAATTAGTAATCTTGTTGTACGGGGACCCTTGGGTCAGAGCGATCATAACATGATCGATTTCTCACTCGAAATGGAGAGCGAAGAAATTGACTCAGAGACTAAGGTCCTGAATTTAAACAAGGGGAATTATGATGCCATTAGACGGGAACTGAGTAGGTCTGATTGGACAACATTCCTGGGAGGACTGGAGGTAGATAAACAATGGCAAGCATTTAAAGATAGAATGACAAAATTGCAAAAATTGTTTATACCAATCTGGCATAAAAGGAAATCTAAAAAGGTGACTCAACCGTGGATAACAGGGGAAATTAGAGACAGCATAAAATCCAAAGATAGGGCGTATAAAATAGCCAAAAAAAGCGCCAGAGCGGAAGATTGGGAACAGTTTAAGATAGAGCAAAGGAGGACAAAGGGCTTAATCAAGAGGGGCAAAATAGCTTACGAAAGCAAGCTGGCGGAAAATATAAAAACTAACTCCAAAAGCTTTTATAAGTATATCAAGAGGAAAAGACTGGTGAAAACCAAAGTTGGCCCATTGCAGTCAGATACGGGGGAATATATAACGGGAAATAAGGAAATGGCAGACCAACTAAATGCATACTTTGGGTCAGTCTTTACGAAGGAAGACACAAAAAACCTCCCTGGGATATCGGGAAAAATAGGGACATTGGCAAAGGAGGAACTGACGCAAATCAATATCTCTAAGGATATGGAGTTAAGGAAGCTAAAGGGATTGAAGGCGGACAAATCCCCAGGGCCTGATAACATGCATCCTAGGGTACTGAAGGAGGTGGCCCTAGAGATAGCGGATGCACTAAGTATGATTTTTCAGAATTCATTAGACTCGGGAACAGTGCCCATGGATTGGAGGGTAGCTAACGTTACCCCACTATTCAAAAAGGGGGGTAGGGAAAAAGCAGGTAATTACAGACCTGTAAGCCTTACATCAGTTGTGGGCAAAATGCTGGAGTCCATCATTAAGGATGAAATAGCGGAGCACTTAGCAAATGGGGACAGGATAGGACAGAGTCAACATGGATTTACAAAGGGTAAATCGTGCTTGACTAATCTATTGGAATTTTTTGAGGGAGTAACTGGTAAAATAGATGGGGGAGAGCCAGTAGATGTGGTGTACCTGGACTTCCAAAAGGCCTTCGATAAGGTCCCACATAAAAGATTAGCAGGGAAAATTAAAGCTCATGGGATAAAGGGGAAAGTATTGACGTGGATAGAGAACTGGCTGTCAGATAGAAAACAGAGAGTTGGAATAAACGGCTCATTTTCTGAATGGCAGGCAGTAACAAGTGGGGTACCACAGGGATCTGTCCTGGGTCCCCAGCTGTTCACAATTTACATTAATGACCTGGATCAGGGAGTCGGATGCAGCATTTCCAAATTTGCAGACGACACTAAACTAGGAGGGGGGGTGGGCTCAGAGGAGGAGACCAGGAAGCTCCAGAGCGATTTGGACAGACTGGGTGATTGGGCGGATAAATGGCAGATGCACTATAATGTGGACAAGTGCGAAGTTATCCACCTTGGGTGCAGGAACGGGAGGGCAAATTATTATTTAAATGGCAATAAATTGGGAGAGGGGGAAGTACAGAGAGACCTGGGTGTTCTTGTACACCAGTCACTGAAGGCGAGCATGCAGGTGCAACAGGCGGTCAAGAAGGCAAACGGTATGCTGGCCTTCATAGCAAAAGGGTTGGAATACAGGAACAGGGATACCTTGCTGCAGCTGTACAGGGCACTGGTGAGACCACACCTCGAGTACTGTGTACAGTTTTGGTCACCTCATCTGAGGAAAGATGTTCTTGCCATGGAGGGGGTGCAGCGGCGATTCACCAGGCTGATACCAGGAATGGCGGGATTGACCTATGAGGAGAGACTATGTAGTTTAGGGATGTACACACTGGAGTTTAGAAGATTGAGAGGGGACCTCATAGAAGTGTATAAAATTCTGACAGGTCTAGACAGACTAGATGCAGAAGGAATGTTTCCCTTGGCGGGTGAGAACAGAACTAGAGGACATAATTTAAGGATAAGGGCTAAACCATTTAGGACAGAAATGAGGGGGAATTTCTTCACTCAGAGGGTGGTGAACCTGTGGAACTCATTGCCACAGAGGGCAGTGTACGCCAGCTCATTAAATATATTTAAGAGGGAATTAGATATATTTCTACAGGCAAAAGGGGTTAAGGGTTACGGAGAGAAGGCGGGGACGGGATACTGAATTGGAGGATCAGCCATGATCTCATTAAATGGCGGAGCAGGCTCGAAGGGCCGGATGGCCTACTCCTGCTCCTATCTTCTATGTATCTATGTATACTCTTAAAATTAGAGCCGGGAGTGAAATCACAAAGCACTTTTTCCCACACAAAGGGGAGTAGAAATCGGGAATTCTCTCCCCCAAAAGGCTGTGGATGATGGGGGGGTCAATTGGGACTTTCAAGACTGAGATCGATTGATTTTTGTTGGGCAAGGGTATCAAGGGATATGGAGCGGAGGCACAGATCAGCCATGATCTAACTGAATGGTGGAACAGGCTCGAGGTTGCCGAATGGCCTCCTCCTGTTCTTCTTGCCCTGTGAGGAGACGGGGCAGATGGCGACAGCTCGCATTCAGCGAAACGGCCTTGGTTTCTGATCATAGTTAACCGAGTCACAACGGTAAAACGAGCAACTGTTAAACGCACATCTCTCATTTCACTTTCGACTCTCGTGGCCCAGTCAGATTGCCAACTGTGGGCACAACAACAACAACTTGCATTTACATAGCGCCTTGAACTTAGTAAAATGCTCCAAGGTGCTTCACAAGAGGGATTATCCAGAGCACAGGAGCGATTATCCAGAGCACAAATCGTCATCGAACTACATAAGGAGATATTAGGACAGGTGACCAAAAGCTTCGTCAAAGAGGAAGGTTTGTTCAGGAGCGTCTTAACGAGGAGAGAGAGAGGCGGAGAGGTTTAGGGAGGGAGTTACAGAGCTTCGGGCCCTCGGCAGCTGAAGGCACGGCCACCAATGGCGGAGCGATGGAAATCGGGGGATTCGCAAGAGGCCAGAACTGGAGGAGCGCAGAGATCTCGGAGGTTACAGAGATAGGGATGGGGGGGGGGGGGCGAGGCCATGGAGGGATTTGAAAACAAGGATGAGAATTTTAAAATCGAGGCGTTGCCGGACCGGGGCGCTAGTGCCGGTCTTTGGCCATTGTAACTTGGGCCTCAAGTCACGAGGGAGCACGACCCACCTTCATTTTGCGATGCTGTTCTGCAAGGACTCTTTCTCTTCCAGCGCGGCCATTGCCAGCTTCAATTGCTCTTTGACTTGGCAGAGTTCGCGCTCCGTTCTGACCTTCATGACGCTTAACTCGATGTAAATATCATTGTACCTGTCTGTCGCATACTTCTTATCCTGCAAAAGAAATTCATTCACAAAAGTCACCATGGTCAAGATGGACGCGGGAATACGGCAGGGAGAGGGGCGCTGGCAGAGCAGTCCCGAGTCTGCTCGGGAAAGTGGTCAAGACAGAGCGTACTGTGTTCAGCGTGAGCTGCACTCACCCACTGCATGGACTGAAGCTCGTCTCGCAGGCACTGTGTCTCCTTCCTGAGGTTCTGCACTTCGTTCTCCTTGACCCGCAGCAACACCTGAGGACATGCACAGAGCGCCATCAGTTCACAAGTCAGCCAGAAACGCCCAACAACGAGGCACTCCCTTGAAAAATGGCCAGGTTAGAATTTCATTGCACAGGACGCCCGGGAAATGAGTCAATGAGGAGGATGCCGAGAAACTCCAGTATGATTTGGACAGGTTGGGTGAGTGGGCAGAAGCGTGGCAGATGCAATATAACGTGGATAAATGCGAGGTTATCCACTTTGGTGGCAAAAACAGGAAGGCAGATTATTATCTGAACGGCAATAGATTGGGAGAAGGGGAAGTGCAACGAGACCTGGGTGTCCTTGTGCACCAGTCGCTGAAGGTAAGCATGCAGGTGCAGCAGGCGGTTAAGAAGGCAAATGGTATGTTGGCCTTCATAGCGAGAGGATTCAAGTACAGGAGCAAGGATGTCTTGCTGCAGTTGTACAGGGCCTTGGTGAGACCATACCTTGAGTATTGTGTGCAGTTTTGGTCACCTTATCTGAGGAAGGAGGTTCTTGCCATGGAAGGAGTTCAGCGAAGATTCACCAGGCTGATATCTGGGATGGCAGGAATGACGTATGAGGAGAGATTGGGTCGATTGGGCTTATACTCGCTGGAGTTTAGAAGAATGAGAGGGGATCTCATTGAAACTTATAAAATTCTGAAAGGACTGGACAGACTAGATGCAGGAAGGATGTTCCCGATGGTCGGGGAGTCCAGAACCAGGGGTCACAGTCTAAGGATAAGGGGTAAGCCATTTAGGACAGAAATGAGGAGGAATTTCTTCACCCAGCAAGTGGTGAACCTGTGGAATTCTCTACCACAGAAGGCAGTAGAGGCCAATTCATTAAATATATTCAAGAAGGAGTTGGATATATTTCTTAAGGCTAAAGGGATCAAGGGATATGGGGAGAAAGCAGGGACAGGGTTCTGAATTTGGATGATCAGCCATGATCGCATTGAATGGCGGAGCAGGCTAGAGGGGCCGAATGGCCTACTCCTGCTCCTATCTTCTATGCTTCTATGTTTCTATGAGTCCAATCGAGGGGTTCGGGTGGATTATATATAATCAATACCCGGAGTGAGCTACAGGTTAGAAATGAGAGGTTGTGTACAGTAGCACAATGAATACTTAGGCTCGGTGTCAAATTTTGTTTGATAACGCTCCTGTGAATCGCCTTGGGACATTTTACTACGTTAACTGCGCTGTATGGTTGTTGGCAAGTTGTTGTTGTTGAGTGAGTTATGGCTGAAGTCTAATCGAGGAGTGTTGCTGGTGTATCGATAGAAATAGCTGCAGAGCTCGGACAATGCACAGAACTCCCTCAGCACTACAGTGGAGCGTCAGCCTAGATTATGCACTCAGGTCCGGGAGTGAGACCTGGGCCAGAGACGAGAGTGTTACCCACACTGTCGACCCAAGCGTGGTCGTGTTTCGTGATTAAGGTTCTCATCTTCAGCAAAGAAACCACCCAAATTAAAGCACGAACCCAGCACCGTAGCCAACACTGGCAATGGTAGAAACCCTACACCGAAGGAATCCTGCGTTCCACAGGTGGCCTTAGAGACACAACTGAGATAGCACACGAGACTTCTCCGAGTGGCTTAGAGGTTAATCAAAGGTCATGGGCTTGAGTTCCACATGTTAAACTTTTATGGCTGCATATAGTCACACCACTGTTCCCGGCCTGACTGGAGATAATTGGGTGACTGGCTCAGTGGGTAGCACTCTCATCTCGGAGTTAGAAGGCTGCGGGTTCGCAGTCCCACTTGAGCACATAATCCTGGATGGCATTCCCAGTGCTGTATTGAGGCAGTGCTGTATTGTCAGAGGTGACAATATCTAATGATGCGGAGATGCCGGTGTTGGACTGGGGTGGACAAATGTGAGAAGTCGCACAACACCAGGTTATAGTCCAACAGTTTTATTTGAAATCACAAGCTTTCGGAGCGGCTGCTCTTTCGTCAGGACTTCACCTGACGAAGGGGCAGCAGCTCCGAAAGCTTGTGATTTCAAATAAAACTTTTGGACTATAACCTGGTGTTGTGCGAGTTCTCACAATATCTAACGGATTGGGACGTTAAACCGAGGCCCCGTCTGCCCTCTCCGGTGGACGTAAAAGATCCCACGGCACTCTTTCGAAGAAGAGTAGGGGAGTTAACTCTGGTGTCCTGGCCAATATTCCTCAACCAACATCACTAAAACAGATGATCTGGTCGTTATCACATTGCTGTTTGTGGGAGCTTGCTGTGCACAAATTGGCTGCCGCGTTTCCCACATTACAACAGTGACTACATGTCAAAAGTATTTCATTGGCTGTAAAACACTTTGGGAGGTCCTGAGGTTATGAATGGCGCTGGAGAAATGAAAGGTATCCTTTCCTTCTTTTGTTCTAATTTCCCTGCCAATCACGCCTGGAGACTGGCCGCACTGCTGTCAGTGACTGGGATTGATTTTAGGCACAGAGTTTGTATTATGTAACTATTCCCCACTCACTGCATTTCGCTGGAGAAATAATCCTGCTTTTATCGGGAGACGTTGCTGCAGTTTCGGTCGCGAGTTCTGTTTGCTGCAGTTCACAGAGACTCTTTTTAAATAGACTCTGTTTGCTGACTGTTTGCCCTAAGACCGGCCGTAAGTTCCGCCCCGCCTCCAACTCACTGGCTGACACAGTGGCGTCAATAGACACTCTGAACATTTAAATACAGAGAACACGCAGAAAAAAAAGGGATTGGGCAGCTCTAGTTGAAGAGCTAGTACCAGCACAGTGGGCTGAATGGCCTCCCTCCATACGTGCTGTAATTTCTATGATTTTAGGTCAGATTAATGAGATTACACAATATAGACATACCTGAAAATGAGTTACAGGCTGGAGTCTAATCGAGGGGTTCAGGTGGTTGATCTATAAAATAGCAGACACCTGGGAGTGAGTTACAGGCTGAAATTTAATTAAGGGGTTCGCGGGTTTATATATAGATTAACATAACTGGGAGTGAGTTACAGGCTGGGATCTAATCAAGGGATTCAGGTGGTTTATATATAGAATATTCTATATCCGGGAATGGGATACAGGCTGGAATTTAATTGAGGGGTTCAACTGGTTTATATATAGAACAACAGATACCCGGGAGTGAGTTACAGGCTGGAATCTAATGAGCTGAACGAGTAAATCTTGAAGAGTTTGTGAGCCTCTGAATCGCGTGGCTGGTTTCCAGCCCGGACCTCACTCCTTTCTGTATTCATTTTCCATCTGTGTAGTTGCGGATGGGCACCGAGCACGGGCTCAGATACTTTACACCGGGAGCGAGCGAGGGTCGCGCCGGGAGCGAGCGAGGGTCGCGCCGGGAAGGAGTTGCAAGAGCAGCAGAATGAACTAGCTAAATTCTCAGCCGAAGCCCGGTCATTAAACGCGAGGTGCCGGTCGAGAAAACCTTACGAGCCCGACAGTGGCAGGAGCTGGTTTAACACCATCGAGTAATCATTAAAGGAATCGCCTCCCACCTGTCCCTGCGTTTCTGGTACAGCTGCTGAACTTTATCACTGTTGCACTTTATAACATCATCCACAAATCAGCTTGGCTGGGCACTCGTGCCTCTTGTAGTGGATTGTGGGTTTAATGGCCATAAATACAAGACAGTCACTAAAGGGGAATTCAGGTGCAACTTCTTTACTCAGAGTGGTGAGAATGTGGAACTCGCTACCACAGGGAGTGGTTGAGGCGAGGAGCATTTAAGGGGAAGCTGGATTAAGTACTTGAGGGAGAAAGGAACAGTCGGATATGCTACAGGAACAAGAGGAGGCCATTCAGCCCCTCGAGCCCGTTCTGCTATTCAACTAGATCATGGCTGATGTGCATCTTAACTCCATTTACCTGCCTTGGTGCCATAAGCCTTAACAAAAATCCATCAATCTCAGTTTTGACATTTTCAATTGACCTTGATAGGGTTGATGAAGAGGGGTGGGAGGAGGCTCGGGTGGCCTGTTTCTGTGCTGTAAAACTCTGTCAGCGCCACTGCAGACTTGAGGCAATGCTGTGTTGCCAGAGCTTTCTGTCTGTGGAGACAGTCTGGACCACGTCCCATCACCACTGCAAAAGCAACCTTCCACAGATGAGCCAGCAGTCCCGATAAACTGGAAGCTGACCTTTTGCGGAACACCTCCGTTCAGTCCGTAAGGAGGACCCTGAGCTTCCGGTCGCCTGTCACTTTAATTCTCCGCTCCACTCCCACTCAGACCTCACCGTCCTCGGCCTCTTACACTGTTCCAACGAAGCTCAACGTAAGCTCGAGGAACAGCACCTCATCTTTCGATTAGGCACTTTACAGCCTTCTGGACTCAACATCGAGTTCATCAATTTCAGACCATAACCTCTGCCCCATCTTTATTTTCCATTAAAAAAAAAATTCTCTCTCTCTCACATGGCAGCGGTCTTTCACTCTGCCAGTGCCATTTACACTTCATCGAGAGCCATCTTTTGTTTCTTAACTTGTCCCATTACCTTCTCCTTTTGCCTTGCACCATCCTAAGAATAAATAAGGAGAAACTGTTTCCAGTGGCAGCAGGGTTGGTAACCAGAGGACACAGATTGAAGAACTGGAGGGGGAGATGAGGAGAATTTTTTTTTAACACAGCGAGTTGTTGTGATCTGGATTGCACTGCCTGAAAGGGCGGTGGAAGCAGATTCAATAGTAACTTTCAAAAGGGAATTGGATAAATACTTGAGGAGAAATTTGCAGGGCTATGGGGAAAGAGCAGAGGGAGTGGGACTAATTGGAGAGCTCTTTCAACGAGCCAGCACAGGCACTATGGGCCGAATGGCCTCCTTCTGTTCTGTATGATTCTATGAAAACCTGAGATAGTATGGAACGCCACTCTGCACTCCGGATCTCTCCGACACCTGGTGACAGTGTACTCACATTAAAGCTACTCATTAGGATTTATTCTAAAGACATAATTTTTCTTTTATTGAAGCGAGAATAAATTAGCAGATAAAAATAAGAGTCCTTAATCATCACTGGTCCTTTATTAGTGAGACAAAGTAGCAAAGGATTTTGAGCCTCCTAGTCCTTTAATAATTCAGCCTGAATGCAGTCGCACCTCATCGGAGTGACTTGGATATGAAGCCTAACTCAGCACGTTCAATATATTAACAGCCTGCCTGTTTCAAAGGCACCAAATTGAGGTTGAACCATATCTGTATTTAGCATTCCCAGGTCTGGAATAATGAACAAATGCAATAGACTGTAAGTATAGACATTTCCATCCCCTGGGTGGGCTTTGCATCTTCTAACACTTATTTGGCATCAGAAATATCTCGGGTCCCCCGCCAGGTGGAAACATACACCTGAGGAATTAATGCCACCCATTTGGATCCGGGACCAAGTCATTAATAAAGTCCTCTTTGAAGAACGAAGTACTCTCAGGACCGGCGGAATGTGATTACCTTCCACTCAGACCCTCGCACCAAGACAAAGGAATTCGTAACAGACAATAGGCTTTAGGGGTTGCCAAGGCTCCAGGATTAGCCAGAAGAGATTTACTAGAATGGACACCAAGGGTTGTAGTCCCTGGCATTTAGAAGGTTAAGGGGTGATTTGATCAGAATTTTTAAAGATATTAAGGGGAACAGATAGGGTAGATAGAGAGAAACTATTTCCACTGGTTGGAGATTCTAGGACGAGGGGGCATCGTCTAAAAATTAGAGCCAGACCTTTCAGGAGTGAAATTAGGAAACACTTCTACACACAAAGGGTGGTAGAAGTTAGGAACTCTCTTCCGCAAAAGGCAATTGATGCTGGATCAATTGTTAAGTTTAAATCTGAGATTGATAGATTTTTGTTAACCAAAGGTATTAAGGGATATGGGGCAAAGGCGGGTATATGGAGTTAGGTCACAGATCAACCATGAGCTCATTGAATGGCGGAGCAGGCTCGAGGGGCTAAATGGCCTCCTCCTGTTCCTATTTTCCTGTTTCTATTTTCCTGTTCTGAGTTTCCAGGAATAGAGGTGTTCAAAATCATGAGGGGTCTAGACAGAGTAGCGAGAGAGAGAAACTGTTCCCATTGGCGGAAGGGTCGAGAACCAGAGGACACAGATTCAAGGTGATTGGCAGAAGAACCAAAGGCGACATGAGGAAAAACTTTTTTACGCAGCGAGTGGTTAGGATCTGGAATGCACTGCCTGTAAGGGTGGTGGAGGCAGACTCAATCGTGACTTTCAAAGGGGAATTGGATAAGTAACTGGAGGAAAACAATTTGCAGGGCTACGGGGAAAGGGCGGGGGAGTGGGACTAGCTGAAGTGCTCTTGCAGAGAGCCGGCACAGGCTCGATGGGCCCAATGGCCTCCTGCTGTGCTGTAAACATTCTATGATTCTATGAATGGAAGATTAATCCCCAGGACACTGCTGCAAGCAACACCGGAGAGAAAAATCACAGGGCATGGAGGTTTTTTTTCCCTTCATTTTCTTTGACACTTCTGTTATTAATTATTAAAATATTGCAGATGTGGAAAAAGGCTGTTTGACTGAGTCAAGAATCCTCCATTTAGTTAATGAAGAGTTTGTTGGCTTTCCAATTGGCTGGGAAGGCGGGGCGCCGCCTGATGGACGTGTTGGGCGACCAATGGCGGGAGCGTGGGGGGCGGGGCGGTTGGAGGCAGGAGGTTATGTGGTGTATTTGGACTTTCAGAAGGCCTTCGACAAGGTCCCACACAAGAGATTGGTGAGCAAAGTTAAAGCACATGGGATTGGGGGTAATGTGTTGACGTGGATTGAGAACTGGTTGGCACACAGGAAACAAAGAGTAGGAGTAAATGGGTACTTTTCAGAATGGCAGGCAGTGACCAGCGGGGTACCGCAGGGTTCGGTGCTGGGACCCCAGCTGTTTACATTATATATTAATGATTTGGACGAAGGGATTAAATGTAATATCTCCAAATTTGCGGATGACACTAAATTGGGAGGCAGTGTGAACAATGAGGAGGATGCTAGGAGGCTACAGAGTGACTTGGACAGGTTGGGTGAATGGGCAAATGTATGGCAGATGAAGTACAATGTGGATAAATGTGAGGTTATCCACTTTGGTGGTAAAAATAGAGAGGCGGACTATTACCTGAATGGTGGCAGATTAGGGAAAGGGGAGGTGCAACGAGACCTGGGCGTCATGGTACATCAGTCACTGAAGGTGGGAATGCAAGTGCAGCAGGCAGTCAAGAAAGCAAACGGAATGATGGCCTTCATAGCAAGGGGATTTGAGTACAGGAGTAGGGAGGTGATGCTACAGTTGTACAGGGCCTTGGTGAGGCCACACCTGGAGTATTGTGCGCAGTTTTGGTCTCCTAACTTAAGGAAGGACATTCTTGCTATTGAGGGAGTGCAGCGAAGGTTCACTAGATTGATTCCTGGGATGGCCGGACTGACATATCAAGAAAGATTGGGTCAACTGAACTTGTATCCTCTGGAGTTCAGAAGAATGAGGGGGGATCTTATAGAGACATTTAAAATCCTGACTGGTTTAGACAAATTAGATGCGGGCAGAATGTTCCCAATGGTAGGGAAAACTAGAACCAGGGGTCACAGTCTAAGGATTAAGGGGAAGCCATTTAGGACTGAGCTGAGGAGGAACTTCTTCACCCAGAGAGTGGTGAATCTATGGAATTCTCTTCCACAGAAGGTTGTTGAGGCCAGTTCGCTAAATATATTCAAAAGGGAGTTAGATATAACACTCACAACTAGGGGGATCAAGGGGTATGGCGAGAAAGCAGGAATGGGGTACTGAGGTAGCATGTTCAGCCATGAACGCATTGAATGGCGGTGCAGGCTCGAAGGACCGAATGGTCTACTCCTGTACCTATTTTCTATGTTTCTATGTTATGTGATGAAACCTCCAGGAATACGTCCAACCAGAGTTGGCGACCCTGCACACGCTGCCTGAAAGGGCGGTGGAAGCAGATTCAATAGTAACTTTCAAAAGGGAATTGGAAAAATACTTGAAGGCAATAAAATTTGCAGGGCTATGGGGAAAAGGGCAGGAGAGTGGGTCTAATTGGAGGGCTCTTTCAGAGAGCCGGCACAGGCACAATGGGCCGAATGGCCTCCTTCTGTGCTGTATGATTCTGGTATCGTTTTCTTGTCAAATGGTCTATGGTTCAATGAAAAGTGCACATCGCCCCCGCACACCGCCCCCCATCTTACCTCCAATTCACAGGTATCTCTGTCACCTGTGACAGACGAATTCCCAATGTTGTCATGGGTCTTTCCTGTAACAAGCGCCCGTATTCGTGCAATCTCCTCGGACAACTGCCCATTCAGCTCCTGCAGAAGACAGACAGAATGATCATAAATAGGACCCGAGTCAAACCCTCGGTGATAATTGGCCGGCTCACTGCTTGTACCCGTGTGGGATCGGACAGCTTCTATTCAGGGGAATGTTTGGGCTCCTGAGCTCCCAGCTGTCACACCAAGGTATTCAGGGTTACGATCCAGAGGAAACAATGAGATGTTAGAGGTGAGAGAAACTCTAGATCAAGACATACCTACATAATAACAGTCACTGTTCATCCAACGTAATTCACTGTGAGTCACTTTGGGATATTTCGTCATTATAAAAGATTACATAAACACAAGTGGTATAATTAGTTGAACCATTCACTATATAGAATTGCAGTGGACCAAACCCCTCTCCATTCACTCCCATTGTATAGAATGGACTAAATCTCTTCTCATTCAATTCTAGTGTACAGAATCCCTGATCAACTCTCCGAAGGGGAGGTTTTCCTGGGTTGAAGAAAGAAAGAATGAACTTGCATTTCTATAGCCCCTTTCACAGCCTCAGGATGTCCCAAAGTGTTTTACAAGCCAATGAAGTACTTTTTGAAATAACAACAGAAAACGCTGGAAAAACTCAGCAGGCCAGGCAGCATCCGTGGAGAGAGAAAGAGAGTTAACGTTTCAGGTCGATGACCTTTCATCAGAAGTACTTTTTGAAGTGCAGTCACTGTTGTAATGTCGGAAACACGGCAGCCAATATGGGCACAGCAAGTTCCCACAAACAGCAGTGTGATAATGACCAGATAATGTTTTTTTTTTAGTGATGTTGGTTGAGGGATAAATATTGGCCCAGGACGCCGGAGAGAACTCCCCCCTGCTCTTCTTCAAAGTAGTGCCGTGGGGTCTCCTCCGAGGCCAGACAGGGCCTCGGTTTAACATCTCATCCGAAAGACGCTTAGCGTCCTGGTGTGGGTCACCTGGGTGAAGCAAGCATCAGAGAATCGGACAGGTTCCATTCCAGGCGTGTGATGCGACTGCCCAATCTTCTGATATTCACTGTACTCAGGAGATCCAGTGTGCCTGGACACTGACCCTGGAAAATCCCCCCTAAAATCTTTCCTGTTACACAGATTTATTGCTTGCTTCACAATATCCTAGTTTATCTCCCTACCCACTGTTTAAGAAGGGTGGGAGAGATAAATCAGCAAATTATAGGCCTGTTAGTCTAACGTCCGTTGTGGGACAGTTACTGGAATCTGTTACTAGGAACAGAATGACTGAGCACTTGGGACAAATATAAACTGATCAGAGAGAGCCAGCATGGATTTGTAACGGATAAGTGTTTTGTCTATTGAACCTAGTTGAATTTTTTGAGGAGGTAACTCACATGGTAGATAAGGGAGTGTCTATGGAGGTTATTTATATGGACTTCCAGAAGACATTCAATATGGTTCCACATAACAGACTTAAAAAAATGAGAGCCCATGGAATTGGAGGCAACCTATAGGAATGGGTAGGGAATTAGTTAGGAGGTAGGCGATAGAGAGTAAAAGAAAGACTTACATTTATCGAGCTCTTTTCATGACCACCGGACGTCCCAAAGTGCTTTACAGCCAATGAAGTACGTTTTGAAGTGTAGTCACTGTTGTAATGTGGGAAGCACAGCAAGCTCCCACAAACAGCAATGTGATAATGACCGGATCATCTGGTTTTTTTTTAGTGATGTTGGTTGAGGGATAAATATTGGCCGGGACAATGCAGGACGAGGCTTCATGATCTCACAAGGTCAGCAAAAGTCAGTGTGTTGGCTGCAAGCTGCTGTTAAATGTATGTTGTGTACAATTGGTAACGAGACCTATATTTACCCGAAAAGTGCATTCACAAATCTAAGACGTGCACTGAACGATCTGTAGCGATGCCTTCACATGGAAGGCTCCAGTTAAATGGTGACTCATTCCTGTAATGCTTGCTTTCCCTGCGAAGCCTATCCCTGTTGGAATTCCACAGATTTACACAATTTACATTCGGCCCAACAGGTCTATGCCGGTGTCTATGCTCCACACGAGCCTCCTACCGCTCCACGTAGAGTTATAGGCGGAAAAATTCAGTTGGTTGCGCCTCCCGTTAGCGCCTTAAGAGGGCGCTAATGGGGCGCAAAGCATCTAGCGCCCGGGCGCGGCAATGTTTGCGCCGCTCGCGAAATTAACTAGACATTTTGCGGCGGCGGTAAACACTACCACCACGATCTCCTGCGAGTCAGTCGAGTGCGCAACGCCCCGGAGCAGATATTGAGTGGCGCCCCCTGCCTTACCGCCTGACGCTAGCAGCGACAGGTTGAGGGGAGTGTTTTGCAGTCAGGAAGGGACTGGGGGAGCGCTATTTAAAGGCGACCACTTCCTGCCTTTTATTGTTGGTGACATTTTTGAACCACACATTCTGAGAGAGAGAGAGAGAGACAGACTTCTGGAGAGATTCAACGCTGTGTGAAGGAGTTTTGGGTACTGAGCAGCACTTTGCAGGTTCATTTTGATTTGCCCTTCCTTGTATCGATTTAGAAGAGACTGTGGGGGCTGCACTCTGAGCTCTTTCCCTGGGCCTCTCCATTGTTCTTTCCAGCAGATTTGATGTACAGGTCTCTGCAGGCCGAGATTCAAGGCTGCAATGAGCAGGATGTGGATGGAAAGCAAGATCAACCCTCCCCTTTAAGAACTGGCCCGCGCCAGTGTGTCTGTGTTCCATCGCTGACTGACATCACATGAACTTCGCCAGCGCTCTGAGGTAGCGCCTCGCTCCTCGGCCTTTGCGCCTTAAGACAGGTGTGAAGCGCCTGATTTAGCGCTCCAATCACCTCCAGGGGCGATAAAAGTCAAGTTTGCAGTCGGTGGCGATAATTAGCGCCAGGTGCTAATCTTTGCGCCCGGCCGATAATTGCGCCCCAAATGGGGCGATACTGAATTTCTCCCCCTAGAGTCATAACGGCACAGAAGGAGGCCATTCGGCCCATCGAGTCCATGCCGGCTCTCTGTAAAGCAATCCAGTCAGTCCCATTTCCCCGCTCTATTCCCATAGCCCTGCAAGTTTATTTCCCTCAAGTGCCTATCCAGTCTCCCTTTGAAAACATTGAGTGTCTCCGCTTCCACCACTTCCGTCGGCAGCGAGTTCCAGGTCCTCACCATTCACTGTGTAAAAATGTTTTTCCTCACGTCCCCCCTGTATCTCTTACCCAAAACCTTAAATCTGTGTCCCCTAGTCCTTGTACCATCAACTAGTGGGAACAGCCTTTCCCCGTCTAGCCTATCCAAACCCATCATAATCTTGTACACCTCTATCAAATCACCCCTCAACCTCCTTTGCTCTAATGAAAACAAATCCAGCTTCTCCAACCTGTCCTTGTAGCGAAGATCCCCCATCCCCGGAACCATTCTGGTAAACTCCTCTGCACCCACTCAAAGGCCTTCACATCCTTCCTAAAGTGTGGTGACCAGAACTGGACCCAATACTCCAGTTGTGGCCTAACCAGCGCTTTATAAAGGTTCAGCATAACTTCTCTACTTTTGTACTCAATACCTCTATTTATGAAGCCCAAGATCCCATATGCTTTGCTAACCACTCTCTTAATGTGTCCTGCCACCTTCAGGGACCTATGCACATTAACTCCCAGGTCCCTCTGTCCCTGCACACACTTTAAAACTGTGCCATTAAGTGTATATTGCCTCTCCCTGTTCCTTCTGCCAAAATGTATCACCTCACACTTCTCTGTATTAAATTCCATCTGCCACTTGTCTGCCCATTTTGCTAGCCTTTCTATGTCCTGTTGCAGTTGATTGGTATCATCACTGTTTCCCACACCCCCAAGTTTGGTGTCATCGGCAAATTTAGAAATTCTACTCTGTATTCCAATATCCAGGTCATTTATATATATCAAAAAAAGCAGTGGTCCCAGCATTGACCCTTGGGGAACATCACTGTCTACCATCCTCCAGTCTGAAAAACAGCCATTTACCACAACTCACTGTTTTCTGTCCTTAAGCCAATTCCTTATCCAAGCTGCCACTGACCCACCTATTCCACGGGCCTCAATTTTGTTAACCAGCCTTCTATGTGGTACTTCGTCAAACGCCTTCCGAAAATCATGGAGACAACATCCATTGCATTCCCTTCATCAATCCTCCCTGTTACTTCATCAAAAAATTCAATTAGATTAGTCAAACACGATCTGCCTTTTACAAATCCGTGTTGGCTCTCTCTTCATCTAACCCCATCAACATGACCTTCTATTCCTTTCTCCCTCGTGTGTTTATCTAGCTTCCCTTGATCTGTGCTGTTCACCTCAACCACTCCCTGTGGTACCGAGCTCCACATTCCAACCACTCTCTGGGTAAAGAAGTTTCCCCTGAATTCCCGGTTAGATTTATTGGTGACTATCTTATATTTATCTTAGTTTTGGTGTCTCCACAAGTGGAAATATCTTGTCTATGTCAACCCTATCAAGTCATTTCATAATTTTAAAGACCTAAATCAGGTCACCCCTCAGCCTTCTCTTTTCTAGAGAAAAGAGCCCCAGTCTGTTTAGCCTTTCCCGATAGGTATAACCCCTCTGTTCTGGTAACATCCTTGTAAATCTATTTTTGCATCCTCTCCAGTGCCTCTATATCCTTTTTATAATATGGAGACCAGAACTGTTCACAGTACTCCAAGTGTGGACTAACCAGGTTTAACATACAAGTTTAACAGGACTTCTCTGCTTTACACTTCTATCCCTCTCGAGAAGTGAGGAGGATTCGCAAATAGTTTTCCAATTTAAACAGTCTGTAACTGAGAAATAACAAACATTCCTTGTGTCACCCCGGGAAAGATTGCGCCCAGTTCCCAAGAAGAGGGAGGAACAGCGGAAAGAGGAGGTCGAGTAAATCCCAGGGGACCTGCTCCGTTAATGCTGTAGAGGACGGAGAGACGGGAGGAGGGCCTCACCCAGAGATGCCTTGTAAGGAGCGCTTGTGGTCAATGTTTTTTTCTTTGAGGCACATACTCCAAGGAGCCCCTTAGACAGGCCTCACAGGAAGGAAAATGTTCAACAGTGTTTTGTGTTGTCATCTGAATCCTTGAGATAAGCTTATAGCCTCTCTGCTCCAGTTCCGGGAGTCCATTACTCTATATTTATTTTGTGGCGGAAACAACACTGGCCACAGACTGTAAACAGCTGTGGCGTTTTGCACTTGTGAAATAACCTTTAGTGTCTGGTGGCAGCAGACACTATTTTAAAACCCATCGAAAGAATCATTTTACCTTCCACCCAGTCCCGAGCTCCGAGAGTAAGCCGGCGGTGGGAGCCGTGGATTCTCTCTTCCCTCCCACATTTAGAGCACTGGTTCTGGAGGCCCAGGGGCCGCCTTCACCAGTTGGGGACCGGCCTCTGGAAGTGAAGCAATGCCCAGAGTCAGGACGCGACACTGTCAATCGCTATTCTTGCTGGTTACGGGAGGGCGGGCTGACCTCCTCTCAACCCCGACCCCTGTGCAGCCTAACAGACCGTCAGACCCCGACAGTGGGAAAACTGCATGGCCACCAGCTTAGGGTGTTTTATATTCTTGGGAGTGGAGTCAGGGGCGAGACAGACAGAGAGACAGAGAGACAGAGAGACAGAGAGACAGAGAGACAGAGAGACAGAGAGACAGAGAGACAGAGTTGCATTTATATAAGTGTCTTTCACGACTTCAGGACACCCCAAAGCGTTTTACAACCAACAAAGCACTTTTTGAAGTGTAGTCGCTGTTTTAATGTAGGAAACGTGGCAGCCAATTTGCGCACAGCAAGCTCCCATAAACAGAATTGTGAAAATGACCGGATAATCTGTTTTGGTGATGTTGATTGAGGGATAAATATTGGTCAGGACACTGGGGACAACTCCCCTGCTCTTCTTTGATTAGCCATGATGCGGAGATGCCGGTGTTGGACTGGGGTGGACAAAAGTGAGAAGTCGCACAACACCAGGTTATAGTCCAACAGCTTTATTTGAAATCACAAGCTTTCGGAGCGCTGCTCCTTCGTCAGGTGAAGTCAACAAAACTGTTGGACTATAACCTGGTGTTGTGCGACTTCTCACTTTTCTTTGATTAGCGCTGTGGGATCTTTTACGTCCACCTGAGAGGGCAGACGGGGCCTCGGTTTAACGTTTCATCTAAAAGACGGGGCCTCTGACAATGCAGCACTCCTGCAGTACTGTAGAAGGGTTTCAGCCTGGATTATGGCCTCAAATCTCTGGAGGGTGATTGAGGAAATTTCACGCTTGCGCAGTTGTTTTCTTGTTGCCACTGATACTCTGGCCAGGATTTTACTTACCTCGGAGGGTCCAGTGCGGGCGATGTCAGTGATGGGTGGCGGCCCCGCTGTTAGCTCCATCCTGCTGCCTAAAATGAATTTATGTTGATAGGGCTTGTTAAACCCGCCCAGCGCATTTCCTGGTCCAATTAGAACATAAGAACATAAGAAATAGGAGCAGGAGTCGGCCATTTGGCCCCTCGAGCCTGCTCCGCCATTCAATACGATCATGGCTGATCTTCTACCTCATCTCCACCTTCCCGCCCGATCCCCATATCCCTTAATTCCCTTCTTTCCCAAAAATTGATTGACCTCTGTCTTGAATATACTCAACAACTGAGCCTCCACAGCCCTCTGGGGTAGAGAATGCCAAAGATTCACAACCCTTTGAGTGAAGAATTCTCTCCTCATCTCAGTCCTAAATGGCCGACCCCTTATTCTGAGACTGTGACCCCGTGTTCTAGATTCCCCAGCCGGGGGAAACATTTTCCCAGCATTAACCCTGTCAAGCCCCTTAAGAATTTTATATGTTTCAATTAGATCACCTCTCATTCTTCTAAACTCTAGAGAATATAGGCCTTGTCTACTCAATCTCTCCTCATAGGGCAATCCCCTCATCCCAGGAACCAGTCTAGTGAACCTTCGCTGCACTCCCTCTAAGGCAAGTATGTCTTTCATTAGGTAAGGAGACCAGAACTGTACACAGTACTCCAGGTGTGGCCTCACCAATGCTCTGTATAATTGTAGTAAGACTTCTTTACTCTTATACTCTAATCCCTTTACAACAAAAGCTTGCTGCATCTGCATGTTAACTTTCTGTGATTCATGTACACCATCTCTCTCGACCCTTGGTTCCCCATTATTTCCAGAATGTTTTGAGTGTCTTCTACCGAGAAGATAGATACAAAGTATTTGTTTAATGTCTTTACCATTTCCTTATTGCCCATTATAATTTCTCCAGTCTCTGCCTGTAATGGACCCATGTTTACTTTCACTAATCTCTTCCTGTTTACAATCGGTTTTTATGTCTCTTGCTAATTTACTCGCATATTCTTTTTTCACTTTCTTTATCAATTTCTTGGTCCTTCTTTGCTGAATTCTAAAATCCTCAGCCTTACTACTCTTTTTGGCAACATTATAAGCCTCTTCCTTTGATCTAATACTATCTTTAACTTCTCTTGTTAGCCACGGTTGGACCACTTTTCCTGTGGGGTTTTTGTGCCTTAAAGGAATGTATATTTGTTGTAAATTATGTATTAATTCTTTAAATGCTAGCCATTGCTTGTCTACTGTCATACCTTTTAATGTAGTTTCCCTAATCTACCTCAGCCAACTCGCCCCTCATACCTACATAGTTTGCTTTGTTTAGATTTAAGATCCTAGTTTCGGACTTAACTAAATCACTTTCAGACTCAATATAAAATTCTATCATGTTGTGGTCACTCTAAAGGCCCCTTTACTACAAGGTCATTAATTAACCCTTTCTTATTGCACAATACTAGATCTAAAATAGCCTGTTCCCTAGTTGGTTCCTCAACATACTGATCTAGAAAACTATTTTGCATACATTCCATGAATTCATCCTCCACACTATTACTGCAAATTTGGTTTGCCCAGTCTATATGTAGATTAAAGTCCCCCATGATTACCGTATTACCCTTGTTACATGCGCCTCTAATTTCTTGATTTATACTCTGCCCTACATTACAACTACTGTTTGGGGGCCTGTAAACAACTCCCACCCATGTTTTCTGCCCCTTGCTGTTTCTTAGCTCCACCCAAACTGATTCTACTTCTTGATTTTCAGAGCTAAGATCCTTTGGGGGGCTAAATTCGATTGATTTGCGCCTCCCGTTAGCACCCTAAGAGGGCACTAACGGGGCGCAAATCAACTAGCGAAATTCAGCGGGAGGTTAGCGGCGGCGCTAACCGTCATCGCCGTGCGCAGCGCCCCGGCTGTAATATTGGGTGGCGCCCCCGACTTACCTCCAGACACTATGTCCGCCAGGGTCAGGGGGGCCTACCTGCGGCCGAGGCGGCGCTAGTTAAAGGGGAGGTGGCGGGCGGCCATTTTTGTTGCTGGCCGCCTGCCAGCACCTGCCCCCGTTGCTGTCCCCGGCCCCCGTGAAGCCCCCCCGCGGGGTGCCGGCTGCTCTCCGTGAGCCCGGCACTCCTTGAGTGCCGGGCTCGTTTGCTGGCACTCCCGATCCCATGTGGTCCCAGCTGGGCGCCGGGACGTGCTGCGCCAGGCCCCTCCCCTTTAATAAGGGAGGAAGGCCTGCAGTACCGCGGCGCGACGTGCCGCAACGCCCGGATATTGGCTCGCAGCGCCCCAATAGGGACGTGGGGCGCTTCCAGTAGCACCCCGCCTCCCTCTCGGGGTGCTACCTGGGAAAATTGGCCGCGGGGGGCACTAACTTTTTCGGGGCGCTAAAATTAGCACCCCGGTGAAGGTAGCGCAGGTTTACCCCTTTCTCTCTACTGTCTTTATCCCATCCTTTATCAGGCTATCCCTCCTCCTTTTCCATTTTGCCTATCTCTTCTAAAGGTTAAGTATCCTGGAATATTTAGTTCCCAACCTTGGCCGCATTGCAACCACGTCTCCGTAATGGCTATTAGATCAAACCTATTAATTTCTATCTGCATTATTAATTCATCTATTTAGTTGCGAATGCTTTGCGCATTCAGATATAGTGCCTTTAGCTGACTTTTTTCTATTTTTCCCTGATGTCACCTTAGTCACTGATGCCCTATTACCTTTGTTACTCTCTGTCCCTTTCTGACCCACTCTGCTTATTTTTACCCAAAAATCTACTCTGTTCTAGAGCCTTGACATTTCTCTCGCTGCTTTTAAATTTACTCTTTCTTGAATCCTCCCCTCCACCCTTCATTAGTTTAAAGCCCTGCCTACTGCCCTAGTTATTCGATTCACCAGGACACCTGGTCCCAGCCTAGTTTAAGTGGAGCCCGTCCCAACGGAACAGCTCCCTCTTTCCCCAGTACTGTTGCCAGTGGCCCATGAACGAAAACCCATTCCTCCCACACCACTTTTTGAGCCACACATTTAAGCCTTTAATTTGTTTGTCCCAATGCCAATTTGCGTATGGCTCAGGTAACAATCCAGAGATTATTACCTTTGAGGTTCTGCTTTTTAATTTGGATCCTAGCTCCTCAAACTCTCTCAGCAGAACCTCATTCCTAGTTCTACCTATGTCGTTAGAACATAGAAAAAAAACAGGAAACTGCAGACCGGTTAGCCTAACATCAGTAGTAGGGAAAATGTTAGAGCCTATTATAAAGGATGTGATAACAGGACACTTAGAAAATATCAACGGGATTAGATAACTTTATATGACTCCTCTTTGGATCTAATACTATCCTTAATTTCTTTTGATAGCCATGGTTGGGCCGCTTTTCCTTTTGTGTTTTTGCGCCAGAAAGGAATGTATAACTGTTGCAATTCATGCATTCGTTCCTTAAATGTTAGCCATTGCCTATCCACCGTCATGCCTTTTAATGAAGCTCCCCAATCTATCATAGCCAACTCACTCCTCATACCTTCGTAGTTTCCTTTGTTTAGATTTAGGATCCTCGTTTCGGATTGGACTTCTTCACTTTCCATCTTAATGTTGTTGGTTCCTACGTGGACCACGACAACTGAATCCTCCCCCTCCCACTCCAAGTTCTTCTCCAGCCATGAGGAGATATCCTTAAGCCTGGCAACACAGCCTTCAGTACTCCCTGTCGTGGCTGCAGAGAACAGTATCTATCCCCCTGACTATACTGTCCCCTACCACTACCACATTCCTTTTACTCCCCCCACTTGAATGGCCTCCTGTACCACAGGTGCCGTGGTCAGTTTGCCCATCCTCCCTACAGTCCTTGTTCTCATCCACAAAGGTAGCAAGTACCTCGTACCTATTAGACAAGGTCAAGGGCTGAGGCTCCTCTATCACTAGATCCTGGGTCCCCATACCTTCCTGACTCGCAGTCACACCCTCCTGTCCCTGACCACTGACTAACTCTGAAGTACTGCTTAACCTAAGGGGTGTGACTGCCTCCTGGAACAAAGTGTCCAGGTAACTCTCCCCTTCCCTGACGCATCGCAGTGTCTGCAACTCGGACTCCAGCTCAACAACTCTGAGCCGAAGTTCCTCGAGCTGCAGGCACTTACCGCAGATGTGGTTGCTCAGGATCTCATTGGTCTCCACCAACTCCCACATGCTGCAGTTACGACACACCACCTGCCCTGCCATCTCTATCTTACCTTATTTTATTTATATAATTATTAAGCTAGTTTAAGTTATAATGTAATAGCAGTTATTATTCTCCCAGCTCTTAATTTAACCCAGTTCCTTAACTTAGAGAGGGAAAAAAAGCTGTACTACTCACCAACCAATCACCTACCTGCTGCCCTGTGAGTCACTCCGTGATTTTTTGATTCCACTGCTCTCAGCGAGTTTATTTATTTAATTAAACTTAAATTTAAATTAGATAGGCAGCGTTTGGGCTGATAGGTGGCTAGTAACATTCGCGCCACACAAGCGCCGGGCAATGACTTTCTCCAACAAGAGAGAGTCTAACCACCGCCCCTTGACATTCAATGGCATTACCATCGTCGAATCCCCCACCATCAACATCCTGGGGGGGTCACCATTGACCAGGACCAGCCACTGGACCAGGGCACATAAATACTGTGGTAACAAGAGCAGGTCAGAGGCTGGGTATTCTGTGAGTGTCTCACCTCCTGACTCCCCAAAGCCTTTCCACCATCTACAAGGTACAAGTAAGGAGTGTGAGGGAATACTCTCCACTTGCCTGGATGAGTGCAGCTCCAACAACACTTAAGAAGCTCGACACCATCCAGGAAAAAGCAGCCCACTTGATGGGCACCCCATACACCACCTTAAACATTCGCTCCCTCCACCAATGGTGCACCGTGGCTGCAGTGTGCACCATCTGCAAGATGCACTGCAGCAACTCGCCAAGGCTTCTTCGGCAGCACCTCCCAAACCCACGAACTCTACCACCTAGAAGGACAAGGGCAGCAGGCGCATGGGAACATCGCCACCTCCAAGTTCCCCTCCAAGTCACACACCATCCTGACTTGGAAATATATCACCGGTCCTTCATCGTCGCTGGGTCAAAATCCTGGAACTCCCTCCCTAACAGCACTGTGGGAGCACCTTCACCACACGGACTGCAGCGGTTCAAGGCGGCGGTCACCACCACCTTCTCAAGGGCAACTAGGGATAGGCAGCGATGCCCACATCCCAGGAACGAATAAAAAAAGCCACACGTGGCTCTCAAAGCGAGATCGAGATCCTTCCCTCCCCCGTTACCTGGTTTTGTCGCAGCAGCTCCTCGTTCTCCCGTTGGCTCCGTGTCAGGTCCTTCTCCCGCGACTGCGTCTCCTTCACCTGGTGGTTGATCTCCAAGCATTTGCGGGAGTATTGTTCTGACAGCACCTGCAGCTCCCTCTGGAGCGACTCCAGCTCCTCCCTGCGGGGGGGAAGCAGCAAGGAACTCCAAATAAGGAAACAAATCCAGCCAGTGACTGACAGTCACACAAAGCAACACGCGAACACCCAAATGGCAATCACTCCTTTCGACCAGCCACTTTTTAAATCGGCTGCATAGAGTGACACCACGATTCCCGGCCAGAATGGAGATGATTGGGTAATTCCCCCATCAATCACGCACTGCTGTAAGTGACTGGGACTGAGTTTACGCACATAATTTGTATTATGTAACTATCCTCCACTCACTGCATTTTGCTGGAGAAATAATCCTGCTTTTATCAGGAGGCGTTGCTGCAGTTTCGGTCATGAGTTCTGTTACTAAATAGACACTGTAGACTGTTTGCTGTAGTACGCTGTTTAAATAGACTGTTTGCTGAGTAAATAGATGCTGTTTGCTGTATAATAGACTGCTTGCTGTGAGTCCAGCCGTAAGTCCCGCCCCACCTCCAACTCATTGGCTGACAGTGGTGTCAATAGACACTCTGATTTTCTTTTTACACCAGAAAAATAGTTTAAACTCCCGTTGAAGAAAGGCAGCTCCTCTGCGCTAGCTGGTGCCGCTTTCTGAGGGGCCCCCACACATACTGGCTCTGTCTGCGCTTCCCAATTTGACCTCGATTCCCGACAGATGCCTGACATAAACTTCCCAAGGGGTAACCCGTACTCACTGGTGCCGCTTGCGAAGTCTCTCCAAGTCGCTGTTGTTTGCAACGTGCTGAGTGCTGCGCAGTCTCTCCAGCTCCCTCTCCAGCTCCTCACGATGGGCCTTCTTCACCGCTTCAATGGCTGTGACAGAAAACACAGACCAGTGAACTGCCAGCTTTATGGCTGAAATTAATTCTTGCACATCTTTCTTTTAGGCAACTGTTGACAACAGTTTTCCAACATGGCCTAGAACCCAGAACCCCTTATTACCATCTGTGGGCTCAATGAGATCAAGCCCCATTCACCCATCACCTCTGAGCTCACTGACCGACACTGGCTCCCGGTCCGACAACACCTCGCTTTTAAAATTCTCATCCTTCTGTTCAAATCCTTCCATGGCCTCACCCCCTCCCTATCTCTGAAACCTCCGCCAGCCCCGAGATATCTGCGCTCCTCCAATTCTGGCCTCTTGAGCATCCCTGATTTTAATTGCTCCACCATTGGTGGCCGTGCCTTCAGCTGCCTGGGTCCTAAGCTCTGGAATTCCCTCCCTAAACCTCTTCCACCTCTCTACCTCTCTCTCCTCCTTTAAGACGATCCTGAAAACCTACCTCTTTGACCAAGCCCTGTCCTAATATCGCCTTATGTGGCTCGGTGTCAAATTTTATTTGATAATCGCTCCTGTGCAACGCCTTGGGACGTTTTACTATGTTAAAGGCGCTAGATAAATGCAAGTTGTTGTTGTTATGGGTGGCGATGTTTCATACGGGCGAGTGACCTGGCTTCAAAGTAGAGAGTCTGGGACCACAAGCTTCATCTTTCAATTAAACCTAAGAGGGAGATGACATAAGAAAACTACTAGGCACTTGGTCTAAGCGTTAAACAAAGCTTCAATCAACTGTTTTCAACATGGAGATCTAGTTGTGTCCTTCACTAGTTCCTGTTGAAGAATGTCCTGAGCAAGCTGGGCCCGTGCCCGAGTATTTATACTCTCCCTGGACAGCGCCACCAGCAGGCCACCCAGTATTATTTCATAAGTCATTTCCACATGAATGACAAGATTCATGTCAGGAGATATGATGGAAGAGCTGAGAATTTACATATACTTGTACAAGCCGCAAGGATTATATGAGGAAGGTTGAAACAAGAGGCAAAGGTCTGAGGTGGATTGGAAATTGGCTTAACCAGAGACTGCAAACGGTACAAAAGCAAAACACCGCGGATGCTGGAAATCTGAAATAAAAACAGAAAATGCTGGAAATACACGGAGCTATATAGAGTGCTTATTTTTGAACGATTTTAAATTTTTTCCCCCCCAGAAGGCAGTTCACCTTTAAGGGCTCGAGACTGCTTTCAAAACTGACAGCCTTGCTTTAAGAGAATGCAGCGTCGCCACAGCGACGCGACATCGGGCCTCCGGCTGAGATCACAGCCTGAAGCAGCGCATTCCTCGCTGCTTCAGGCTTTAGGACTGCGTGCTAAAATCATTCAAATTAGCGGGCCTCACCAAATTAACGCGCTGCCTGTGCTTTCTAAACGGGTGCGAGCAAATCTCGCCCCGCGGTGGCCCCGCCCGTTTTGGGGCCTTATCGAATTTCACTCCCCCCCCCCCCCCCACCCACCATGCCGAGTGTCAGCGGGCTATTTGACTGTGGGAAGCGTCACAGGTGAGTCATATCTTGTCCTCAGCGGACATCCACATGCTTTCTAAAGGGTGACTGGAGAGGGAAGCCGACCTCGTGTTTCCCCTCCCTAGACCAGACGTGCTTGCGGCCAGCTGTAGCTCTCCTGTAGAATCTTGGCCACGGCACGCAATCTCAGCACAGATTGGGATTGGTACCTGGCCCCCCACCCCCGGCCCCCCACAAGGTATATATGGCTTAGCATCACACCAGGGGGGGCACACATACCTGCTCAGTCAACAGAAGACCTTTTATTCAGGTATTTTACACGTTAATACTGTTGTTTGGGGAAACCGTAGAGTAGAGTAGACACACCAAGAATAGAGTTCGCATTCCCCCTTTTAGTGACATCAATAAGTCCTGTTTCCAATCGTGTCAAGAATATATGGTCAACTGGCCATGCGTGAGGTCATGTGCCCATTCACTGAGGCCTCTCATTCATCTCTTTGCCTTTGTTTTGTCCCTGCTCAAATGCTTCTCTCTCTTCTCCCTTCACTGATTCATGAGGTTAAATGCCTATTTATGAAGTCAACTGTCAATTCTTAAGGTCATTTTTTTTTTCCCTTGAGGTAACTGGATAAGACTCGAAGGGGAAATTCCACACAGGTGGGCATGTCACAGACTACCTCGAACAACTCAGCATCCACAGCCCTCTGGGGCAGAGAATTCCAAAGGTTCACAACCCTCTGAGTGAAGAAATTTCTCCTCATCTCAGTCCTAAATGGCCGGCTCCTTAATTCTGAGACTATGACCCCTAGTTCTGGACTCTCCAGCCAGGGGAAACAGCCTCTCAGCATCTACCCTGTCAATCCCTCTAAGAATTTTATACGTTTCAATGAGATCACCTCTCATTCTTCTAAACTCCAGAGAATATAGGCCCATTCTACTCAATCTCTCCTCATAGGAGAGTCCTCTCAACACCAGAAATCAATCTAGTGAACCTTCGTTGCACCCCCTCTAAGGCAAGTATATCCTTCCTTAGGTAAGGAGACCAAAACTGTACACAGTACTCCAGGTGTGGTCTCACCAAAGCCCTGTATAATTGCAGCAAGACTTCCTTACTCTTATACTCGAACCCCACCTTGCAATAAAGGCTAACATACCATTTGTCTTCCTAATAGCTCGTTGTACCTGCATGTGTACAAGAACCCCCAAATACAGGAAACTTTCGTTTATCCGGCACCCAAATATCCGGAATTCTCGCTTAACCGGCAAAAATCATCCTCCGAAAACTCCTCTCAAATAACCGGCAATGTTGCCGAGTCGCAGTCGAGTCTCCGCGAACGCCGAGTGCTCCGAAAAATCCTCTCAAATAACCGGCAATGTTGCCGATCCCGAGTCCGAGTCAGAGTCCGCGAACGCCGATTTAGTCAGTAGGGGTACTTTTCAAAAGTGCCACTACTCGGCCTCCTGGCGCTGTTGCAAGTCCGAAACATTGCAGTAGCAGGAGTAGATTCTCCCGTGCTGCTTGGAGTCTCTTTGTTAAAAATAGCCTCGGTAGATATAACTCTCTGTTATCCGGTACTTTCGATAAACCGGCACCACGCCGGTCCCGTCGATGCCGGATAAACGAAAGTTTCCTGTACCTCAGAATACCAACATTTACTAGTCTCTCACCTATTAAAAAATATTCTGCTTTTCTATTCTTCCTACCAAAGTGGATAATTACACACTTCCCCACATTATAATCCATCTGCCACCTTCTTGCCCAATCACTCAACCGGTCTATACCCCTTTGCAGCCTCTTTTCACCCTCCTCACAGCTTACTTTCCCACTTAGCTTTGTATCATCAGCAAATTTGGATATATTACACTCGGTCCCCTTATCTAAGTTATTGATATAGATTGTGAATAGCTGAGGCCCAAGCACTGATCCTTGCGGCACTCCACTAGTTACAGCCTGCCAACCCGAAAATGACCCGTTTATTCTTACGCTCTGTTTTCTGTCCATTAACCAATCCTCAATCCATGCTAATATATTACCCCCAATCCCATGAGCTCTAATCTTGTGTAACAACCTCTTGTGTGGCACCTTATCAAATGCCTTCTGAAAATCCAAATATACTACATCTACTGGTTCCCCTTTATCTACCCTGCTAGTTACACCCTCAAAAAAACTCTACGAGATTTGTCAAACACGATTTCCCTTTCATAAAACCGTGAAATGAAAATGAAAAAGGGCATCTAAGAATGACGTTGAAGATTTGGTGGCCAATCAGATGAATTTAGTTCTCCCTAATGTGTAGTACATCTGGGTCAAACAGGACTGATCAAACAATCAGGAAGCTTTGCCTCAGAAATGTCACTGTACCAGAGAGCCCACAGAATTCTAAATTCTATTCAATGAAGTTCCGTGTGCATGAACAGGGGCTGAAGTCAGCCGTGGCTCAGTGGGTCGCTCTCTCGCCTCTGGGTCAGAAGGTTGTGGGTTCACAGTCCCACTCCAGAGACTTGAGCACAAAATCTAGGCTGACGTTCCCACTGCAGTACTGAGGGAGTGCTGCGCTGTCGGAGGTGCCGTCTTTCGGACGCGACGTTAAACCGAGGCCCCGTCTGCTCTCTCAGGTGGAGGTAAATGATCCCATGGCACTACTTCGAAGAGCAGCAGGGGAGCTCTCCCCGGTGTCCTGGCCAATATTTATCCCTCAACCAACAGCACTAAAAGCAGATTATCTGGTCGTTCCTACAGTGCTGTTTGTGGGAGCTTGCTGTGCGCAAATTGGCTGCCACGTTTCCTACATTACAACAGTGACTACACTTCAAAAAGTATTTAATTGGCTTTAAAGCGCTTTGGGATATACTGAGGTCATGAAAGGAGTTATACAAAGACAAGACTTTCAAAGTAGCCCCCCAGAATATAGGGAGCTCTCCACAAAAGTGTCTCCTGGCAGATTAGTTTAGACTTGGGCATAAAGTGCAAAATCAAAATCGCCTTCCTCCGCCCCTTAACATGGCAAGTATTGGGTCTGCGATAGCCTCCTCATACCAGAGATGGTGGCGTCGGTTTCCTCGGACAGGAGTCGGTCTTTGTCGTATTGGACCTTCTCTATCTCCCGCTTGTGCTGTCGCTGAAGCTCCTCCATTGCCTTCCGATGAGATTCCTCCATCTCCAGGAAGCCACGCTCACAGGTTGCCTGCAACGTTGAAAGGGTCAGAGCGGTGAGGGCGAAACAGCTCGTGGGGAGAGGGGTTGATGGGCGAGGGAGAAGAGAAAGGAAAGGCCAGGATTCCACTCCCGGGGCTAAAAGGGTTCATTTACGAGGGCAGGTTGCATAGACCAGGCTCGTATTCCCTTGAATATAGAAAGTTAAGGGGTGATCTAACTGAGGTGTTTAAGATGAGTTGATAGGGTAGATAGAGAGAAACTATTTCCTCTGGTTGGGGCGGGGCAAGTCCAGAACAAGGGGGCATTACCTTAAAATTAGAGCTCAGCTGTTCAGGGGTGATGTCAGGAAGCACTTCTTCACACAAGGGGTAGTGGGAAATGGAAATCCCCCCCCCCCCCCCCCCCCCCAAAAAAAAAAAGCTGTTGAGGCTTCTGGGGGCAATTGAAAATTTCAAAACTGAGATTGATTTTTGTTAGGCAAGGGTATTAAGGGTTACGGAACCAAGGCGGGTAGATGGAGTTATGATACAGATCAGCCATGATCTCATTGAATGGCAGAAGAGACTCGAGGGGCTGAATGGGCTCCTCCTGTTCCTATGATTGATTCCCTAGGGCCCTACTGGTGAGGACCTCAAGTGAGGACAGCATCAGGATTGGTTGTGATGCTCTCGATGGTTGACTAGCCTGCTGACACGTTTGAAGAACGGTCACTTGGGCGAGATAGGAGAGGCCAGCTTGTGCTCGTGGAAAGGTGTGACCGCACTGTGAGCTAGCACGGTGAGTGGAGATAGAATCATAGAGTGATACGCACAGAAGGAGGTCATTAGCCACATTGTGCCTGTGCTGGCTCAATGAAAGAGCTCTCCAATTAGCCCCACTCCCCTGCTCTTTCCCCACAGCCCTGCAAATTTTTCCTTTTCAAGTATTTATCCAATTCCCTTTTGAAAGTTATTATTGAATTTGCTTCCACATCCCTTTCAGGCAGCGCGTTCCAGGTCACAACAACTCACTGCGTAATTTATTTTATCCTGATGTCGCCTCTGGTTCTTTTGCCAATTATCTTAATTCTTTGCCCTCTGGTTATCGATCCCTCTGCTACTTGAAACAGTTTCTCCTTATTTACTCTAGCAAAACCCTTCAAATCTCCCCTTAACCTTCTCTGCTCTGAGGAGAACAATCCCAGCTTCTCTAGTCTCTCCAAGCCAATTGAAATCTTTTATTCCAGGTACCATTCTAGTAAATCCCCTCTGCACCCTCTCTAAGGCCTTGACATCCTTCCTAAAGTGTGATGCCCAGAATCGAACACAATACTCCAGCTGGGGCCTAACCAGTGCTTTATAAAGGTTTAGCATAACTTCCTTGCTGTTAGAACATAAGAAACAGGAGTCGGCCAATCGGCCCCTCGAGCCTGCTCCGCCATTCAATAAGATCATGGCTGATCCAATCTTGGCCTCAACACCACTTTCCCGCTCTCTCCCCATACCCCTTGACTCCCTTGTAGTTCAAATGTCTGTCAATCTCCGCCTTGAATATATTTAATGACTCCGCCTCCACGGCTCTCCGGGGTAGAGAATTCCAAAGATTCACGACCCTCTGAGAGAAGAAATTCCTCCTCATCTCCGTCTTAAATGGGCGACCCCTTATTCTGAAATTATGCCCCCTCGTTCTAGATTCCCCCACGAGGGGAAACATCCTCTCCGCATCCACCCTATCAATCCCCCTCAGAATCTTATATGTTTCAATAAGATCACCTGTTGTACTCTATTCCTCTATTAATAAAGCCAAGGATCGTATATGCTTTTTTAAAAAAAAATAGCCCTCTCAACTTGTCCTGCCACCATCAAAGATTTGCGTACATACACCCCCAGGTCTCTCTGTTCCAGCAGCCCCTTTTAAATTGCACCATTTAGTTTATATTGCCTTTCCTCATTCTTCCAACCATAATGAATCACCTCGCGCTTCTCTGCATTAAATTTCATCTGCCGTGTGTCTGCCCGTGGGAGATGGGGAGAAGAGCATTGACAACAGCGCCCAGCGGGCTCAGAGCGCGAGTGCCCACAGCGAGAGCCTGCCCGTCTTTGTCCGTGCCGTCGCTATGGCAGGGATCCAGCGGAATGGCCTTTACTTGTCTCGAGCGAGCTCCCCTACCTGAGAGATGAAGCCTTTCGGAATCTGCGCTCTCAGCTCCTCGGGCGACCTTACTAGTCCCTGGAGCCGGTTGCTCTGCTCCCGGAAAGATTCCAGCTCTCTCCTGGCTTGATCCAGCTGTAGATTGAGGGAGGCGATCTGAAATTTGAGGAAGAGGAAACTATTCAAATCCTTGAAAATGGCCTGTAAATTTTCCAAGTCATGCAGATTTCCATCAATGATCCAGGATTCTCAGCAGCATGATGGGAGCACTGGGAATCAAATTTCAAAACCGAAATCGCTAAGTTTTTGTTAGGCAAGGGTACTGAGGAATCCGGAACCAAGGCGGGTAGATGGAGTTGAGATACAGATCCGCCATGATTTGATTGAGTGGTGGAACAGGCTCGAGGGGCTGAATGGCCTCCTCCTGTTCCTAAAGCTGCAGTAAGGTGAACACAACTGAGCAGCACAGATGTACAAACTGTCTCGGCAGATCAGAGACCCACTGACATAAGAACATAAGAAATAGGAGCAGGAGTCGGCCATTCGGCCCTTCGAGCCTGCTCTACCATTCAATGAGATCATGGCTGATCTTCTGCCTCAACTCCATTCACCGGCCCTATCGCTATATCCGTCGATGCCCTTACTAGTCAGAAATCTATCGACTTCTGTTTTGAATATACCCAATGACTGAGCCTCCACAGCCCTCTGGGGTAGAGAATTCCAAAGATTCACCACCCTCTGAAGAAATTTCTCCTCATCTCAGTCCTGAATGGCCTACCCTTTATCCTGAGGCTGTGGCCCCTGGTTCTAGACTCCCCAGCCAAGGGAAACATTCTCCCAGCATCCACCCTATCAAGTCCTGTAATAATTCTGGGTGACACATGAGACTTGCACAGTCTGGGCAGTAAATGAGGGAGAGGGGTGATGGTAAGCTCGTAGAGTGTCAGTCTCCTTAGCTAGAACAGCGATATCAAAGTGCCTGAGGTTGGGTCATATGTGGGCTCCGTATAAGAGGTTGCAGTTGGCATTAATGCATTGGTCAAAATATAGTACAGGAAAACCAAATGGGCTTTAATGTTGTGCCAATACATTTCTTGTTTGATGCGCTGAATGCATCGCCATAAACTTCTCCCACTTGTGACTGACCTGCAGTACTTCACTTAGTGACACATGAGGGTGTCAGCCGTGGCTCAGTTGGCAGCACTCTCATTTCTCAGTCAGAGGTCGTGGGTTCGAGTCCCACCCCAGACACCCGAGCACATAATCCTGGATGACACTCCCAGTGCAGTACTGAGGGAGTGCTGCACTGTTGGAGGTGCCATCTTTCGGGTGAGACATTAAACCGAGGCCTTGCCTGCCTCTCAGTTGAACGTAAAAGATCCTATGGCACTACTTTGAAGAAGAGCTCTCCCCAAGTGTCCTGGGCAATGTTTATCCCTCAATCAACGCCTAAAAACAGATTATCTGGTCATCATAACATTCCTGTTTGCGGGACCTTGCTGATCGCAAATTGGCTGCCACGTTTCCTACATTACAACAGTGTACTGCATTTCATAAAAGTACTTCATTAGCTGAAACGGGCTTTGGGAGGTCATGATAGGTGCTATAAAATGCAAGTCTATCTTTCTTTTTGGCCTGTGACAGACTGGTTCCCCGTAGGCTGGGGCCCACAGAGCAAAAGTGTCTCTAATTTGGAATTGCTCGGATAATCTCACTCCGATAAAACGGCAGAGGACATGTATGGGAAATGGAAAAGTGTCACACCCTGATACAGGAGATCGTGCTCTCCTGAGAGCGGCACTTTGCAAGGGGGCAAGTAAGGGAGCTCTACTCTGTATTAAATGGTGCTCGAATCAGACACTGGGCATCTGAAATGGAAAGAGTTCTGTTCTCCGACACGAACTCTAACAAACACAAGCACAAAATTCGCAAAAAATGTTACAAAACAAGTAAATCGAAGTGACAGCCACCAACAACAACAACTTGTATTTATATAGCGCTTTTAACATAGTAAAACGTCCCAAGGCGCTTCACAGGAGCGATTATCAAACAAAATTTGACACCAAGCCACATAAGGAGATATTAGGACAGCTTGGTCAAAGAGGTAGGTTTTAAGAAGCTTCTTAAAAAGAGGAGAGAGACATAGTAAGCAGGAGAGGTTTAGGGAGGGAATTCCAGAGCTTAGGGTCATCCACTCAGCCTGACCAGCGGTGGCGCCATCACCTGTGACTGGTCACCTGTGTGAGGGAGGACCGCCAGAGGCTATGAGGGTAAAGGGGAGAAAATACCTGACCCAAAAAAACCACGTCACGCTTTGAAAAGCATGCTGGGATCTTTGGTCAATCTAATTTTTTGATCATGATGCGGAGATGCCGGTGTTGGACTGGGGTGGACAAAAGTGAGAAGTCGCACAACACCAGGTTATAGTCCAACAGTTTTATCTGAAATCACAAGCTTTCGGAGCTGTTGCCCCTTCGTCAGGTGAAGTGAAGGAATACGAATCGGCAAAGCATATATAGACCGAGAACAATGCCTGTGTAGCGTACAATGTCAGACGACTACAGTTAATCTTTCTGACTGCCTTTTATCACACCGATGCTTTGCCGATTTGAATTCCTTCACTTCACCTGACGAAGGAGCAGCAGCTCCGAAAGCTCGTGATTTCAGATAAAACTGTTGGACTATAACCTGGTGTTGCGCGACTTCTAATTTTTTGATGACCGCACTTAGTGGTGAGAATGTGGAACACGTGGAGTGGTTGAGGCGAATAGCAGAGGTGCATTTACAGGGAAGCGAGATAAGCGCATGAGGGAGAAAGGATATGCTGATAGGGCGAGATGAAGAGGGGTGGGAGGAGGCTCGTGTGGAGAATAAACACCGGCACGGAACAGCTGTCCAAATGGCCTGTTTCTGTGCCGTACGTTGTACATTCACGCCGCCCCATAACTCCAGGCCTCACAGGCCTACCTCCTTCTTCAGTCGCTCCGTGGTCCCCGATGTCCCGCTGTCGTTCAAGCCGGAGCTGGAAGGCCGCAAGCAGACGATAGGGACCTGCTTGTGATCCCGCAGTGGAATGCGCTCGAGCTCCAGCCATTTGACCTCGATGTCTTTGCCGAGTGGCTCGGGTATCTGGGGGGCCACGGCGCTCCGCTCCGCTCCTCTCCGCGGGCTGTCGTTCAGGTTGGCGGATTCGAACCACTTGCTGCGCTCGGCTATCCGCTGGGCCTGGTCGCGCTGCAGCTCGTCCACCCGGGCGGAGTCCGGCGCGCGCGAGACGGCGGAGTCCTGCGCGCGCGGCTGCTGGACCGGCTCCAGCTCCACGCAGTCGGACGGCGGCAGGCGCTGCTCGTGGCCGTCTGCCCTGCGACTGCTCCGCTGGACGTCTGGTCGCGTCCTGTCCGCAGCCGCCGCCGCCGCCTCTTGTCTCGCTGCGTTCCTTCTTGCAATTGTGTCGCGGAAAGTGTTTTCTTTGTTACTGTCTGTTAAACTAGAATGTCAAAAAAAAAAATGGATTATTGAAACCAGTTGCCACTAAATAATCGCAATGCCTCAGCAACCAACATTTATATAGCGTCTTTAACGTAGTAAAACGTCCCAAGGTGTTTCACAGGAGCGTTATAAAACAAAACTTAACACCAAGCCACGAGGAGATATTCGAACAGGAAGCTTGGTCGAAGAGGTAGGTTTTAAGGAGCGTCTTAAAGGACGAAAGGGAGGTCATAGAGTCATAGAGTCATACAGCACAGAAAGAGGCCCCTCGGCCCATCGTGTCCGCGCTGGCCATCAAGCCCTGTCTATTCTAATCCCAGAAACTGATAGCCAAGTTCCGCACCCATGAGGACGGCCTCAACCGGATCTCGGTTTCATGTCACGCTACAGGACGTGACTCGACATTGTTGTCTGGTTCACAGATGTGATTTCCAGTTTTTTTTAAAAAAAGTTAAAGGCTTAACTGCAGACTGCAGCATTTGACACGTTGGACCCCCTGTGACCCACCTCATTGTCTTAGCTGTACTCTGCTGTGTCTTTGATGTAATGCCTCCCTGACGGATTGTATCTCTGCAGACACATTGTTCTCTGTCTATATATATACTGTGTAATCGATTTGTATTCCCTCACTGTACCTGACGAAGGAGCAGAGCTCCGAAAGCTCGTAATTTCAAATAAAACTGTTGGACTATAACCTGGTGTTGTGCGACTTCTCATTTTTATTCTAATCCCATTTTCCAGCACTTGGTCCGTAGCCTTGTATGCTATGGCGTTTCAAGTGCTCATCTAAATGCTTCTTGAATGTTGAGGGTTCCTGCCTCTACCACCCTTTCAGGCAGTGAGTTCCAGATTCCAACCACCCTCTGGGTGAAAAAGTTTTTCCTCAAATCCCCTCTAAACCTCCTGCCCCTTACCTTGAAACTATGCCCCCTGGTTATTGACCCCTCTACTAAGGGGGAAAGTTCCTTTCTATCTATCCTGTCTATGCCCCTCATAATTTTGTACACCTCAATCAGGTCCCCCCTCAGCCTTCTCTGCTCCAAGGAAAACAACCCCAGCCTGTCCAGTCTCTCTTCATAGCTGAAACGCTCCAGCCCAGGTAACATCCTGGTGAATCTCCTCTGCACCCTCTCCAATGCAATCACATCCTTCCTATAGTGTGGCGACCAGAACTGCACACAGTATTCCAGCTGTGGCCTAACTAGCGTTTTGTACAGCTCCATCATAACCTCCCTGCTCTTATATTCTATGCCTCGGCTAATGAAGGCAAGTATCCCATAAGCCTTTTTAACCACCTTATCTACCTGTCCTGCTGCCTTCAGGGATCTATGTACATGCACACCAAGGTCCCTCTGATCCTCTGTCCTTCCTAGGGTCCTACCATTCATTGTGTATTCCCTTGCCTTGTTAGTCCTCCCAAAATGCATCACCTCACACTTTTCAGGGTTAAATTCCATTTGCTAAGGTGGAGAAGTGGAGAGGTTTAGGGCGGGAATTGCAGAGTTTAGGGCCCAGGCAGCTGAAGGCACGGTGACCTATGGTGGGGTGAAGGAAGTGGGGGATGGCTCAGAGGCCAGTGATGGAGGAGCGCAGAGATCTCAGGGGGAGTGTTGTAGGGCTGGAGGAGGTTACAGAGATAGGGAGGGGCGAGGCCGTTTGAACACGAGGATGAGAATTTTAAATCTGAGAGATCCACAACAGTGCATGAGACCAACAACATTTTTAGGGGTGACTCTTTGGTCCCTCGTCCCAGGAAGATGCTGAGTTTTAATTCCGGTTCTGCTCAATGTTGCAGGGTTCACTAATATTTACTGGCCATGATCCTGAGATTCTCCCCTCCCCCCCCTCGTCCTTTCCTGAAGATGCTGACTCATTCTAGTATATGGCTCCATGATGCCAGACTCACTCCAGGACTCCACCCAGGCTTTGGACGTTAGTAAGCTGTGATGGTCCCCACAACTGATTTAGACAAGCCCAATCCTGTCCTCAAGCGATGTGCGTCAGCTGTGGCTCAGCTGGTAGCACCCTCACCTGTGGGTCCAAGTCCCCCTCCAGAGACTTGAGTACAAAAATCTAGGCTGACGCTCCAGTGCAGTGCTGAGGGAGTGCCGCACTGTCAGAGGAGCCGTCTTTCAGATGAGACGTTAAACCGAGGCCCCATCTGCCCTCTCGGGTGGACGTAAAAGATACCATGGCACTATTTCGATAGAAGAGCAGGGGAGTTCTCCCCGGTGTCCTGGGGCCAATATTTATCCCTCAACCAACATCACCAGAACAGATGATCTGGTCATTATCCCATTGCTGTTTGTGGGAGCTTGCTGTGCGCAAATTGGCTGCCGCGTTTCCCACATTACAACAGTGACTACAGCTCAAATAGTACTTCATTGGCTGTCAAGCGCTTTGGGACGTCCGGTAGTTGTGAAAGGCGCTATGGAAATGAAAGTCTTTCTTCCTTTACTAGCAGTGGGCACTGGATAGTGATCAGGATCAGGAACGCTGGCTGATTGTTTGCCCTCTCTAGCCCAGGCATCTACAGCTAACTGCAGAGTGTACATCGAGCCCCTCAAATGAGATCTATCAACGCAGCCAGGGCTCGAACCTGGGGCCTACCTGCTCCTGGAGGACTCCTAGTCAAACAGTGCGGTTACCCAGTGAGGCTCTGGACCAGCTCTCTCACACTTACAACTAAAAACTGTCCCATTTCTAAAAAAACTTTTCCACCTTCAGTCCAGTGACTTGCAGGCAGGTTAACAGTAGCCCTGGCCTTTGGTACATAGGAAGGAACATATCAACAGGAGGAGGCCATTCAGCCCCTCGAGCCTGTTCCGCCATTCAATTAGATCATGGCCGCTCTGTACCTTAACTCCATCCACCCGCTTTGGTTCTGTAACCCTCAATACCCTTACCCAACAAAAAAATCCATCAATCTCAGTGTTGAAAGCTCCAATTGACCCCACCAGCCTCAACAGCTTTTAGATCATGGCTGATCTGTATATTAACGCCACCTATCCGCCTTGGTTCCGTAACCCTTAATACCTTTACCTACTAAAAATCTATCAATCTCCGCTTTGAAATTTTCAATTGTCCCCCAGCTTCAACAGCTTTTTTTGGGGGGGGGGGGGGGAAAGAGTTCCAGATTTCCACCACCCTTTGTGTGAAGAAGTGCTTCCTGACATCACCCCTGAACGGCCTGGCTCTAATTTTAAAGTTATGCCCCTTGTTCTGGACTCCCCCCACCAGAGGAAATAGTTTCTTTCTATCTATCCTATCAACTCCTTTAATCATCTTAAACACCTCGATTAGATCACCCCTTAATCTTCTATACTCGAGGGAATACAAGCCTAGTCTATGCAATCTGTTCACAATTTAACCCCTTTAGCCCCGGTGTCATTCTGGTGAATCTGCGCTGCCCCCCCTCCAAGGCCAATATCTCCTTCCTGAGGTGCGGTGCCCAGAACTGAACGCAGTGCCCCTGATGGGGTCTAAGCACAGCTTTATATAACTGTAGCATAACTTCCTCCCCTGCAAGTGCCAGGATGAACTGGGGGGGGGGGGGAGGGGCGAAATGTGCCCGTGTCACTGTGACAATTGTATAAAATATTTTCAAGTAACTGAACAGTTGGGTTTAGGAAGACAGAGCAGTAGTGCATACCTGCAACAGCCACAGCTCCACAGGAGTGTGCTGTGTACGTGAGCAGATGAAGCTAGGGCATCTCCTGCCCCAGTGCACGCCATCCAACCATATCGAGGAATGGCTTCGAGTTGTTGGCTTTCTAAGTTGGCATCTACTGGATTTTACAGCCCTGATTGGGCAGAACCTTTCATTTAGCATTGGCACAAAGTTCATGTGGTGCACTGGACTGGCACGAAGGTGGCAAGCAATGGCCAACTCACCTCTTGGCAGCGGTAGGCTTCAATGTGCGGGACACGCAAGAGCACAAAGCATTCAGGGCAACAGCGGGTAAAGGTGGCAGGAAGTAAGATTCCGTGCCCACAGAGTCAAGCATCCACTAGCCCTGTTGGTGAGACGGAGAGACGTTGCAGTTTCACACTGGGACAGCAGCAGCAGCTTTCTGCCAAGGCCACTTTGCAATAAACAGGCCCATTGTTTGGTCAAGTGCCCAGTGCAGACAGGTGCCAGCATCAGAGTCAATGCAGTTGGAGCTCAAAAGATTAAAATTAAAGGGCTTGTCTACAGTAGTAGTAGGTGGGGTACCACAGAGCTCCAAATCGTGGGAAGGAAACGGAAGAGGGAATCTGCAGTCAGATTAGAGAGGTGACTCGGAATAATAGAATTCCGAAAATATGGGCGGGACTCCCCTCCTCCAACAGTGAGAAGTCGCACAACACCAGGTTATAGTCCAACAGCTTTATTTGAAATCACAAGCTTTCGGAGCGGCTGCTCCTTCGTCAGGTGAAGTGAAGAGATGCATATAGGCACAGCATATATAGTCAGAGAACACTGCCAGATGACTACAGTTAATCTTTCCAACTGCCCTTTATCACACCTCGGCAGAGAGATAATCACGGCAACAGGCCCACAAGGGCAGAGACGCTGCTGGCTCTGCTTATGAGCAATGGAATAGATCAGGTAGATGAGCACTTTGGAAAGAGTGACTACAATACGATATGGTTTAAGAGCCAACTAGAAAGGGGAAGGATCAGTGCAGGATCTGGGGGCTGCTTTCAGCAGTATCAGGATCGAGGTAGCTGGGGTGAGGTAGAAGGAGAAATTGACGCACAGAACTGTGGGAGCAACAGTGGGATGTTTCTAAAAAAACAAAAAGATTGGAAAGGTACAGAATAAGAATATTCCATTAAAAAAAAATAAGGGAACTAGTCGTAATTTCAGGTGTCACGGATAAAAGTTTAGAAACCGACTAAAACTGCAGAGGGCCTGAATAATGAAAAAACTAAAGGAGAAGGTGAGGAAATAAGAAGAGATTACAAGCGAGATAAGGAAAGCTAGGAGGGTGCTTAACATATTTAAAGGAACAAAAGTGAGAAGTCGCACAACACCAGGTTATAGTCCAACAGTTTTATTTGAAATCACAAGCTTTTGGAGCTGCTGCTCCTTCGTCGGGTGAAGTGAAGGAATACGAATCGACAAAGCATATATAGACAGAGAACAATGCCTGTGCAGCGTACAATGTCAGACGACTACAGTTAATCTTTCTGACTGCCTTTTATCAGTTTCTGACAGTTCTGACGAAGGGTCATCGACCTGAAACTTTAACTCTGTTTCTCTCTCTGCAGATGCTGCCTGACCTGCCGAGTATTTCCAGCATTTTGTTTTTATTTCAGATTTCCAGCATCCGCAGTATTTTGCTTTTGTAACAGGAACAGCAAAGTATTTTACAAGTATATCAATAAAAAGAAAATTGTTAAAAGTGAGGTGGAACCCCTGGGAGGAGAGGATTGTCAACTTGTAAATGATCAAGAAATGGTGGAGGTATTTCATAAATCCACAGAGGGCAGTGTACGCCAGCTCATTAAATATATTTAAGAGGGAATTAGATATATTTCTACAGGCAAAAGGGGTTAAGGGTTACGGAGAGAAGGCGGGGACGGGATACTGAATTGAAGGATCAGCCATGATCTCATTAAATGGCGGAGCAGGCTCGAAGGGCCGGATGGCCTACTCCTGCTCCTATCTTCTATGTATCTATGTATCTATGTATC
The DNA here is from genome assembly GCA_030390025.1 of Squalus acanthias. Lineage (NCBI taxonomy): Eukaryota > Metazoa > Chordata > Chondrichthyes > Squaliformes > Squalidae > Squalus > Squalus acanthias. Next base: position 305,031 of record JASTWF010000474.1, read on the forward strand.
CTTTGGGTCGATCTTTACTAAAGAGAGAAGGATATGGGCGAGGAGGTGAATCTTGAAATGGCCGAGAATGAGATGAGTAATGTTATGCAAAAAGGACATTTTTAGAGAAGTTGGTTAGGCTGAACAACAGCTTGCATTTATATAGCGCCTTTAATGTAGTGAAACGTTCCAAGGCGCTTCACAGGAGCGTAATCAACAATGGGGACATTAGTACAAAAAGCAAAATACTGCGGATGCTGGAAATCTGAAATAAAAACAGAAAATGCTGCAAATACTCAGCAGGTTGGGCAGCATCTGTGGAGAGAGAAACAGAGTTAACGTTTCAGGTCGATGACCCTTCGTCAGAACTGGAAAAAGTTGGAGATCGAACCGGTTCTCTTTCACATGGCAGCTGTCTTTCATTCTGCCAGTGCCATTTACACTTCGAGAGTCATCTTTTGTTTCTTAACTTGTCCCATTACCATCTCCTTTTGCCTTGCACCATCATCCCTTTTGTCTCTTAATCTCTCCTGCCTTCCATCCTATCACTGACCTTCCCTTTTGTTCTTTCCTCCCCTCCCCCCTTTCCCTGCCCCTGCACTTGCTTAAAAACCTGTTCCATCTCCAGCTTTTTCCAGTTCTGACGAAGGGTCATCGACCTGAAACGTTAACCCTGCTTCTCTCTCCACAGATGCTGCCTGACCCGCTGAGTATTTCCAGCATTTTCTGTTTTTATTTTATGGGGATATTAGGACAGGTGACCAAAAGCTTGGTCAAAGAGGTAGGATTTAAGGAGCGTCTTAAAGGAGGGGAGAGAGGTAGAGAGGCGGAGAGGTTTAGGGAGGGAATTCCAGAGCTTAGGGCCTAGGCAGCTGAAGGCACGGCCGCCAATGGTGGAGCGATGACAAGGAAGACAAAATACATCCTAGAATCATGAGGGAGGAAATTGGAGAGGCCCTAGAAATCATATTTCTGGGCTCTATCGCATGTGGTCTGGAGAGTGGCCAATGACCCTTTTTTTAAAAAGGGAGACAGAGCTAATCCTGGTAATTACAGGACAGTTATCTTAATGTCTATGGCAGGGAAAATCTTAGAGCCTTTAATTAAGGATGAAATGACCATGTTTTCAGATAAAGAGAAAATAGTTATAAGAAGCCAGCAAGGATTTCAAAAGGAACAATTGCGCTTGATAAACCTCGTAGAATTCTTTGAGGAGATAACAGGCACGGTAGGTAGGGGAAATGCTGCGCTTTAGGAAAGCCTTTGACAAGGTACCACGCAGGCGATTACTCAGGAAGATTAAAGGGGTATGAAATTGGGGGAGGATAGCAAACTGGATAAAAAGTTGGTAAGAAGGGAGAATACAGAGTGTGTTAGAAGGGCAGATTTTCAGAGTGGTCGGAAGTAGGAGGTGGTGTGTCCCACAGGGTTCTGTTCCGAGGCTACCTCTGTTCGCTGTGCATATCAATGACTCAGATACAGGCCTCGAGGGAGTGGTGTTGAAATTTACAGATGATACCAAAATAGCAGATATAGTTAATTCTTCAGAAAAGCAGAGGAAGCTGTGAAGAGATGGCGAGAAGATAATCGCTGAGAAAGTAACAGCTGGAATTCAATGCCAGTAAGTGCGAGGTGATAATGCTTTGGTAAAAAAAATAACAGCAGTAATTATACTCAGAATGGAAGTAGGCCCCGGTGCTGTGGAGGAGCAGGAGGGATTTGGGGGGAAGGACAGGTTCACAGGACATTAAAGGCAGCACCTCAGGTTGATCAGGACATAAGAGAGCTAATGGAATTTTATGTTTTATACCTCTTGAAATAAAATCTAGAAGCTAAGAGCCCATATAAAACTTTAATGAGACCTCAGTTAGAGTACTGTGTGCAGTATTTGGCTTTCTTAGAGAGGGTACAATGCAGATTCACTAGAACGCTCCTTAGTATGAGGAAATACAAAGAAAGACTTGAAAAATTGGGTCTTTTTCTTTCGAACACCGCAGATTATGGGGCAATATGATACATGCATTTAACATTATAGCAGGATGGGACAGGGGAGACAGAAGTAGACTCTTTCCAGTAGTCGAGGGCCCAGATATTGACAGCAATGGAACCGATACCGCCCGTTTTGCGCCACCGCGCGAGGCGAATTTCTAGGCCCTGGGGTCTCGAACGAGTCGCCATAGATACACGATCAAATGTGAGAGATTTAAAACAGAGGGCAGGAGAAACTGAGAGTTGTGGGGATGGTGAATTCACTGGTTGATGCAGAAACAATGTCAACATTGAAGTCTAGATTGGATAGGTGGATGAAGGAAAGGAGGTGAAGGGATATGGGAACAGGCTGGGAAAATGTGATGAGGACTATTTACTCAAGTGGAGGGTAAATGCCGGCACGGACTGGTCGGGGGTCATTACGGGATTCGGGAGGGTGCAGGCGGACGGGATTCGGGAGGGTGCAGGCAGACGGGATTCGGGAGGGTGCAGGCAGACGGGATTCGGGAGGGTGCAGGCGGACGGGATTCGGGAGGGTGCAGGCGGACGGGATTCGGGAGGGTGCAGGCGGACGGGATTCAGGAGGGTGCAGGCGGACGGGATTCGGGAGGGTGCAGGCGGACGGGATTAGGATTTATGTAGAACTGGCACAGGCAAGAGTTGCTGTAATTCCACGATTCTATAAACTGCGGCCTGTCCAATCCTGGGGGCTCCTTACAGGGAGGTGAAAAACCCAGAAAATTCAACCTCAGTTTTTGGGACATAAACAACAGGGGGAGGGGCAAGACCCTCGGTCAATAGTTTTAGTGAAAATGTTGATGATTAAAAAGCAGGAACCCCCTCCTTGCACTCTTATTTTTCACACAATTAGTGACTGGAGGAGTTTCCCTCCTCTCAGTGACAGGAAACTGCAGGATTCACCGACAAAGACACGAATTCTCCGACGACACAGAAATGAATCAAGTGTGCGCCCGGAAATGGCCGGGGGACCTGATTTCCATCAACTGAGCAAACTCAATCCGAGTCAAGCATCAGCAAACGTGACGGCGAGGGACTGCACACCAACAGGGCAGCTGTCTCTGATAACAAGGTGAAATGTCCCGTCACCGGCCTGCTCCAAGGAGGAAGTCTGTCTCTTCTCACTCCCTCCCTATACAGGAACTTGCCGACTTCCTGCCCGAGAGATCCTGCTTGGATCCCGCTCTTCCCAGACTCAGTGACTGTTTATTCCATCACTCTTGGACTTTGAGCAATGGGTTAGTATTTGTCCCCCCGCCCCCCCCCCCCCCCCCGAGTTTATAGCTGTGACCTCATTAACTCTGGTTCGGTATCAAGAACCGAGTCCGCCAGTAATTCCTCGCTCCTTAAAGGGATACTCCAGGCCGAGGCCGACTATGACATTAAGCTTGTGCGTCCATTCAAACCGAAAATAACAACACTTTTAAAATATAGCTCACAGTTACAATCTATACATGGCCGAGGGGATGAGAACAGGTCCCAATATGGAGGGATCCGCACACCATCAACAATCGCCGCACAAACAACATTTACTGAATTCGCAGTAGTACCGCTACCTCAACACAAGTAATGTTCTGACAAAATCTAACAGGCACACGACATCCCGCCAGCCCTGGCTCAGTGGGCAGCACCCTCGCCTCTGAGTCAGAAGGTTGTGGGTTCAAGTCCCACTCCAGGGACTGGAGCACAAATCTAGGCTGACACTCCAGTGCAGTGCTGAGGGAGCGCTGCACTGTCAGCGGTGCCGTCTTTCAGATGAGACGTTAAACCGAGGCCCCGTCTGCTCTCTCAGGTGGACATAAAAGATCCCACGGCACTATTTCGAAGAAGAGCAGGGGAGTTCTCCCCGGTGTCCTGGGGCCAATATTTATCCCTCAACCAACAACACTAAAAACAGATTATCTGTTCATTATCTCACTGCTGTTTGTGGGAGCTTGCTGTGTGCAAATTGGCTGCTGCGTTTCCTACATTACAACAGTGACTGCACTTCAAAAAGTACTTCATTGGCTGTAAAGCGCTTTGGGATGTCCTGAGGTCATTAAAAGGCTCTATATAATTTCAAGTCTTTCTATTCATTATCCTTGCCAATGGGCCTGTCCCCTCTCTCCCTGCCAAGGGGCCTGTCCTCTCTCTCCCTGCCAAGGGGCCTGTCCTCTCTCTCCCTGCCAAGGGGCCTGTCCTCTCTCTCCCTGCCAAGGGGCCTGTCCTCTCTCTCCCTGCCAAGGGGCCTGTCCTCTCTCTCCCTGCCAAGGGGCCTGTCCTCTCTCTCCCTGCCAAGGGGCCTGTCCTCTCTCTCCCTGCCAAGGGGCCTGTCCTCTCTCTCCCTGCCAAGGGGCCTGTCCTCTCTCTCCCTGCCAAGGGGCCTGTCCTCTCTCTCCCTGCCAAGGGGCCTGTCCTCTCTCTCCCTGCCAAGGGGCCTGTCCTCTCTCTCCCTGCCAAGGGGCCTGTCCTCTCTCTCCCTGCCAAGGGGCCTGTCCCCTCTCTCCCTGCCAAGGGGCCTGTCCCCTCTCTCCCTGCCAAGGGGCCTGTCCCCTCTCTCCCTGCCAAGGGGCCTGTCCCCTCTCTCCCTGCCAAGGGGCCTGTCCCCTCCCTCCCTGCCAAGGGGCCTGTCCCCTCCATCCCTGCCAAGGGGCCTGTTCCCTCCATCCCTGCCAAGGGGCCTGTCCTCTCTCTCCCTGCCAAGGGGCCTGTCCCCTCTCTCCCTGCCAACAGGCCTGTCCCCTCCATCACTGCTCTAACAGGCCAACTTGCTCCATTTATTCTGGCCTGGTCTTCACTACGGACAAAATTTCTGATTTAAGAGAAGGAAGCTCATTGCAGACCGCTCCGTGGGGTAAAATTTCCAGGGGAATTCCCAGATCTCCCACCGTCACCTCAACGGAAATCCCAGAGAAAGGGCTGTTTACACTGCGTCTCCGCGGCTAGGGCGGTCGGTTGGGAGAATCCTCATGGAATTTCCAGGCGAAAGGCACTAACGGAGTCGGAGTTTTTGTCGGGTGAACAGAGGGAGAGGTGACCCGGTGTCGTTAAAAGTTACAATTCACCCAATGCTTCAGTTCGATGCCCCAGTTGCCGAGGGCTGAGAGAGTTTAGCCAAGGAAGGCTGTGGGGGAGGGGGAGGGGGGGGGGAGGAGGCCCGTAATCAAAATTAACGGCATTCTGTTTCGCGCTCTAACCTGGCTTTTGAAGGTGGGGTTTTCAGCCACGTGTTCCTCCTCAACAACGGCACGCGGTAAAGAAGAAAAACAGAGCAGTCATTAGAAAACATTTCAATAAAACTAATCAGCAAGACCCATTAAACATCTCATCAACGGGCTTTCAATTCAGGACTGAAATCTGTGCTTCTGCAGAACGACACTCACCTTCGCCAACCGAGATCCAAAATTCAAATCCCTTTATTCAGAATTCCACCCCACCCTGTTCACACCCACCGCCCGCCCCCCTCCGCTCCCGCCCCCCGCCCCCCTCACACCCGCCCCCCTTCACACCCACCGCCCGCCCCCCTTCGCTCCCGGCCCCCTTGTTCTCGCCTCCCGCCCCCTTCGTTCTCGCCGCCCGCCCCCCTTCGCTCCCGCCCCCCTTCGTTCTCGCCTCCCGCCCCCCTTCGCTCCCGGCCCCCTTGTTCTCGCCTCCCGCCCCCTTCGTTCTCGCCGCTCGCCCCCCTTCGCTCCCGCCCCCCTTCGCGCCCGCCCCCCGCCCCCTTAACATAAGAATTAGGAGCAGGAGTCGGCCATTCGGCCCTTCGAGTCTGCTCCGCCATTCAATAAGATCATGGCTGATCATCGACCTCAACTCCACTTTCCCGCCCGATCTCCATATTCTTTGATTCCCCGAGAGTCCAAAAATCAATCGATCTCAGCCTTGAATATACTCCACAACTCAGCATTCACAGCCCTCTGGGGCAGAGAATTCCAACGATTCACAACCCTCTGAGTGAAGAAATTCCTCCTCAGCTCAGTCTTAAATGGCCGACCCCTTATCCCGAGACTATGCCCCTAGTTCTAGACACTCCAGCCAGGGGAAACAATCTCTCAGCATCTACCCTGTCAATCCACCTCAGAATCTTGTATATAGTCAGTCCCGTTGCAGATCGGAGCTCTACAATTTGCCTCAGTGACCCTTGGCCGGGGAGGAGGAGAAAAAAAAATGTTCCCAATCCTGACTCCTTTCCACCAAAAGTGAATGCGATGGGATAGCGGTTAAAGATGGGGTCGTGCTTGGCTGTAAGACCAGGTCAGTGCTGCACACTTTCAGAGAGCAGTCTGAAGTGGTTTGTGTGTCTTTAACACTCGGCACAGAAATGCATGCAAACTTTTTTTAGACCAGAACGAGGGGCCGTAAATAGAAGATAGTCACCAATAAACCCAATAGGGAATTCTGGAGAAACTTCTTTACCCAGAGAGTGGTGAGAATGTGGAACTCGCTACCACAGGGAGTGGTTGAAGCGAATAGTATAGATTCAGTTAAGGGGAAGCGAGATAAACACATGAGGGAGACAGGAATCGAAGGATATGTTGATGGGGTGAGATGAAGAGGGGTGGGTGGAGGCTGGTGTGGAGTGTAAACACCGGCACGGACCAGTTGGGCCGAATGGCCTGTTTCTGTGCTGTAGATTCTGTGTAACTTACTTTGTCACATCTGGTGCAGTGGTCGGACGGACACTCTTTCGAAGCGCCTCGATCCAGTTCCTCCGAATTCCAGAAGTCATCGCTGACAAGGTGTAGACTGACTCTTTTGTCTGGAAGATAGAAGCACATGGTGTTAAAGGGACAGCGGTAACTTGGATCGGAGGCAGAGAGGAGTGGTGAACAGATGTTTTCCTGACTGGAGGGGAGTATGCAGTGGGGTCCCCCCGGGAGTCGAGATTAGGACCATTGCTTTTCTTGTTTTATATATAAATGACCTGGACTGGGGTATAGGGAGTACAATTTTGAAGCTTGCGGAGGATACAAAACTTGGCAATGGAGTAAATAGTGAACAGGATAGTAGCAGACTTCAGGAGGACGTAGACAGACTGGTGAAATGGACAGGCATGTGGCAGACGCAATTTAAGACAGATAAGTGTGAAGTGATGTGGCAGAAACAGCATGGAGAGCCAGTATAATCTAAATGGGACTATTTTGAGAGGGTGCAAGAGCAGAGGGACCTGGGCGTGCATATTCACAAATCCTTGCAAGTTGATAAGGCAGTTAAGAAAGCGTGGGGGATACTTGGCTTTGTAAATAAGGGCTGACATGAATCTTGTATGAAGTAATACTGGGCGGCCTGCTGGTGGCGCTGTCCAGGGAGAGTATAAATACTCGGGCATGGGCCCAGCTTGCTTAGGACATTCCTCAACAGGAATAGGAAGGACACAACTAGATCTCCATGTTGGAAAACAGTTGATTAAAGCTTTGTTTAACGCTTAGACCAAGTGCCTAGTAGTTTTCTTATATCAGGGGCATTGAATACAAAAACTAGGCAGACATGCTAAACCATTACAAATCTCTGGTTAGGCCTCAGCTGGAGTATTGTGTCCAGTTCTGGGCACCACACTTTAGGAAGGATGTCAAGGCCCTGGAGAGGGTGCAGAGGTGGTTTACAATGGTGATCCCAGGGATGAGGGAGTTCAGTTATGTGGAGAGATTGGAGAGGCTGGGATTGTTCTCTTTAGAGCAGAGAAGGTTACGGAGAGACCCAATAGAGGTTTTCAAAATTTTGAGGGGTTTTGATAGAGCAAGTAGGGAGAAACTCTGGCAAGTGGGTCGGTAAAAAGAAGTCATAGATTTAAAATAATTGGCAAAAGAACTAGAGGGGAAATGAGGAGCAATTTTTCCACACAGATCTGGAACAGAAAGCCTGAAAGGGTGGTGGAAGCAGATTCCATGAGGAACTTTCAAAAGGCAATTGGACGTGTACTTGAAGAGGACTAATTAGCAGGGTTATGGGGAAAAAGCTGGGGAGTGGGACTAATTGGAGAGCTCTTTCAAAGAGCCGGCACAGGCACGAAGGGCCGAATGGCCTCCTCCTGTGCTGTAGGAGTCTATGATTCTACGATGCCCTTCACACAGTGACTGATGAGGCTTTTTATACTGTGCCGGTTACCATGGAAAAACCCCACTAGCTTTTCTGCCTAGTTTTCGGATGGCCAGTGAGAGCTGGCCCGATGGCTCAGCTGGTTAATTGAGTGAGTAGACACAGCCAGACAAATTCGGAAAGGTCCCAGGTTCAATGCCCCAGTCTGCTTTAAGTTAGCTAATCTCACCTGGAGGTGCTCCAACTGGCTTCAACACCTCTGGCTCCGGGTCTGGGGTGGGGTGAAGTATAAAAGCACATCGCACAGGGCTCCCATTGCCGATTGCTATCCCACAACTTCTGCTGGTTATAGCGATTGGCTGAGAAGAGGTTTGCGCTGGACTGTGGGATCTTGCTGTGTGCAAACTGGCTACCGCGTTTCCTACATTACAACAATGACTACACGTCAAAAGTACTTAATTGGCTGTAAAGTGCTTTGGGAAATGCTTTGGAACGTCCCGCGGTCATGAAAGGCGTGATAGAACTGCAAGTTTTTTGATCAAACCGTGGGATGTTTTAATATGTTAAAGGCGCTATATAAATGCAAGTTATTGTTAGTTGCTTTCCACCTTCACAGCATGTCCCAGTTTTTCCCCTTCAAGTATTTATCCAATTCCTTTTTGAAAGTTACTATTGAATCTGCTTCCACCGCCCTTTCAGGCAGCGCGTTCCAGATCATAACAACACAATGCGTAAAAAAAATTCCCCTCATCTCCCACCTGGTTCTTTCACCAATTACCTTAAATCTGTGTCCTCTGGTTATCGACCCTCCTGCCAGTGGAAACAGTCTCTCCTTATTTACTCGATCAAAATCTTTCATAATTTTGAACACCTCTATTAAATCTCCTGCCTTAACCTTCTCTGCTCTAAGGAGAACAATCCCAGCTTCTCCAGTCTCTCCACATAACTGACGTCCCTCATCCCTGGTACCATTCTGGTAAATCTCCTCCGCACCCTCTCCGATGCCACTTTACTTTTTGCCTCATCGACCACAGGGGAGAAGCAATGGCAGATGACGGAGTGATCGACTTTGTCGAGGGCAGCAGTGAAGTTGGGGAGGGCTAGCGATCCACGGTCTCAGTCATGGAAGACATCATTGCTTTGGCCAGAGCAGTCTCAGTACTGTGGACAGGCTATAAACAGTCTGGGAATGGTTGGAGAGGTGGGTGAGGAAATGATGCGTTTGAAGAGCTTAGAAAGAGTAGGCTGGAGCTGGGACAGTAATTGGAGAGACAACAAAGGAGGACGAAACCAAGAGAGTTAGAGACTGAGTGGAATAAAGTACATTTTACAGGTTTGTTTCCAAACCCAGGGTCAAGACTCCTTAACAATGTCATTTGTTTTTATCATTTCCCTGATGATTCTCACTTGTGTTTTCACAAAAGCGAGCAAGAAAAACGTCGGAAAATGGAATGACCATGAAAATTGGGTCATGAAGTGGGAGCACTTTGGCATGAAAATGAAATGCACTTCCATGTCAATCAACTTTCAAAATGGAATTGGATAAATAAATAAATACTTTAAGGGGAGAAAACTGCAGTGCTACGGGGAAAGAGCAGGGGAGCGGGACTAACTGGATCGCTCTTTCAGAGAGCCAGCACAGGCACGATGGGCCAAATGGCCTCCTTCTGTGCTGTATCATTCTATGATTCAATTGGTGCTTTAACTTATGTAAATTGCACCCTTACTAGAAACAAGGGCCTAGAATTTCCTTGGATCAGCCGCCAAAACTTTGCTGGAAGCGCGGAGGAAACCACAGGACCTGATGGCCTGCATCCTAGGGTCTTAAAAGAAGTGGCTACAGAGATAGTGGATGCATTGGTTGTAATCTTCTAAATTTCCTTGACTCTGGAAAAGTCCCAGCGGGTTGGAAAACCGCAAATGTAACGCCCCTATTCAAAAAAGGAGGGAGACAGAAAGCAGGAAACTATAGGCCAGTTAACCTAATATCTGTCATTAGGAAAATGCTGGAATCCATTATTAAGGAAGTAGTAGCAGGACATTTAGAAAATCATAATACAATCAAACAGAGTCAACATGGTTTTATGAAAGGGAAATCGTGTTTGACAAATCTATTAGAGTTCTTTGAGGAGGTAACGAGCAGAGTGGATAAAGGGGAACCAGTAGATGTAGTGTATTTGGATTTCCAAAAGGCATTCGACAAGGTGCCGCATAAGATAAGAGCTCACGGGGTTGGGGGTAATATATTAGATTGGATAGAGGAGTGGCTAGCTAGCAGAAAGAGTCGGGATAAATGGGTCATTTTCAGGATGGCAAACTGTAACTAGTGGGGTGCCACAGGGATCAGTGCTGGGGCCTCAACTATTTTCAATCTATATTAATGACTTGGATGAAGGGACTGAGTATAATGTAGCCAAATTTGCAGACGATACAAAGTTATGTAGGAAAGCAAGTTGTGAGGAGGACAGAGTCTGCAAAGGGATATAGATAGGTTAAGTGAGTGGGCAAGAATTTGGCAGATGGAGTATAATGTGGGAAAATGTGAGGTTATCCACTTTGGTAGGAAGAATAGAAAAGAAAAATATTATTTAAATGGAGAAAGACTACAGAATGCTGCGGTACAGAGGGATCTGGGGGTCCACGTACATGAAACACAAAAAGTTAACATGTAGGTGGAGGAAGTAATTAGGAAGGCAAATGGAATGTTGGCCTTTATTGCAAGGGGGATGGAGTATAAAAGTAGGGAAGTCTTGCTACAACTGTACAGGGCGTTGGTGAGACCACACCTAGAGTACTGCGTACAGTTTTGGTCCCCTTATTTAAGGAGGGATATACTTGCATTGGAGGCAGTTCAGAGAAGGTTCACTAGGTTGATTCCTGGGATGGAAGGATTGTCTTATGAGGAAAGGTTGAGCAGGTTAGGCCTATACTCATTGGAGTTTAGAAGAATGAGAGGTGATCTTATTGAAACATATAAGATTCTGAGGGAGATGGACAGGGTGGATGCAGGGAGGATGTTTCCCCTCGTGGGGGAATCTAGAACTAGGGGGCATAGACTCAGAATAAGGGGTCGCCCATTTAAGACGGAGATGAGGAGGCATTTCTTCTCTGAGAGGGTCGTGAATCTTTGGAATTCTCTACCCCAGAGAGCTGTGGAGGCTGAGTCATTGAATATATTCAAGGCGGAGATAGACAGATTTTTGAGCAACAGGGGAGTCAAGGGTTATGGGGAGCGGGCAGGAAAGTGGAGTTGAGGCCAAAATCGGATCAGCCTTGATCTTATTAAATGGCGGAGCAGGCTCGAGGGGCCGAATGGTCTGCTCCTGTCCTATTTCTTATGTTCTTATGCTCACTCAGCTCCAAGGAAATTCCGGGCCAGGAACTTTGGCCTCAGGTTGAATGAACTCACCGAACTGTGGAAAACCCCAACCACACACTGAGAAGCAGAGGAGGGCCGACTCACGTGGATCTGGAATCCATAGTTCCGTTGCACCTGGTACTCGGTTACATCGTTACAGCTTCTTAAGTCGATCTCTCCATCCAGGTCATCAGCCTGAGAGGACAGGAGGAAAAATTAGACCACATATTCAACTCCAGAGGCTGTGGTAGAACACAGTTTGAGGACAAGGCCTTTTAACTTTATCCACTTGGCTACAATGTCCAACACAAGACAAGCGAACCACATGCATTTTTCCTTTGCTTTGTAACATGCAGGGTCAAATCCCCGGCATGAACTGGCAATATGGCTCAACACAATTCTACAGCCTTAGCGTTGTAACCCTTCCCACCACATTGGGCACAAAAAGTTGACCTTTACTCTCCCCCAACGGAACACCTTTACCTTAACCTCCATATGGTCAGTGCCACATTTCCTATAGCCTCGTGACACCTCTGACTGGTAACTGTCAGTTGCCAAGTAATTGGTAGCTTCATGGTGTCCACTAGAAAATGGCCAAAGCTACTATGTTTTATTTCGAATCTTCGTAGCCAGCAGAGAGGGGCTTTCCATTCCACCCATCTGGATTTGAACCCCTTACCCGCCGAGATGAAAAGACAATGAATTTAATCCACTACACCGCCAACCCATTATCAATTCCTACTACATATGCCTTTCCTTATGAGCCCTAACCTTCCCTCTTTGACATGTATGAGTTGCCACTGTGTATTGGGCGGGGGGTACAGTTCATGGTTTGCCAAAACAACGGGAGCTACAACAGAGTTTAAAGAAGTGAAAAGTAATCGAAAGTGTGACGTCACCAGAAAGCAGTTAAATGATTGGTTGGTGAGTATTTCTATATTTCTCGCTTTTTCCCCAAACTTGGGCGTCTAAATTTAAGTGCCTTGGTGTAGATTAAAAGATATACGTGTTCCAAATTTTAAAACTAATTAATTAATTAATTGAGATGGGAGTTGTTGTTGTTGCATGTGGGAGCTGGTGGACACCATTGAGGTCCACGGCGACCACATCTGCAGCAAATGTTGGCTGCGCAAGGAACTTCGGCTCAGAGTTGCTGAGCTGGAGTCCGAGATTCAGACACTGCGACACATTAGGGAGGGGGAGCGTTACCTGGACACTAAGTTCCAGGAGGCAGTCACACCCACTAGAGTAATTACTTCCAATTTGGCCCATGGTCAGGGACAGGAGGGTGAGACTACAAGCGAGGCAGGTATTGGGATCCAGGAGGTAGTGATGGAGGAGCCTCAGCCCTTGGCCTTGTCCAACAGGTATGAGATTCTTGCTCTCTGTGTGGACGAGGGCAGGGACTGCAGGGAGGATGAGCAATCTGACCACAGCACTGTGGTACAGGGAGCCATTCAAGTGGGGGGAGTAAAAAGAAATGTTGTAGTGATAGGGGATAGTATAGTTAGGGGGATAGATACTGTTCTCTGCAGCCGAGAGCGCGAGTCCCGAAGGCTGTGTTGCCTGCCTGGTGCCAGGGTTAAAGACATCGCCTCTGGGCTGGAGAGAGTGGGAGGGGGAAGATCCAGTTGTCATGGTCCACGTAGGTACCAATGACATAGGTAGGACAAAGAAAAAGGTTCTGCTGAGAGAGTATGAGCAGCTAGGGGCTAAATTAAAAAGCAGAACCACAAAGATAATAATCTCTGGATTACTACCTGAGCCACGAGTGAATTTGCATAGGGTAAATAAGATCAGAGAAATGAACGAGTGGCTCAAAGACTGGTGTGGGAGAAATGGGTTTCGATTTGTGGGGCACTGGCACCAGTACTGGGATAAGAGGGAGCTGTTCCGTTTGGGCGGGCTTCACTTGAACCATGCTGGGGTTAGAGTCCTGGCGAATTGAATAACTAGGGCTATAGAGAGGGCTTTAAACTAAATAGTGGGGGGGTGGATCCAGGTGAGCGGGAATTTAAAAAGTCAATGAGAAATGAGAAAGCAATAGAGCAGGATAGGGATGGGGAAATAATAATCAGAGTGTGACAGGAAGGGACAGAATGTTTAAAAATAAGAGTGCAACAGAAAATGGGGCCAAAACAAGGAGAAATGGTAAAAAGACAAAGTTAAAAGCTCTATATTTGAATGCACGCAGCATTCGTAACAAGATAGATGAGTTGACGGCACAAATAGATATAAATGGGTTTGATCTGATCCCCATTACAGAGACGTGGTTGCAAGGTGACCTAGGCTGGGAACTGAATATTCCAGGGCATTTGATCATTCGGAAGGATAGACAGAAAGGTAAGGGAGGTGGGGTGGCTTTGTTGATAAAGGATGGGATCAGTGCAGTGGTGAGAAGTGATATTGGCTCAGAAGATCAGGGACAGAGTACTGAATTTGGATGATCAGCCATGATCTCATTGAATGGCGGAGCAGGCTTGAAGGGCCGAATGGCCTACTCCTGCTCCTATCTTCTCTCTATCAAGATGTAGAATCGGTTTGGGTGGAGATAAAAATAATAAAGGGAAAAAGTCTCTGGTGGGCGCAGTCTACAGGCACCCAAACAGTAGCAATACTGTTGGACAGAGTATAAATCAACAAATAATGGAGGCCTGTAAAAAAAGGTACGGTAATAATCATGGGTAATTTTAATCTCCATATTGATTGGACAAATCAAATTGGCCATGGTAGCCTTGAGGAGGAGTTCATAGAGTACATCCGGGATGGTTTCCTAGAACAGTATGTAATGGAACCAACCAGGGAGCAGGCTATCTTGGATCTGGTACTATGTAATGAGACAGAATTAATAAATGATCTCATAGTAAAGGATCCTCTAGGAAAGAGTGATCATAGCATGGTTGAATTTCAAATTCAGTTGGAGGGTGAGAAAGTTGTATCTCAAACCAGTGTCCTGATCTTAAACAAAGGCAATTACAGTGGCATGAGGGCAGAACGGGCTAAAGTGGACTGGAAAAATAAATTAAAGGGTAGGACAGTTGAAATGCAGTGGCAGACATTTAAGGAGATATTTCATAACTCTCAACAAAAATATATTCCAGTGAGGAAGAAAGATTTTAAGAGAAGGGAGCACCATCTGTGGCTAACTAAGGAAGTAAAGGATGGTATCAAATTGAAAACGAAGGCATACAATGTTGCCAAGATTGGTGGGAGACCAGAGGATTGGGAAATTTTTAAAAACCAGCAAAGGATGACTAAAAAAATAATAAAGAGAGAGAAGATGAATTCTGAGAGAAAACTGGCAAGAAACATTAAAACAGATAGTAAGAGCTTCTACAAGTATATAAAAAGGAAGAGGGTAGCTAAAGTAAACGTTGGTCCCTTAGAGGATGAGACTGGGGAATTAATAATGGGAAACGGGGAAATGGCAGAGACTCTGAACAAATATTTTGTATCTGTCTTCACGGTAGAAGACACTAACAGCATCCCAATAATGGATAATCAAGGGGCCACAGGGAGGGGGGAACTAAAGACAATCACGAAGGAAATAGTATTTGGTAAAATAATGGGACTAAAAGATGACAAGTCCCCTGGACCAGATGGCCTGCATCCCAGGGTCTTAAAAGAAGTGGCTGCAGAGATAGTGGATGCATTGTTTGCAATATACCAAAATTCCCTGGACTCTGGATAGGTCCCAGCGGATTGGAAAACCGCAAATGTAACACCCCTATTTAAGAAAGGAGGCAGTCAGAAAGCAGGAAACTATAGACCAGTTAGCCTAACATCTGTCGTTGGGAAAATGCTGGAGTCCTTCATTAAGGAAGCAGTCGCAGGGCATTTGGAAAATCATAATGCAGTCAAGCAGAGTCAGCATGGTTTTATGAAAGGGAAATCATGTTTAACAAACTTGCTGGAGTTCTTTAAGGAGGTAACGAGCAGGGTGGACAAAGGTGAGCTAGTGGATGTGGTGTATTTGGATTTCCAGAAGGCATTCGATAAGGTGCCACATAAAAGGTTACTGCATAAGGTAAGAGCTCACAGAATTGGGGGTAATATATTAGCATGGATAGACAATTGGCTAACTAACAGAAAGCAGAGAGTCGGGATAAATGGGTCATTTTCCGGTTGGCAAACGGTAACTAGTGGGGTGCCTCAGGGATCGGTACTGGGGCCTCAACTATTTACAATCTACATTAATGACTTGGATGAAGGGACCGAGTGTAATGTAGCCAAGTTTGCGGATGATACAAAGATGGGTGGGAAAGCAAGTTGTGCAGATGACTCAAAGAATCTGCAAAGGGATATAGACAGGCTAAGTGAGTGGGCAAACATTTGGCAGATGGAGTATAATGTGGAAAAGTGCGAGGTTATACACTTTGGCAGGAAAAATAAAAAAGCAAATTATTTAAATGGAGAGAGATTACAAAATGCTACAGTTCAGAGGGACCTGGGGGTCCTTGTGCATGAAACACAAAAAGTTAGCATGCAGGTGCAGCAAGTAATCAAAAAGGCAAATGGAATGTTGGCCTTTATTGCAAGGGGGTTGGAGTATAAAAGCAGGGAAGTTCTGCTACAACTGTACAGGGTATTGGTGAGACCACACCTTGAGTACTGCGTACAGTTTTGGTCTCCTTATTTAAGGAAGGATATACTTGCATTGGAGGCAGTTCAGAGACGATTTACTAGGTTAATTCCAGAGATAAGGGGGTTGACTTACAAGGAAAGGTTGAGCAGGCTGGGCCTATACTCATTGGAATTTAGAAGAATGAGAGGTGATCTTATTGAAACATATAAGATACTGAGGGGGCTCGACAAGGATGATACAGAGAGGATGTTTCCCCTCGTGGGGAAATCTAGAACGCGGGGGCACAGTTTTAGAATAAAGGGTCGCCCTTTTAGAACTGAGATGAGGAGGAATATCTTCTCAGAGGGTCATAAATCTGTGGAATTCTCTGCCCCAGAGAGCTGTCGAGGCTGGGTCATTAAATACACATTTAAGGTGGAGATAGACAGATTTTCGCAAGATAAGGGAGTGAAGGGTTATGGGGAGCGGGCAGGGAAGTGGCTTTGAGCCCAAGATCAGCCATGATCTTATTGAATGGCGGAGCAGGCTCGAGGGGCCAAGTGGCCTATTCCTGCTCCTATTTCTTATGTTTTTATTTCTTATTAAAGTCCTTACCTCCTCCGCTGTGGAGTCTCTGTAATATCTCAGGCTGGAGTCTGTCAGAACAAACCAGTGTTTCTTCCACTGAAAGAGGAGAATAATCACATGATTACCTTACATAGAATTTACAGCACAGAAACAGGCCATTCGGCCCAACTGGTCCGTGCTCCACACGAGCCTCCTCCCACCCTACTTCATCTCACCCCCATCAACAAAACCTTTGAATAATTGATTGAATGCACAGTTCAATATTCGGACTTCCAACAATAAATGTAAGAGAGCTTGATACTGAACGCGAGTCACTAGATTAAAGGCGCCCTTTCAATGGCAGTTGTTGTTGAGTATATTGGACTTTATTAGGATTACACATTGGAAACAAAATTTGTTTGTGTCAGCCGTGGCTCAGTGGGTAGCACTCTCGCCTCGGAGTCAGAAGGGTGTGGGTTCACAGTCCCACTCCAGAGACTCGAGCACGGAATCCAGGCCGACACTCCAGTGCAGTGCTGAGGGAGTGAGATGTTAAACCAAGGCTTCATCTGCTCGCCCAGGTTAACGTAAAAGATCCCATGGCACTATTCTGAAGAAGAGTAGGGGAGTTATCCCCGGTGTCTTGGCCAATATTTATCCCCCAATTATCACTAAAAACAGATTATCTGGTCATTATCACATTGCTGTTTGTGGGAGCTTGCTGAGCGCAAATTGGCTGCCGCATTTCCCACATTACAACAGTGATTACACTTCAAAAAGTACTTCATTGGCTGTAAAGCGCTTTGGGGCGTCCTGAGGTGGTGAAAGGCGCTATATAAATGCAAGTCTTTCTTTAAATGCGGCTACCTACTGCAGAGGAGGACAGATCCTGCAAAACGATAGCTCGAGTTTAGCAAGTGAGTGAATAGTGGAGCCATAGACACACACACACCTGGAAGGCCACAAGTTCAGTCCACAGCCTGTGCCTGGCTATGACAATTGGACTCGGCACCCCTAGTTTAAGGAAGGGGAAACTCATCCAGGAATCGTGCTCCCGACGGCTGTCCAACAATCCCCACTGGAATTGTGCAGATGTAGGCTGGATAGGGTTTGGCTGTGACGCTCTTTGTAATCAAATAGAAGGCTGGTATTGAATACTTCAGGGCATGAGGGACATTGGTGGAGATAACTGACGGGGCAAAAGGTAAAGTGGCCTTGGGGAGGCCCAATGGTAGTAGCAGGAGCTCTCAGCATGGTGTTTTAGACATTTTAGTCTCACTTGTCCACGCTTTTGGATGGACTGCTGTGTAGCTCCAGAGTGTTCCATCTCAGCAAGGTTTGAATCATAGAATGATACAGTTAAGGAGGCCATTCAGGCCATCATGCCTCTGCCAGCTCATTGAAAGAGCTCTCCAATTAGTCCCACGCCACCGTTCTCTCCCCCATAGCCCAGTTATTTTTTCCCTTCAAGTATTTATCCAATTCCCTTTTGAAAGTTACTATTGAATCTGCTTCCACCGCCCTTTCAGGCAGCGCGTTCCAGATCATCATAACTCGCTGTGTAAAAAAATTCTCCTCATGTCGTCTCTGGTTCTTTTGCCAATCACCGTACATCTGAGTCCTCTGGTTACCGACCCTCCTGCCACTGGAAACAGTTTCTCCTTATTTACTCTATCAATACCATTCATGATTTTGAACGCCTCTATCAAATCTCCTCTTAACCTTCTCTGCTCTAAGGAGAACAACCCCAGCTTCGCCAGTCTATCCACATAACTGAAGTCCCTCATCCCTGGAACTATTCTAATAAATCTCTTCTGCACCCTCTCCAAGTCTTGAATCCTTCCTGAAGTGTGGGGCCCAGAATTGGCCACAATACTCCAGCTGAGGCTTAACCAGTGTTTTATAAAGGTTTAGCATAACTTCCTTGCTTTTATAGTCTATTGCTCTATTAATAAAGCCAAGGATCCCATATGCTTTTTGAAACAGCCTTCTCAACATGTCCTGCCAGCTTCAAAGGTTTGAGTGCAATATCGAAGTTGAATGCAAATCAATGTCAATATGTGAGCCAGATCCAGGCCAATGTTCACTTCCAAACCAAATCCTGTTCCGTGCCGTTTTCTGAGTCTGATCCAAGTTTGTGTTATTAACCGAGCTAAATCAGTGTCACAATCTGAACCAATTACTGATTAGTGTCAACATTTGAGCCAAACCGAAGTCCATGGTAATAATCGGAGCCAGATCCATGTCAACAACTGATACTGCTGGCAACAGAATGCTGGACTGGGTGGCAAAAAGACAGGGGGCTAACACTCTTCTGTGGAAAATTGCAGGAAATGATTTTCCAGCAGCAAGTACGATAGGGCTACTTTGTTGAAGGACACCTACCTCACCTCGGTCATCTAGTATGGACATCCAGCCCTTCTTGAAATTCAGGAGATCTGGCTGAAGGTGAAAAAACAAAGAGAAGGATGATCTACACCGTACTCAACTAAATGGAAACATGTGCGTTATCTTATCAAATAATCTAACAATCTCTTTATAACACGATGATTTATTTCCATAATGCTGCAATCAAAGACTTACCTTAACATTTAGTTATTCATAGAATCATACAGCATGGAAGGAGGCCGTTCGGCCCATCGAGCCTGTACCGGCTCTTTGAAAGAGCGATTCAATTGGTCCCACGCCCCTGCTCTTTGCCCATAGCCCTTCAAAATTTTCATTTTTAACTATATATCCAATTCCCTTTTGAAAGTTACTATTGAATCTGCTTCTATCACGCTTTCAGGCAGCGCGTTCCAGATCATAACTCGCTGAGTAAAAACATTTCTCCTCTTTTGCCAATTAACTTAAATCTGTCTCCTCTGGTTACCGACCCTCCTGCCAGTGGAAGCAGTTTCGCCTTATTTACTCTACCAAAACCCCTTCATAAATTTTAACACCTCTATTAAATCTCCCCTTAACCTTGTGTTAAGTTGTGCTTTTGGCAGGTTAAGCACTTAATGGGCCTGAAATTCCTGAGAGTGAGGAGTGGGCAGGTGGCAAAATTTGGTGATGAACCTGGTTCTGATTCTGGCCCAGGCAAGACCTGCCGCCATTTCTGGTTGGGAGGGCGCATCAGCTCCTCCGCCCACCACCCCCCCCTCTCGCTACACCAAGCGGGCATATCTGGTGGGTTCCCAGGACGGTTCGGGAACTTCACATAATCTCGCCCTTGTAAGGCCTCAGCGCCAACTGAAAGCTGCCGTGAATTCCATCGAGGCCCTTGGAAAGGACCTCCAACTTGCCGGGCCCAAGGTCACTGATCGCAGAGCCACCCGATGAATGACTTTTTATTTCAGCCTGCGAGGGGCTGTGGGGGGTGGGGGGATCCCTCTGTCCAGTGGAGGGGCTGTGGGACACTCCACTCTCCACCTGGTCGGCCCCTGGGATTTGGGACGGGGGGTCTGTCTCCTTCTGCATTCCGGATATGGGAATTTTGTGGCCCATCTCAGTTTCCCGGTCAATGCGCTCGGACCATCTTCCCATTATTCCCACATTACTTCCAGGTAGGTGAAGGTTCAGGGCTGACCTCACAGAACCCGGCTGTATGTTACCCCAGTGCTGGCTTTTGGATCCTAGCAAGTGTTATGCTGCCATACAAAATAATCACAGAGCACATACTGTGCATGGTTTTTTTTCCCCCCAGGCTTTCAGTCGGCGCACAAAGATACGGATGTGAAATTTTCACCCTGGGGTAAAAGCTTCCACCTCAGTAACAAGGTATCTCGCTCACCATCAGCATGCAGAAGGCGCAGCTGCATTTCCTGCGAGTTTCTACTGAGTGTGGATAGATGCCCCTTGGCAATGGTTTTTTTTAATTCATTCATGGGATGCGGGCGTCGCTGGCAAGGCCAGCATTTACGGCCCATCCCTAATTGCCCTCGAGAAGGTGGTGGTGAGCCGCCTTCTTGAATACAACTGAGTGACTTGCCGGGCCGTTTCAGAGGGCAGTTAAGAGTCTCCCACATTGCTGTGGGTCTGGAGTCACATATAGGCCAGACCGGGTAAGGACGGCAGATTTCCTTCCCTAAAGGACTTTAGTGAACCAGATGGGTTTTTTACAGTCACAATTACTGGTACCAGCGGTTTTTTTTTTTTAAATTCCAGACTTATTTAATTATTTTAAATTTAAATTCCCCAGCTGCCGTGGTGGGATTTGAACTCATTTTTCTGGATCACTAGTCCAGTAACATAGCCACTATGCTTCCATAACCCCTTGGCAATGGGTGAAGTGTATCATCATTTGCACCATTCTGGCGTCTCTCTCCAATTAGGTTACAGATTCTGTCCTTACAAACTTTGGGTGACCGCTTTGCAGAACACCTCCGTTCAGTCCGTAAGGGTGACCCCGAGCTTCCGGTCGCTTGTCATTTTAATTCACCCCTCCACGCCCACTCAGACCTCACCGTCCTCGGCCTCGTGCATTGTTCCACGGAAGCTCACAGCACCTCATCTTTCGTTTAGGCACTTTACAGTCTTCCGGACTCAATATCGAGTTCAACAATTTCAGATCATAACCCCGGTCTCTACCACATATATATACATTTTATCCACCATTTGGTCCGTGCCTTTTTCCTTTTTTTTCCTCTCTCTCCCCCTACGGCAGCTGTCTCTCATTCTGCCAGCATTTCACACCTCACCTTTTGTTTCTTAATCTGTCCCATTACCATCTCGTCTTGCCTTGAGCATCTCTTAATGTCTCTACTTACCATAGACCACCCCTTTTGTTCTTTTATTCCTCCCCCCAGCCTCCCCCTTGCATTTTTATCTGTTCTATTTCCTGCTCTTCTCTCAATTCCGATGAAGGGTTTCGACCTGAAACGTTAACTCTGTTTTTCTCTCCACGGATGTTGCCTGGCCTGCTGAGTTTTTCCAGCGTTTTCTGTTGTTATTTCTTACAAACTTTGGATTGTGCTTGTAGAGAGTACTTTGGATTGTGCTTGTAGTAATAGATCTGTCACTGGTGATGCCAGAGGTGGGACCAATCTGAGATGATAAACTACAAGAACTGGCACAACATTAAAGGGGATATGTATAACTTTCCAGTACGCTAACACCTAGTGGCAAAACCGCTACACCCCTTCCTCCATCCACCACCTCCTCAGCAGACACAACAGAATACTCAAACTCACCAAGGTTCCCTCGGCAGCACCTCCCATACCCACGGCCTCCGCCACCTAGAAGGACAAGGGTAGCAGGTGCATGGGAACGCCACCACCAAAAAGTTCCCCTCCGAGTCACACACCATCCCGACATGGACATATATCGGCCGTTCCTTCATCGTCGCTGGGTCACAATCCTGGAACTCCCTCCCTAACAGCACTGTGGGAGCACCTTCACCACACGGACTGCAGCGGTTCAAGGAGAAGGCGGCTCACCACCACCTTCTCGAGGGCATCTGGGGATGGGCAATAAATGCTGGCCTTGCAAACGACGCCCACATCCCAAGAATGAAGTTAAAAAACTCTCAAGCTGTGAGAACATGACCGAGAAAGGACAGGTTTCAAACAGAGTGGGGGAAAAAGGCTCATAAACTGGGTATTAAATGCACCAGGATCATCTAATAAAATGATGTTGTCTGAATTTTAGCAGTTTCAAATGACTGTTTCCGGTTTTATCAAAGACTCGATAGATGTTAATGGCAGACTACTTGGCTGCCACCATGTTTGGTTGCTATCAGCAACAACTTCTGTAAAAGGGCCAGGATTCCTTATCCTTCACCTCCCCACTCCCAACTCTTTTACCTGGGAGTAAGACTCTCTTTACAGTTTCACAAATCACTAAAAGTAGCAAGGCAGGTTAATAAGGCCGCTGAAAAAAACCAAACAAAGCACTGGGGTTCATTTCTAGAGGGATAGAATTGAAAAGCAGAGAAGTTATGTTAAACCTGCAAAGAACCTTGGTTAGACCACACTTGGAGTGCTGTGGGCAGTTCTGGTCTTCATATTATAAAAAGGATATAGAGACACTGGAGAAGGTGCAAAAAGGATTTACAAGGATGATACCAAAACTGAGAGGTTAATAACTGTCAGGAAAGACTGGGGATCTCTTCTCTGGAAAAAAAGATTACGGGGTGACCTGAAAGAGAGCTTTAAGATTTTGAAAGGGTTTGTTAGGGTAGGCATAGATAGAGGCGATGTTCCCACTTGTCGTGGACACCAAAACTAGGGGCCATAAATATAAGATAGTCACTAATAAATCCAACAGGGAATTCAGGAGTAACTTCCATACCCAGAGAGTGGTGAGAATGTGGAACTCGCTGCCACAGGGAGTAGTTGAAGCAAATAGAATAGATACATTTAAGGGGAAGCTGGATAAGTACATGAGGGAGAAAGGAATAGAAGGATATGCGAAGTCCCTCATCCCTGGTATCAGTCTAGTAAATGTCCTTTAGGTAAGGAAATCTGCTGCGTTTACCTGGTCTGGCCTATATATGTGACTCCAGTTGTACCAAACTGCTACAAAGAAGTATAACAGCACTGTGGGAGCACCTTCACCACACGGACTGCAGTGGTTCAAGAAGGCGGTTCACCACCACCTTCTCAAGGGCAACTAGGGATGGGCAATAAATGCTGGCCTTGCCAGCGACGCCCACATCCTGTGAACGAATAAAAAAAATGATTCTCACGCTCGTGGAGTATGGAAGAAATGCCACAAAAAGATTACAACCTGACCGGAACTACTTTTCCATTTTAAAGTTTAAAAATAAACAGAAATAGCTGCATGCTCACTCTTGGCATCCATCGTCACCATGGCAACACTCACAGCAAGACTGTGAACACCTTCCTGAAGCAACAACTTGCATTTATATAGCGCCTTCCAATCTCCATCCTACCGTGTCAGCCGTGGCTCAGTGGGCAGCACTCTCGGAGTCAGAAGGTTGTGGGTTCAAGTCCCACTCCAGAGACTTGATCACAGAATCTAGGCCGACACTCCAGTGCAGTACTGAGGGAGCGCTGCACTGTCGGAGGTGCCGTCTTTCGGATGAGACGTTAAACCCGAGGCCCCGTCTGCTCTCTTAGGTGGACGTAAAAGATTCTGTGGCACTATTTCAAACAGAAGGGGAGTCCTGGTCAACATTTATTCCTCAGCTAACTGCTAAAAGCAGATTATCTGGTTCTTTATCACATTGCTGTTTGTGGGAGCTTGCTGTGCGCAAATTGGCTGCCGTGTTTCCCACATTACAACAGTGACTACACTTCAAAAAGTACTTCATTGGCTGCAAAGCGCTTTGGGACGTCTGAGGTTGTGAAGAGCAGTACCAAGTAGTGGCGCAGGTCCATAACGGAATAGAATATGCACGGAGTGAAGGTGAAAATGTCGACTTTTATTTCACTGCTCCAGAGCTCACCCCCACCGACTCTACCCTGTAATGTAAGGGGTCCGCCTGCCTCGGCAAGGCAGGAACACTCCCTCACCGGTGGACTTTCTGCCCTGCGGGCCGGTGACAGAGGTAAACGGCCACCGCTGATCCCCGCTTACAGCTGGGGGGGCCACCAGGTTATTCTGCCCGTGATTGTCGCTTTGCCAACTGGTACCCAGCTTCACCTCCCCCGGAGCGGAGGAAGCCCACGGCCAGAATCGTAAACCTGCAAACATGGCCGATCGAGCAACTGCACAGGTCAAATGTCACCACCACCAGTCTCCGACCCCCAGAATCAGCTGGGCGCAATCGCAACTCCGATTTCCACTTTCTAACTGGAGTGATGCCCATCCCTTGGGCACTGCAGTGTTCGCCAGTGAAAATATTAAACACGCACTGGAGAGATTTTCATATTATCTCCAATGTTTGGCAGCCGTCCACAGCACAAGTGGAGGATCCAGATGGTCTTTTCTGTGTGCCTGACCTTTAGTTTATCTCCAGTTCATACTCACTTGGGGGTGGGGAGGAATGCGGAGGCACCACACCTTCAGGCCAGTACTGGGACAGCAATGAGATCATTTGGCATTTACATTCGGTTTCCTAGCCAGCATTCTCCAAGGATACAGTCCAATCGGCTGCGTGTTTAGAAGAGGGTTAGTGAGCTGAGTTAGCTGGTGTGGGGGGGGGGGGGGGGGGGGTGGGGGAGTGCTACAGTTGTCGGCCGTGGCTCAGTGGGCAGCACTCTCACCTCTGAGTCAGAAGGTTGTGGGTTCAAGTCCCACTCCAGAGACTTGAGCACAAAAATCTAGGCCGACACTCCCAGTGCAGTGCTGAGGGAGTGCTGCACTGTCGGAGGTTCCGTCTTTCGGATGAGACGTTAAACCGAGGCTCCGTCTTCCCTCTCAGGTGGACGTAAAAGATCCCATGATTTGAAGAGCAGGGGAGGTGTCCTGGGGCCAATATTTATCCCTCAACCAACATCACTAAAGCAGATTATCTGGTCATTTTCACGTTGCGGTATGTGGGAGCTTGCTGTGTTCAAATTGGCTGTCGCGTTTCCTACATTACATCAGTGACTACACTTCAAAAAAGTGTAAAGCGCTTTGGGACGCCCGGAGGTCGTGAAAGGCGCTATAGAAATGCAATTTCTTTCTTTCCTTTCACCTCAGCGAAGGAGAGGGTCCTTCAGCCAGGATTGCTGCTTCTGATCACTATCCCATGACTGGTGCTGGAAACAATATGGAGCACCTCATCGCATCCCAAAATATTTACACAGCCAACTAATTACATTTGATGTGGAGTGGGTGTTGTTATGTAGGTCCCATAAACAGCAAATGTGATCAATGATTAGTTAGTCAGCTTTGGTCAGGACTGTTGTAGGATCTTTTACATCCACTTGAACTGGCAGATGGGGCCTCGGTTTAAAGTCTTATCCAAAAGACCACACCGTTGACAATGCGACACTCCCTCAGCGCTGCGTGGAAGCGCAGCCTTGCTCAAGTCCTGGAGTGGGGCTTGAAGCCACGGCCTTCTGGCTCAGAAGCAAGAGTGCGGCCAAATGAGCCAAGCTGAAGGTGCACATAACTTGGAAGTTAGACCATCTTGGCAACATATCGCCGTTCCTTCATCGTCGCTGGGTTCGAATTCATAGAATCATAGAAAGTTACAGCACGGAAGGAGGCCATTTCGGCCCATCGTGTCCGCGCCGGCCAACAAAGAGCTATCCAGCCTCGTCCCACTTCCCAGCTCCTGGTCCGTGGTCCTGCAGGTTAGAGCATCCCACGTGCACATCCAAGTACTTTTTAAATGTGGTGAGGGTTTCTGCCTCTACCACCCTTTCAGGCAGTGAGTTCCAGACCCCCACCACCCTCTGGGTGAAGAAATTTCCCCTCAAATCCCCTCTAAACCTTCCCCCAATTACTTTAAATCTCTTTACTTTAAAAAGTTTTTCCTCAAATCCCCTCTAAACCTCCTGCCCCTTACCTTGAAACTGTGCCCCCTGGTTTTTGACCCCTCTGCTAAGGGAAATAGGTCCTTTCTATCCACTTTATCTAGGCCCCTCATAATTTTATACACCTCAATAAAGGTCTCCCCTCAGCCTCCTCTGGTCCAAGGAAAACAGACCCAGCCTATCCAGTCTTTCCTCATAGCTAAGATTCTCTACTCCCAGCAACATCCTTGTAAATCTCCTCTGTAGCCTCTCTAGTCCAATCACATCTTTCCTGTAATGTGGTGACCAGAACTGCACACAGTTCTCTAGCTGAGGCCTAACTGGTGTTTTATACAGTTGAAGCATAACCCCCCTGCTCTTGTATTCTATGCCACGGCTAATAAAGGCAAGCATTCCATATGCCTTCTTAACCACCTTATCTACCTGGCCTGCTACCTTCAGGGATCTGTGGACATGCACTCCAAGGTCTCTTTGTTCCTCTATACTACTCAGTGTCCTACCATTTAATGTGTATTCCCTTTCCTTGTTAGCCCTCCCTGGATGCATTACCTCACACTTCTCCGGATTGAATTCCATTTGCCACTGTTCTGCCCACCTGACCAATTTATTGCTATCTTCCTGCAGTCTACAGCTTCCTTCTTCAGTATCAACCACACAGCCTGGAATTCTGGAACTCTCTCCCTAACAGCACTGTGGGAGTACCTTCAATACAAGGACTGCAGAGGTTCAAGAAGGTGGCTCCCCACCACCTTCTGAAGGGCAATTAGGGATGGGCAATAAATGCTGGCCTTGCCAATGATGCCCAAAGCCCAAGAATAATAATTAAAAAAAATGATGCTCCCTTGTTCTCGGTTCCCCCATCAGTAGAAATAGTTTCTCCATATCTACCCAATTGAATCTCCTCTTCATTTTCAACACATCAATTTGATCATCCCATAACCTTCTAGACTCAAGGGAGTACAAGCCAAGTTTATGCAACCTGTCCTTACAATGTAACCCTTTTAGCCCCGGGTATCGTTCTGGTGAATCTGCGCTGCCCCCCCTCCAAGGCCAGTATCTCCTTCCTGAGGTGCGGGGCCCAGAACTGAACGCAGTGCTCCAGATGGGGTCCGACCAGAGCTCTGTACAGCTAAAGCACAACTTCCTCCCCTTTCTATTCCAGCCTCCTTGAGATAAAGGCCAACATTCCATTAGCCTTTTTGATTATTTTTTGTACCTGTCCATTTGTGATTTGTGTACATGAATACCCAAATCTTTGCCCCTCCATAGTTCTTAATCTCTTGCCATTTAAGAAATATTCCGATTTGTCTCTCTTGGATCCCAAGTGGATGACCTCACACTTCCCCCACATTGAGCTCCATTTGCCAGTTTTCCGACTCACTTAATCTATCTTTGTCCCTTTGTAACTTCCTGCTCTCATCTGCACAACTTTCTGTGTCTCCTAACTTAGTGCCTTCTGCAAACTTAGATATACAACGCTATGGGGGAAAAATTCGGTTGCTTTGCGCCTAAGAGGGCGCTAATGGGGCGCAAAGCAACTCTCGCCCGGGCGCAGCGATGTTTGCACTGCTCGCGAAATTGACCAGACATTTTGCGGCGGCGCTAAACACTACCGCCACGATTTCCTGCGCCCGCAGATCGTGACGTCAGTCGAGCGTGCAACGCCCCAGACTGGATATTGAGTGGCGCCCCCTGCCTTACCGCCTGCCGCTAGCAACGACAGGTTGAGGGGAACGTTTTGCAGTTAGGAAGGGTCTGGGGGAGCGCTATTCAAAGGCGGCCGCTTCCTGCCTTTTTTTGGTCGGCGACATTTTTGCACCACGCTTTCTGAGAGCGAGAGAGAGAGACTTCTGGAGAGATTCAACGCTGTGTGAAGGAGTTTTGGGTACTGAGCAGCACTTTGCAGGTTCGTTTTGATTTGACCTTCCTTGCATCGATTTAGAAGAGACTATGGGGGCTGCACTCTGAGCTCTTTCCCTGGGATTCTCCATTGTTCTTTCCAGCAGATTTGATGTACAGGTCTCTCCAGGCCGAGATTCAAGGCTGCAATGAGCAGGGTGTGGATGGAGAGCAAGATCAACCATCCCCTTTAAGAACTGGCCAGGCGCCAGTGTTTCTGTGTTCCATTGCTGACTGACATCATATGAGCTTCACCAGCGCTCTGAGTTAGCACCTCGCTCCTCGGCGTTAGCGCCTTAAGAGAGGTGTGTAGCGCCTGATTTAGTGCTCCAATCACCTCAGGGGTGATAGAAGCCAAGTTTGCAGTCGGAGGCGATAATTAGCGCCAGGCCGATAATTGCGCCCCAAACAGGGCGATACCGAATTTCTCCCCCTACATTCCTTCATCCAAGTCACCGGTGAAAAACGGAGGCACCAGTACAGATCCCTGGGGAACATTGTCACATCCCACTAATCAGAGTACATTCCCTTTATCCCTACTTTCTATCTCCTACCTCCAAACCAATTACAGACCCAAGTCCCAAGGTCACATCCAATTCCATGTGCTCTCATTTTTGTAAATAATCTCTTATTTGTTAAGTTTGCTTATGTCTCCCGGAACTCCATATAAACACCATCCATAAGCACTGCCTTATCCACAATGCTAGTTACCTCCTCAAAATATTTAACTAGACTAGTCAGACATGACCTGACCCTTCAGAAATCCACACTGACCCTCTTTAATCAGCTCATACTGCCCAAGTGCTCAGTCACTCTGTCTCTGATGACAGATTCCAGTAACTTTGCCACAACTGACGATAAACTGACAAGTCTGATTTCATTATTTCTCCCTTCTTAAATAATGGAGCGAAATTTCCAATTTTCCAATCTAAAGGCACAATTCCTGAACCAAGAAAGCTTTGGAAAATTATGACTGATGCATCTGCAATTTTTTTCATCTACTTCTTTCGCTATCCTGAGGTGGAAACCATCAAGCCCTGGAGATCTGTCTATCTTAAGCCCCATTATTTTCTCCATTACTATTTTTTTTTTAAATGTCGGCCTAGAAATTCAATTAAGCTCAAAAACAGACGTGGGGAGCTCGAAGCTTGATCTGCCTGTGCCCGTTCGAAGTGGTGCAGGTAGCACGCAAAATTCATGCTGCCTGCTCGTTTACATGATCGGAGTGCTGAGCTCGGCGCTAAATGCGTTGCTGGTTGGCTTAGCGCTCAAGAGTGGGCCAATATTGGGTGCAGTCTACTGGCCAATAAAATTTTGCCTAGGCTTTCTGCACTACTTAAAGGGGAGGTGCTCTGTTGCTGAAGCGCCTCATCGTCACTCTGCATGCAGCCATGGCTCAACAGGAAAGAGAGAGAGCAAGGAGATTCGCAGATGCAGCACTGGAGGCCTTGGTCCTGGGGGGTTCACAGAAGAAGACAGGTCCTCTACTGGCAGGGAGGGGGGCAGGAGACCTTCCCGGCAGCACACCAGAGGACAGTGGGAGGAGATAGCAGAAGCCGTCAGTGCCACGTGTGTTGCCCCAGGACCTGGATCCAGTGCCGCAAGAAGTTTAATGACCTCACACGAGCAGTCAAGGTGAGTGAATGCATCTCCAAATGCTATATCCCACCAACTGCACCACTAGCCTCACACGCTGCTCATTGCACCACTTCCCCATCACTCACCTACCAACAATCTCTAACAATCACGATCATAGCTTCACCTCACCCTCACACACTTACCACTACTGCAATCCTCACACCCACAACTCACACCTTGCACACATCCCCCATGACAGGCACACCACCCAAACACACTGCACCACACTCACTGACACACTTCCCTTTCTCTTGCAGGCCAAGGTGGCGCATAACAGACGTGAGCAGCAGCAGATGGGCGGAGGGGAAGCACGTCTTCAGAACCTCACTGAGCTGGGGGAGACGGTGCTGGAGATCACTGGATGGGCCGTCACTGAGGCTGTGGCGAGCAGCGAGGTTGAAAGCATTTTTTTTTTCTTAAATTAAAAAAGGGCATCATCTTCAGAACAGAAGTGTTCTGTGAACACCTTCTTGTAAGGGAAAGCCAGAACTGTTGTCACTTTCATTATATTATGTCCTGGAGCCAATATTTATCCCTCAATCAGCATCACTAAAACAGATTACCCGGTCTTTATCACATTGCTGTTTGTGGGAGCTTGCTGTGCACAAATTGGCATTTCCTACACTACAACAGTGACTACACTTCAAAAAAATACTTCATCGGTTGTAAAGCGCTTTGGGACGTCCAGTGGCCGTGAAAGGCGCTATATAAATGCAAGTCTTTCTTTCTTTTTTGAATGGCTTGAGGTGGGTGATGTGATGATGTGTTTCGATCTGACAGTAAACATGCCGAAATGGTCGTGTAATTGGCAAATGAATTTCAATATGGGTAAGTGCGAGGTGGTACATTTTGGTAGAAAGAATAAAGAGGGCACCTACACCGTGGGGAAAAAAAGTCTATGTGGGGTAGAGGAACAGAGGGATCTAGGGGTACAGTCACAGATCATTCAAAGTAAAGACGCAGGTTAATAAGGCCATAAAAAAAGGGTTTAATTTCTAGAGGGATAGAATTGAAAAGCAGAGAAGTTATGTTAAACTTGTATCGAACCTTGGTTAGACCACACTTGGAGTGCTGTGTGCAGTTCCGGTCTCCATATTACAGAATGGATACAGAGGCACTGGAGAGGGCGCAAGACAGATTGACAAGGGTGATATCAGAACTGAGAGGGTATAACTATCAGGCTGGGATTCTTTTCTCTAGAAAAGAGAAGGCTGAGGGGAAGACCTGATAGAGGTCTTTAAAATTATGAAGGGGTTCGATAGGGTAGACGTAGAGAAGATCTTTCCACTTGTGGGGGAGACCAGAACTAGGGGCCATAAATATAAGATAGTCACCAATAAATCAAATCGAGAATTCAGGAGACACTTCTTTACCCAGAGAGTGGTGAGAATGTGGAACTCGCTACCACAGGGAGTGGTTGAGGCGAATAGTATAGATGCATTTAAGGGGAAGCTAGATAAGCACATGAGGGAGAAAGGAATAGAAGCATATGCGGATAGGGTTACACAGATTACATAGGATTTACAGCACAGAAACAGGCCATTCGGCCCAACCAGTCCATGCCGGCGTTTATACTCCACTCGCGCCTCCTCCCGTCTTTCCTCATCTAACTATCAGCATAACCCTCTATTCCCATCTCCCTCATGTGCTTATCTAGATGATGAGGGGTGGGAGGAGGCTCGTGTGGAGCATAAACACCGGCGTAGACCAGTTGGGCCGAATGGCCTGTTGCTGTGCTGTGGACTCGATGTAATTCTGTGTCATGAAGACAATACACTTTTAAATATCTTTGCCAACCAGCCGTGGTGAGAAAGTGGAACTCGCTCCCACAGGGAGTGGTGGAGGCGAGTAGCAGAGACGCATTTAAGGGGAAGATGGGCAAGTACATGAGGGAGAAAGGAAGAGAAGGATATGATGACAGAGTTACAACAACTACAGCAACTTGTATTTATCTAGCGCCTTTAACGTAGTAAAACATACCAAGGCGCTTCACTGGAGCGTTCTAAAACAAAATTTGACATCGAGCCACATAAGGAGATATTAGGGCAGATGACCAAAAGCTTGGTCAAAGAGGTAGGTTTTAAGGAGCGTCTTAAAAGGAGGAAAGAGAGGTGGAGAGGTTTAGGCAGGGAATTCCAGAGCTTTGGGCCCCAGACAGCTGAAGGCACAGCCGCCAATGGTGGAGCGATTAAAATCGAGGATGCTTAAGAGGCCAGAATTAGAGGAGCGCAGATGTCTCGGAGGATTGTGGGGCTGGAGGAGATTCCAGAGATAAGGAGGGGCGAGACCATGGAGGGATTTGAAAACAAGGATGAGAATTCTTGAAGAGGGGTGGAAGGAGGCTTGTGTGGAGCATAAACGCCAGCATAGATCAGTTGGGCCAAATGGCCTGTTTTTGTGATGTAGACTCTATGGCTGGGATTTTCCCGTTTTCCACCTGCACGGTACGGGGTGGGTGGGAGGGGGTGGAGCTGGTAGATGGCGGGGAACCTGCCCATTACATCACACGCACGCTGAGTTTTAGCTGCACAGCGTGCGTGTGACGCAGTGGGCGGGTTCTCCCGCCCGAGGGTCAGCTTGATTGACAGGCTGGCTTCCAGTCAGGCGAGGAACGCAGGCTGGACACAGCAGCAACAGGTAAAGTGCTGGGTCCAGGTAAGGTGGGGTGGTGGGGGGGAGGGTTCCAAGGCCAGGGGGAGTCCAAGCCCGTGGGGGGACAAACCAGGGTGGGGGAGAATGGTCCGATCCCCCGGGAGGGGTCCGAGCCCCGACCCAGGGTGGTGGGCCCCGAGGGGGTTTGGATCGATCCCAGATGAGTAAAAAAGGTGAAAGTGGGCAGGTTGGAGGCGGGATGCACTTCCACCCACCCACCACCCCCCCTCCCAGCCTCCAACCAACCTGTTTTTTCCTGTAAAAATTCCCCCATATGTAAGGAAAGAGGCAAATTCAACCCCTGATCTGTGCTGAGTTAGTGGATCTCAACCAGCATGGTATCACAATTGGCTTCAGCACCAACAGAATGGAGGGAAAAATCATCCAGGGTTCCTTCCTGCTCCTGATCGCTATCCAGAGCGCCCTTGTTAGAAAGTCCAGACATTGGGTGAGGCGAGGGTTTTGCCCTGCTGTGAGAAGCCCCATGGTTGAATACCCTGCTGCCATTCACAGTTTGGGGCTCGCACATGGGGGTGAGGTACAGGAGGGCAACCAGAACACGTAAAACCCTAATCGTGCAACAGATAGATCTTTGTTGGGCAAGGGTAGTAAGGGTTACGGAACCAAGGCGGGTAGATGGAGTTAAGGTTCAGATCAGCCATGATCTGATTCAATGGCAGAACAGGCTCGAGGGGCTGAATGGCCTCCTCCTGTTCCTGTGTTCCCTATGCAACAGCTAGCGCCTTCACCAGCGGAGCAACATCAGAGGAACAAATTCCCCTGTAGTTCTTAAAAGGTTAATGTGCCTATCCCCTCTCTCAGGCCAGCACCGTGTGGATGAGCCAGGATTATACTCCCAGGGGGTGGATGTGCTTGTAATACGCAAAGGTTACTCTCGTGTGCTTGTCAGATGCCATGTGTGGGTCTGAGAAGTGAAAACACATGATGTTTACTCCCACTCAAGAGATATTTCTATTGAAAATTTGCCAATATTGAGGATTCTTCCCTCAGGCAGTGGATGATGAAGAACTGCCCTATTTCCACCTCCGTAACATCGCCCGTCTCCGCCCTTGCCTCAGCTCATCCGCTGCTGAAACCCTCATCCATGCCTTTGTTGCCTCTAGACTTGATTATTCCAATGCACTCCTGGCTGGCCTCCCACATTCCACCCTATGTAAACTTGAGGTCATCCAAAACTCAGCTGCCCGTATCCTAACTCACACCAAGTCCCGTTCACCCATCACCCCTGTGCTCGCTGACCTACATTGGCTCCCGGTTAAGCAACGCCTCGATTTCAAAATTCTCATCCTTGTGTTCAAATCCCTCCATGGCCTCGCCCCTCCCTATCTCTGTAATCTCCTTCAGCCCCACAATCCCCCGAGATATCTGCGCTCCTCTAATTCTGCCCTCTTGAGCATCTCTGATTATAATCGCTCAACCATTGGTGGCCGTGCCTTCTGTTGCCTGGGCCCTAAGCTCTGGAATTCCCTGCCTAAACCTCTCCACCTCACTACCTCACTACCTCTCTTTCCTCCTTTAAGACGCTCCTTAAAACCAACCTCTTTGACAAAGCTTTTGGTCACCTGCCCTAATTTCTCCTTATGTGGATCGGTGTCAAATTTTTTGTCTTATAATACTCCTGTGAAGCGCCTTGGGACGTTTTACTACGTTAAAGGCGCTATATAAATACCAGTTGTTGTTGTTGTTGACTGAGTGACAGACATGGATGAGGGTTTCAGCAGCGGATGAGCTGAGGCAAGGGCGGAGACGGGCGATGTTACGGAGGTGGAAATAGGGCATCTCTTCATCCACTGGCTGAGGTGGGGAGGGGCAGGAAGGTAAAACAAGAACAGGTAGAAAATATCGAGAGAGATGGGTCCGTGCGTTGGAACGATGGCCCATGGCACCGAGAGTCAGCAACACTCCAGGATTGGCCCCGGAGTCTCCAGGAATTGAAGATTAATCTCCAGGACACTCGCTGCGATCAATCCGGGAGAAAAATCACAGGGGCGTTGAAGATTTTTTAAAATTTGTTTTCTTTAAACACTTCCATTTATTAGTTTTAAAAGTATTGGAAACGGGGGGCGGTGGGGGGGGAAAGGCATTTTGACCGAACCGAGGCTTGGAGGCCGGAGGTCATGTGATGAACATAAGATAACAAGGTTTAAGAGGACAAGGACCAAAGTAATAAATTGGGGGAAAAAAAGCTTTAAAGGGATGAGAATGGAACTAGGGAAAATAAACTGGAAAAATTACTGACGAACAAAGAACTAGAATAGCAGTGGAAAACA
This sequence comes from Squalus acanthias, assembly GCA_030390025.1. Classification (NCBI taxonomy): domain Eukaryota; kingdom Metazoa; phylum Chordata; class Chondrichthyes; order Squaliformes; family Squalidae; genus Squalus; species Squalus acanthias. The sequence goes on from JASTWF010000474.1 coordinate 339,357, forward strand.
TTTCAAACGGTGATCCAGAGACTTCAGGACAAATATATCCGACAAAAGAGTAAGAACAAACCAGCCAGCAATGACACACCACGGGTGAATAAAGAAATAAGGGCAGAACTGAAACGAAAGAAAAAGGCGCACACTGAGTACAGAGACAACAAAGGAGAGGATGACAAAAGGGAATATGAAGAGGTTAGGAAAGAATTTTTAAAAAAACAATTCGCAAGGCAGAGAGAAACTACAAAATTAAATTATCAAGGAATTTAAAAAGAAACAGCAAAGTATTCTGCAGACACATCACTAACAAAAGAAAAACCAGGGTCGGGATAGGGCCACTAAGAGATGCACAAGATAAACTCACAGCTAATGACAGCGAAATGGCAGAAATATTAAATCATTACTATGCCTCGGTATTTACCAGGGAGACCAACAGGGTGGACATGACATTAGAAGAAGAGATCAAATAAGATATAATGACATTTAAGATAGAAAGGAGGGAGATAATTGATAAATTGATCAAACTCAGAGGATAAAACCAAAATGTTGGCAGGACACTAGGGATAACGCCCCTGACCACAGTCGGAGTACTGTAAACAGCTCCGGTCTCCATATTATAAAAAGGATACAGGGGCACTGGAGGAGGTGCAAAAAAGATTTCCTGGGATGATCCCAGAACTGAGGGTTATACCAATCCGGAAAAATTGAACAGGCTGGGACTCTTTTCTCTAGAAAAGATTAAGGGGTAACCTGATAGAGGTCTTTAGATTATGAAAGGGTTTGATAGGGTAGATATAGAGATGATGGCCGGAATTTTCTGGGGGGGGGGGGGGGGAGGGTCAGCGGGTGGGATTGGTGGCAAATTTGATGTTTTGACAGCGAGTCGGGAATCCGCTGTCATCCCGCCGCAACGCGCGTCTGTGATCTCGGATCGGACCCAACCCTGCAGAGGCGGGCGACCCAATTAAAGCAATTATTGGCTGGTTGACAGACCCTTAATAACGGTTTTAACCTTACCTTTTAACTTTAACTGCTCACCCACGGGGTCCGCGCTGCTCGTGGACCACGTCTGTTAACCTGAGGCGGGAGTTGAATGGCCATTGAATCAGCTGATTAGTTGCCAGCTTGAAATGTACTATAAAAGCTCCCACCTCACAACTGTTCACTTTCCAAGTGCAGAAGCTGTTGCTTACTCCATTTGGAAGACAGATTGAGCTTTATGCAGGCTGCAAGTGTTTGGAGCAAACTCTCCATCGAGTGTCACCTCATTGGAACAACCTCTCTCACCATTGACAGATCGCTTCTGTCATCTCAACTCCACCTGCCATTTATTCCATCAGCATGGGTACCGTTTATACTGTCTCACCTTGGTCCTCCTAATCTGACCACGATCAGCCCCCACACCAGCAGCACCAACACCAACCTTCGCTGCAATCACCTGATGCTGCACAGGACAGAGGGCATCAGCACCAGAACACATTGCTGCCCGGGAGGCCAGGGATGGCATCACCATGACCAGATTTACTTCACTTGACGCTGTATACCCTAGCTGCCACATGATGTGCCAGGTTGGCACCACCCCACTCCAACACCATAAAGCAACCCTACAATGCCCAAGCCATTCCTTTCACACTCATCACCATTGTGGGGGGTGCCCTTATGTCTCACCTTTCACTGCAACTCAGTAAGCCACTTTCAAAGGTGCACACAAATCTGTCCAAGAACGCAAAGTGTTGAATATTAATGTGCTGTCAAACATTGAAACCTTAACAGAAACTTTACATGAACATTGGATAAAACACCCAAGTGCCTATCCTTGTGTGTTGTTAGTTGGTATGATTACACTAGGATGAGGATGAGTGTGAGGGGTGGCTAGTGAGATGGGGAAGTGATAAGGTAGATAGAGAGGGATGGGTGGAGGTGCAAGGTAAGTTGGTGTGAGTAAGGATGTGCAGGAGTAGGGTTGGGAAGGCAGAGTGATGGGGATGTGATGAGAGGCACAGCAGGAGGAAGGTGAGTTTGTCTTTGTACTAACATTTCCTGATTTAATGAGATCATTGAAAGGTTTGTGCCACTGCACCCAGGTCCTCCTGACGACATCCCTGCTTGTGCCCTCCTCTGCAATGTGCTACCAAACTGTCTTGGTCTCCTGGGGAGGTCTCTTCCGCCTATCGGAAGGGAAGAGGACCTCCCTGCGTGCTGTGACTCCCTCCATATGCTTATGGGAGAACCTGGGTGCAGCCCTGCACCTCTGTGCAGTGATTGTCAGTGTTTGCAGCACCTCAATGCTGTAGAACTCTGACAGCACAAACGTCAAAAGTAAGGTGGCCGTGGTCCCTTTAAGGAAACCGGCTCAAGACGCGTCATGAATGACGTCACCAGACCCGCTCCATCTAATTGGGCCGGGAAACGCGCTGGGCGGGGCTTAACAAGCCCCACTGAGGCGAGTTCATTTTAGGCAGAGGGATGGAGCCAACAGCGGGGCCGCGACCCACCACCGACACCGGCCCCACCGAGGTGAGCAAAATCTCAGCCGATGTTTCCACTTGCGGGGAAACCAGAAATAGGGACCAGAAATATAAGATAGTCTCTAATAAATCCAATCGGGAATTCAGGAGAAACCTCTTTACTCAGAGAGTGGTGAGAATGTGGAACTCGCTACCGCAGGGAGTGGTTGAGACGAATAGTATAGATGCATTTAAGGGGAATCTAGATAAGTACATGAAGGAGAGAGGAAGAGAAGGATGTGTTGATGGAGTTAGATGAAGAGGGGTGGGAGGAGGCTTGTGTGGAGCATGGACCAGTTGGGCCGAATGGCCTGTTGCTCGACATTCTGTGTAATACGTCCAACCAGAGCTGGCAACCCGAGTGGCACCAGGAACTTCTGGGAAGATGTTCGGTGACGCACTACACTGAGCTGCTGAGCTCAGTCACATGGGCGTGGAGAGAGGAGCGAGTTATTGATGGGACAATGTCGTGCATCACCTGGCAGCTGGAGTTAGTAGTGACATCGGTGGAGGCCTGGCTACCCTCACAGACAGAGTCAGACACCCTGGCCTGGTGAGAACAGAACGGGAGAATAAACGAGCAAGGGGTTAACTGTGCCTTCCACCCCCCCACCCACCCGCACCCCCATGCCCATCTATAATCCTCAGATTTAAAATTCGGAAACACTCCGAAGGATGTTATGTTGCAATGACACGAGAGAGAGAAAGTGAGAGCAACTGTGAGAGAAAGAGTGAGTGAGAGGAAGCAAGTGTATGAGAGAGAAAGAGAGCAAGAGTGAGAAAGCGCAATAGCGAGAGAGAGAGAGAGAGAGCGAGAGAGCAAGAGTGAGAGCGAGAGAGCAAGAGTGAGAGCGAGAGAAAGAGTGAGAGCGAGAGAAAGAGTGAGAGCGAGAGAAAGAGTGAGAGCGAGAGAAAGAGTGAGAGCGAGAGAAAGAGTGAGAGCGAGAGAAAGAGTGAGAGCGAGAGAAAGAGTGAGAGCGAGAGAAGAGTGAGAGCGAGAGAAAGAGTGAGAGCGAGAGAAAGAGTGAGAGCGAGAGAAAGAGTGAGAGCGAGAGAAAGAGTGAGAGCGAGAGAAAGAGTGAGAGCGAGAGAAAGAGTGAGAGCGAGAGAAAGAGTGAGAGCGAGAGAAAGAGTGAGAGCGAGAGAAAGAGTGAGAGCGAGAGAAAGAGTGAGAGCGAGAGAGAAAGAGTGAGAGCGAGAGAGAAAGAGTGAGAGCGAGAGAGAAAGAGTGAGAGCGAGAGAGAAAGAGTGAGAGCGAGAGAGAAAGAGTGAGAGCGAGAGAAAGAGTGAGAGCGAGAGAAAGAGTGAGAGAGAGCAAGAGTGAGTGAGAGAGAGCAAGAAAGAGTGAGAGTGAGCAAGAGTGAGAGAAAGAAAGAGAGCAAATAAGAGAAATACTGTACATAAACACCCATCACACAGACCAGAGGAAGAAACCACAATCCTCCAATTTGCTTCTTAAGAAGTTAAGTAACCATTTTCTACCAGCCAACACACAGATCAGGGAAATGTCCCTTTAACAGAATCCCCACAGCTTCTGCAAGATCCTAGACTCTCAAAGTTTAACACAGAGAACAAATGCCGCATTCTCTCACTTTCAAAACAGCTTTTGAAACTTCTGGACGCACTCACCATAGTGGGAGACTGGGAGCAGAGCCGGTCTGGGCTGAGCTACAGACGGACTCCTGCCCAAGCTGGAGATCCCCGCCACTTGTACACAGCACGGTTACATGTTTCCTCCTCACTAGGCCCAGCAGCCAGCCCCAGGAAGAGAGCTTCCTTTGGCTCGCAGACGGGATTCCTCATACCGGACTGCCAAGACAGCAGCCTCACTGTGCACCCTGCCCCACCCCTTCTGAGTGCGAGAGGTCAGAGTTCACACTTATCTCTGGCAAAGCTGGACTTCAGCTCCAGACCTGTGGAGCTGCAGCCGCAGTAGAGTATCCCTCAGGGCAGAGAGAGAGAGAGAGGGAGAGGGAGAGGCCCGGCACACTGTCACACAGAGCCTGCTGCTGCTCGCAGCACAGAAGCTGGCTTTTCTCTCCTCTCTTCCCTGCTCCTGCTTCCTCTGCTCTCTCCTCTTTCATTCGCTCTCTCTCTCTCTCCCTCCCTCCCTCCCCTGCTCTCTCTCTCCCCTGCTCTCTCCCTCCCTCCCTCCCTCCCCTGCTCTCTCTCTCCCTCCCTCCCTCCCCTGCTCTCTCTCTCCCTCCCTCCCCTGCTCTCTCTCTCCCTCCCTCCCTCCCCTGCTCTCTCTCTCCCTCCCTCCCTCCCCTGCTCTCTCCAATCTCTCTCCCTCCCTCCCTCCCCTGCTCTCTCCAATCTCTCTCTCCCTCCCTCCCCTGTTCTCTCTCCCTCCCTCCCCTGTTCTCTCTCCCTCCCTCCCCTGTTCTCTCTCTCTCCCTCCCCTGTTCTCTCTCTCTCCCTCCCCTGTTCTCTCTCTCTCCCTCCCCTGTTCTCTCTCTCTCTCTCCCCTGTTCTCTCTCTCTCTCTCCCCTGTTCTCTCTCTCTCTCTCTCTCTCCCCTGTTCTCTCTCTCTCTCCCCTGTTCTCTCCCTCTCCCTCCCCTGTTCTCCCCCCTCTCCCTCCCCTGTTCTCCCCCTCTCCCTCCCCTGTTCTCCCCCTCTCCCTCCCCTGTTCTCCCCTCTCCCTCCCCTGTTCTCCCCCTCTCCCTCCCCTGTTCTCCCCCTCTCCCTCCCCTGTTCTCCCTCTCTCCCTCCCCCTGTTCTCACTCTCTCCCTCCCCTGTTCTCCCTCTCTCCCTCCCCTGTTCTCCCCTCTCTCCCTCCCCTGTTCTCTCTCTCCCTCCCCCCCGTTCTCTCTCCCTCCCTCCCCCCGTTCTCTCTCCCTCCCTCCCCTGTTCTCTCTCCCTCCCTCCCCTGTTCTCTCTCTCTCCCTCCCCTGTTCTCTCTCTCTCCCTCCCCCCGTTCTCTCTCCCTCCCTCCCCCGTTCTCTCTCCCTCCCTCCCCCGTTCTCTCTCCCTCCCTCCCCTGTTCTCTCTCCCTCCCTCCCTGTTCTCTCTCATTCCCTCCCCTGTTCTCTCTCTCTCCCTCCCCTGTTCTCTCTCTCTCCCTCCCCTGTTCTCTCTCCCTCCCCCCCCTGTTCTCTCTCCCTCCCCCGCCACCTGCTCTCTCCCTCCCCCCTGCCTGTTCTCTCTCTCCCTCCCCCTCCCTGTTCTCTTTCTCTGCTCTCTCCCTCCCCCTCCCTTCCTTATCCTTTGCCCATCCCCCACCTCATGCAAGTCTGACCCTTCCCCCAATCGCTGGATGTTGAAAGCACAAAAGGCAACACAAATATTATATTTACATCTCAGGCAAGTAAAGTGAGGGAAGCCACAGTGTGACTGTGCGGTATTTACACTGAGCACTGTGTTCACAGCACAAAGTCCAGCCTAAAGGTAAAGCCCTCAACACTCTCTTGTTGAACTGGGTGCAACATTTTTTGGTATTTTCTCACCCCCCGCCGCCCCCCCCCCACCCCTGCCAATGGGGTTGAAATTGCGCTGGGCTAAGTTACTACCCGGGCCAGACATCACATCAGCCTAAACTCACACTGTCCGATATGTATGTGAAGAGAGGTGTTAACCTGTTCACTTTAAGCTGGGTAAAGCCTGCAGTGAAAGAGCAGGCAGCAGCAACAGCTTGCATTGATATAGCACCTTTATCGTAGTAAAACTGCCCACGGCACTTCACAGGAGTGATTATCAGACAAAAACTGACACCGAGCCACATAAGAAGATATTGAGACACATGACCAAAGGCTCGGTCAAACAGACAAAGAGTCCAAGAGGTTTTAATGAGCAACTTAAAAGAGAGAGAGGCAAAGGGGCTGGACGGGGGCTGGACCGGGGTGGGGAGGTAATTCCAGGGTTTAGGACCGGCCGCCAATCGCAGATGCGCGAGAGGCCAGAATTGGAGGAGCGCAGAGATCTCAGGGGGTTGTGGGGCTGGAGGAGGTTACAGAGATAGGATGAGGCGAGGCCACGGAGGGATCTGAACACAAGAATGAGAGTTTTTTTTTTATAATTGAGGTGTTGCCGGACCGGGAGACAATGTCGGTCAGCGAGCACAGGGGTGATGGTTGAACGGGACTTGGAGAGAGTTAGGACACGGGCACTGGGGTTTTGGATGAGCTGAAGGATATGGAGGGTGGTAGGTCGGAGGCCGGCCAGGAGAGCATTGGAATAGTTGAGGGTTTCAGCAGCAGATGAGCTGAGGCAGGGGCGGAGACGGGCGATGTTACGGAGGTGGAAGTAGACGGTCTTGCTGATGCAGAGGGCATGGGGTCGGAAGCTCAGCTCAGGGTAGGTCGCCGAGGTTGCAAACGGTCTGGTTCAGCCTCGACTAATACTGAACTGAACAATTTCAACCCAGATATCTATAAAGTGCAAAAATCAAGCACATAATGTAGGCTGGCACTCCAGTGCAGTACTGAGAGAGTGCTGCACTGTCGGAAGTGCCTTCCTTCAGATGAGATGCTAAACCGAGGTCCCGTCTAACTATTCAGATGGATGTTAAGGATCTCAAGTACATTATTGGAGGAACAGAGAGGTCATGAAGAGAAGAGGTCTCCTAGCCGATATACCTGCCATACCACCAAAAACACAGTGACCAGTTACCCATCTTATTGAGGATCAAGGGATCCTGCTGTGTATAAAGTGACGGCCACTTGCGCCTACATAACAACAGCAACTACATTTCAAAGTAATTAATTGGCTGTGAAATGCTTGGGTCTTTAGTGAGAGATGTGATAAGACGCTGTATAAATTCAAGTTCTTTGTTTCTTTAAATGTACCCAAGTTTACTTGTATATTAAGGTTGGCACTGACTATGGGCGTTACATGGAGTGGTAGAACACTCCACTTAGCTCCTCGCCAGCTGTGGCTCAGTGGGTAGCACTCTCTCTCGCCTCTGAGTCAGAAGGCTGTGGGTTCAAGTCCCACTCCAGAGACTTGAGCACAAAATCCAGGCTAACATGCCAGCGCAGCGCTGAGGGAGCGCTGCACTGTCGGAGGTGCCGTCTTTCGAATGAGACGTTAAACCGAGGCCCCGTCTGCTCTCTCAGGTGGATGTAAAAGATCTCACGGCCACTATTTTGAAGAGAGCAGGGGAGTTATTCCCGGTGTCCTGGGCTAATGATTATCCCTCAATCAACATCACTAAAAGCAGATTATCTGGTCATTATCACATTGCTGTTTGTGGGAGCTTGCTGTGCGCAAATTGGCTGCCGCGTTTCCTACATTCCAACAGTGACTCCACTTCAAAAGTACTTCATTGGCTGTAAAGCGCTTTGGGACATCCTGAGGTCATGAAAGGCGCTAAATAAATGCAAGCCTTTATTTCTTCCTGATCAGAAATGTGCCAAGTTGTGAGTCAGGGGACGGAGTCTGTGGTATCTCTCAGCAAGAAGGGGAAAAACAATCGAACAGGACACCCTATGTTGGCGGTACCTCCAGTCTCCGAGCAACCAGCAAAAGGGGTCTTTGTCGAAGGTTTGGGATCGGCCCACTTGCCCTCCTGACAGCTGTAATCTCCCCAGTCAAACTCTGGGCTGTAATCTCCCCAGTCAAACTCTGGGCTGTAATCTCCCCAGTCAAACTCTGGGCTGTAATCTCCCCAGTCAAACTCTGGGCTGTAATCTCCCCAGTCAAACTCTGGGCTGTAATCTCCCCAGTCAAACTCTGGGCTGTAATCTCCCCAGTCAAACTCTGCGACTGTAATCTCCCCAGTCAAACTCTGGGCTGTAATCTCCCCAGTCAAACTCTGCGCTGTAATCTCCCCAGTCAAACTCTGGGCTGTAATCTCCCCAGTCAAACTCTGCGCTGTAATCTCCCCAGTCAAACTCTGGGCTGTAATCTCCCCAGTCAAACTCTGCGCTGTAATCTCCCCAGTCAAACTCTGGGCTGCAATCTCCCCAGTCAAACTCTGGGCTGCAATCTCCCCAGTCAAACTCTGGGCTGCAATCTCCCCAGTCAAACTCTGGGCTGCAATCTCCCCAGTCAAACTCTGGGCTGCAATCTCCCCAGTCAAACTCTGGGCTGCAATCTCCCCAGTCAAACTCTGGGCTGCAATCTCCCCAGTCAAACTCTGGGCTGCAATCTCCCCAGTCAAACTCTGGGCTGCAATCTCCCCAGTCAAACTCTGGGCTGTAATCTCCCCAGTCAAACTCTGGGCTGCAATCTCCCCAGTCAAACTCTGGGCTGCAATCTCCCCAGTCAAACTCTGGGCTGTAATCTCCCCAATCAAACTCTGGGCTGTAATCTCCCCAGTCAAACTCTGGGCTGTAATCTCCCCAGTCAAACTCTGGGCTGTAATCTCCCCAGTCAAACTCTGGGCTGTAATCTCCCCAGTCAAACTCTGCGCTGTAATCTCCCCAGTCAAACTCTGGGCTGTAATCTCCCCAGTCAAACTCTGCGCTGTAATCTCCCCAGTCAAACTCTGTGCTGTAATCTCCCAGTCAAACTCTGCGCTGTAATCTCCCCAGTCAAACTCTGGGCTGTAATCTCCCCAGTCAAACTCTGCGCTGTAATCTCCCCAGTCAAACTCTGGGCTGCAATCTCCCCAGTCAAACTCTGGGCTGCAATCTCCCCAGTCAAACTCTGGGCTGCAATCTCCCCAGTCAAACTCTGGGCTGCAATCTCCCCAGTCAAACTCTGGGCTGCAATCTCCCCAGTCAAACTCTGGGCTGCAATCTCCCCAGTCAAACTCTGGGCTGCAATCTCCCCAGTCAAACTCTGGGCTGCAATCTCCCCAGTCAAACTCTGGGCTGCAATCTCCCCAGTCAAACTCTGGGCTGCAATCTCCCCAGTCAAACTCTGGGCTGCAATCTCCCCAGTCAAACTCTGGGCTGCAATCTCCCCAGTCAAACTCTGGGCTGTAATCTCCCCAGTCAAACTCTGGGCTGCAATCTCCCCAGTCAAACTCTGGGCTGCAATCTCCCCAGTCAAACTCTGGGCTGTAATCTCCCCAATCAAACTCTGGGCTGTAATCTCCCCAGTCAAACTCTGGGCTGTAATCTCCCCAGTCAAACTCTGGGCTGTAATCTCCCCAGTCAAACTCTGCGCTGTAATCTCCCCAATCAAACTCTGGGCTGTAATCTCCCCAGTCAAACTCTGGGCTGTAATCTCCCCAATCAAACTCTGGGCTGTAATCTCCCCAGTCAAACTCTGGGCTGTAATCTCCCCAGTCAAACTCTGGGCTGTAATCTCCCCAGTCAAACTCTGGGCTGTAATTCCCCCCAATGGCTCAGTTAGGAAGGACACGGGTCCAAGCTCTGGGCAGTGCGGGGCTAGTAGATTTCGACTGCAGCATTATGATTGGCCCCTCTGCCTCCTTGTTACAGAAGGAGAAGAATCAGGCCGGGTCATTGCTCCTGAGTGACTCCTGCTGGGGTTGGGGTGTATGGACATGGGGCGAGGACGGCAGTGGGCTCAGCTCCGATTGTGGACAAACAGCTGGCCAACACCCACACCTGGACAACGACCAGCCGAGATACCGAAGGGCATTGACACCTTCTGCAAGGGAGGGAAGGTAAACAGAAAACTGACAGACAATGAGATGTCACACAACCCTTCGCTGGAACAGCAGGACGGAAAGAAAACCTGGTGTTGTGTCTACACAGAGGGTGTGAAGCTACGCTCAGCTCCACTGGACTCATTTCCTTCCCAATTTTGTGTCAATTTCCTGTTTGAAAAACAAAGAGGAAGAATCAACAGCCTCGGCCCTAACTCTTTGAAATTTCCTCCAACTCTCTGCTCTCAAAAAATCTCTTCAAAAGCCATCTCTTCAACTAAGCTTGTAGTTACCCCCCTTCTAACCTCTCCTTTCCTGGTTTAGCACTCCTTGGGAGTGTTTGTCACATTAAAGGTGGTATATAAATCAGAGAAACTTACAGCACAGGTGGTGGCCATTCGGCCCATCGTGCCTGTGCCGGCTCTGTGAATAGAGCGATCTAATTAGCCCCACTCCCCCTGCTCTAACCCCGTAGACCTGCACATTTTCTCCCTTCAACTTTTTTATCCAATTCCCTTTTGAAAGTTACGATTGAATCTGCTCCCACCGCGCGTTCCGGATCATAGGCAAGTTGAAGTCGTCACTGAGTTAACCAGATCCATTTCCAAGCGGTTACAGGGAGCCACGGCGACGGACTCAGCCTCGCGACTGGGTGCGTGAGACACCGTGAAATCGCAGCAGTTTACAGTAGGTCAGCACGCGCCAATGGACCACTGCACCGAGGGGCAAACCGAGGTACCAGGGCAGAATCTGCACAGAGAGAATGCGGGCACGACTCTGTGCCCATCATCCTGCGGGCAACACGGTTGCCTGCCATTTTCTTGGGCGACACGCTCAATCCATCGCCTCAAGTTGCTCCGACCTCTACCCGTACTGTGCCCTGGCGTGATACAGCTAAACATGGGATTGGCAATTTAATATCCACAAAATGACACTAAAATGATGCCTTTGAGGGGAAGCTAGCTAAGAACATGAGGGAGAAAGGAATAGACGGATATATTGATAGGGTTAGATGAGAGAGGGTGGGAGGAGGCTCGTGTGGAGCATAAACACCGGCACAGACCAGCTGGGCCGAATGGCCTGTTTCTGTGCTGTACATTCTATGGGGGCAATTTTAACCTATCCCAGCCATTGGGAAACTGATGCAATCGAGTGCAACGCTGGTTTTCCACCCCCGTCTGATTTCACTCCCCATTGAAGTCAACAGACAGTAATATTGGGCGGGGTGTAAAACTGGCGTTCCACACAATCCCGTGGGTTTCCCGCCCGGCGAGATAGGTTAAAATAACCCCCAATGTAATGCGATGTAACTTTTGTTTGTCAGCTCGCCTCGGAGTCAGAAGGTTGTGGGTTCAAGTCCCACTCCAGAGACTTGAGCACAAAAATCCAGGCTGACGCTCCAGGGCAGTGCTGAGGGAGTGCTGCACTGTCGGAGGTGCCGTCTTTCGGATGAGACGTTAAACTGAGGCCCCGTCTGCTCTCTCGGGTGGACGTAAACGATCCCATGGCACTATTTCGAAGAAGAGCAGGGGAGTTCTCCCCAATATTTATCCCTCAACTAACATCACTAAAAACAGATGATCTGGTCCTTATCACATTGCTGTTTGTGGGAGCTTGCTGTGCACAAATTGGCTGCCACGTTTCCTACATTACAACAGTGACTACACTTCAAAAAGGTATTTTATTTGCGGTAAAGTGCTGTGGGCCGTCTGGTGGTCGTGAAAGGCGCTATAGAAATGCACGTCTTTCTTGGCTTTTTACTGAAATCCAGGTGACAAGATCAGTGCTGCCGGCCCTGGGCCACCAGTCCGTCACCTTGTTTAGATTCCCAGACGCGCCTGGTCCGATGGGTGGGGCCGAGCATAATTAACGATCCGCATGACAAGACAAAAAGATCTTTACCAATTACCGTCCCCCGGACCAGGCTGTGTGGAATCTCTTGTCGTACGCTGGGATGTTTTACATTCTGGTCGTTAAAGGGGCAGGCCTCTCGAATAATTGCCTCCAAATTCATTCATTCCCCAGCCGGAATTTTCAAAGGGGGAACAGACCTCATCGTACACCAAAAAAGGGAGCAGGGAGAATAAAAGGCCAGGTGCCAGCTATTAATTCCTGGGTGGAAAGTCACTGGACTGACGGTCTTAGACAGACCCCCTCAGAGTGAAGTATCAAGAGCAAGGATGAATTCCGCATTCCAGCACCAAGAGGCAGAACAAATATTGCAACGCGCAGCCTTCAAATTCTTCGAGCCACATGCGCGTCCGAATGTGTATTTACATGCAGAGTATTCATGACTTCGGAACGCAAAGGCCAGACTTTGGGGTCCTGCAAAGGTCAGTCCAGAATGGTCAAGTGCGACTGTAATCTCGTCAGAAGTGCAGTGAGCTCCCGGTTAGCTCATTCCCATCATTATTCACAGCTCCCAGTGCAGCCTTGGCCTGGTAAAGGCAGCGCGCCTAAAAAGGGAAGGGAAGGGGGGGTGTTGGCAGGGCAGGTAATTGTGGTGCAGGTGTCAGTTAAAGGGATATGGCCACTTACGTTTGAGGGGGGGGGAACCAAAAATTCTCACAACTTGCATTTGCATCTTCAGCATAAAGGAATAAGAACATAGAACATAGAACAGTACAGCACAGTACAGGCCCTTCGGCCCTCGATGTTGTGCCGAGCATTGTCCGAGACCAAGATCAAGCTATCACACTCCCTATCACTCTGGTGTGCTCCATGTGCTTATCCAATAACCGCTTGAAAGTTCCTAAAGTGTCCGACTCCACTATCACAGCAGGCAGTCCATTCCACACACCAACCACTCTCTGAGTAAAGAATCTACCTCGGACATCCCTTCTATATCTCCCCCCATGCACCTTATAGTTATGCCCCCTTGTAACAGCTGCCTCTACCCGAGGAAATAGTCTCTGAACATCCACTCTATCTATCCCCCTCATCATCTTATAAACCTCTATTAAGTCGCCTCTCATCCTCCTCCGCTCTAAAGAGAAAAGCCCCAACTCCCTCAATCTTTCCTCATAAGACCTCCCCCCCAAACCAGGCAGCATCCTGGTAAATCTCCTTTGCACTCTTTCCAATGCTTCCACGTCCTTCCTATAGTGAGGTGACCAGAACTGCACACAATATTCCAAATGTGGTCTCACCAAGGTCCTGTACAGTTGCAGCATAACCTCACGGTTCTTAAACTCAAACCCTCTGTTAATAAACGCCAACACACCATAGGCCTTCTTTACTGCTCTATCCACTTGAGTGGCAACCTTCAGAGATCTGTGGATATGAACCCCCAGATCCCTCTGCTCCTCCACGTTCCTCAGAACCCTGCCGTTGACCCTGTAATCCTTATTCAAATTTGCCCTACCAAAATGAATCACCTCGCACTTATCAGGGTTTAAATTCCATCTGCCATTTTTCGGCCCAGCTCTGCATCCTATCAATGTCTCTTTGCAGCCTACAACAGCCCTCCACCTCATCCACTGCTCCACCAATCTTGGTGTCATCAGCAAATTTACTGATCCACCCTTCAGTCCCCTCCTCCAAGTCATTGATAAAAATCACAAACAGCAGAGGACCCAGCACCGACCCCTGTGGCACACCGCTGGTAACTGGTCTCCAGTCCGAAAATGTTCCATCCACCACCACCCTCTGCCTTCTATGAGATAGCCAGTTACTTATCCAATCGGCCAAATTTCCCTCTATCCCACAACTCCTTACTTTCTTCATGAGACGACCATGGGGAACCTTATCAAACGCCTTACTAAAATCCATGTATACGACATCAACTGCTCTACCTTCATCTACACACTTAGTTACCTCCTCAAAGAATTCAATCAAATTTGTTAGGCAAGACTTACCCTTCACGAATCCGTGTTGACTATCCCTGATTAAGTTGCCCCTTTCCAAATGGTCATAAATCCTATCCCTCAGGACCTTTTCCATTATCTTACCAACCACCGAAGTAAGACTAACCGGCCTATAATTACCAGGGTCATTCCTATTTCCTTTCTTGAAGAGAGGAACAACATTCGCCACTCTCCAGTCCTCTGGCACCATCCCCGTGGACAGTGAGGACCCAAAGATCAAAGCCAGAGGCTCTGCAATCTCCTCCCTTGCCTCCCAAAGAATCCTAGGATATATCCCATCTGGCCCAGGGGACTTATCGACCCTCAGGTTCTTCAAAATTGCTAAAACATCTTCCCTCAGAACATCTACCACCTCCAGCCTATCCACCTTTATCACACTCTCATCCTCAAGAACATGGCCCCTCTCCTCGGTGAACACTGACGAAAAGTATTCATTCATCACCTCTCCTATCTCTTCTGACTCCATGCACAAGTTCCCACTACTGTCCTTGACCGGCCCTACCCTCACCCTGGTCATTCTTTTATTTCTCACATAAGAGTAAAAAGACTTGGGGTTTTTCTTGATCCGACCTGCCAAGGACTTCTCATGCCTCCTCCTAGCTCTCCTAAGGTACTTCACATTAGAGGGAAGGAAATGGACCCCGACAGGGAGAACATGGCAACAGGAGGAGGCCATTCAGCCCCCCGAGCCTATGCCGCCATTCAATTAGATCATGGCTCATCTTAACTCCATCCACCCGCCTTGGCTCTGTAACCCTTAATACCCTTGCCTAACAAAAATCTGTCAATCTCAGTTTTGGAATTTTCAATTGACCCTCCAGCCTCAACAGCTTTTTGGGGGGGAGAGTTCCAGATTTCCACCACCCTCTGTGTGAAGAAGTGCTTCCTGACATCACCCCTGAACGGCCGAGCTCTAATTTTAAGGTTCTGCCCCCTTATTCTGGACTCCCCCCACCAGAGGAAATAGTTTCTCTCTATCTATCCTATCAACTCCTTTAAATCATCTTAAACACCTCAATTAGCTCACCCCTTAATCTTCTATACACGAGGGAATATAAATCTAGTCTATGCAGCCTGTCCTCATAATTTAACCCTTTTATCATTCTGGTGAAAGAGATTAGGTGGGATAGTGAAAGTTTGGTTAAAGAGATGGGTTTTGCAAAGGCTTTTTAAGGTGGGAGAGAGGTTGAGAGAGTGGGACTGAGACAGCTGAAGCTCTGCCACCAGTGGTGGGGCTGCACAAGAGGCCGGAGTCAGAGAAATGGAGCATTTAAACGGTCAAAGGGCGAGAGGAGATTGCAGAGGTAAATAAAGTGGGGCGAGGCCATGGAGGGATTTATAGACGAGGACAATGATTTTAAATATAACGCACTGGGGGACGCGAAGCCAGTGTAGATCAGGAATGGAGAGAGCGGACACGCGGGGCGGACACATAGAAGCATCGAGGTTTTGAACAAGTTGGAGTTTCTGGAGGGTGGGGGATGGGAGACAAGGAGAGAGATCAGTCCCATCTGGAGGTGTCAAAGGTAAGTATAAAGGTTTCAGCAGTAGTGGGGCAGAGACGACAATGTTGGGAAGATGAAAATAAGCAGTCTTGGTGAGAGATAGGATGTGAGGTTTAAATCTCAGCTCAGGGTTGTGCTAGATGCAGAATGCTCCTTTAGAAAGGCTCTCCCCATTGACAGCCTTTGAAACCTGACTGGGGCGACAGCGGGGGGAATTAGTGCCAGGTAACAATGAATCGAAGGAAACCCAATGTGGAGGCAGGAGTCTGGGAATAAGCGAGAGTAGCAGCCCAGGACCCAACCCCACTTAATGGCTGCTGAAGTAGGTATGATGGTGCATGAGCTGGGTGCGAGAAGGGTTGTCCTCTTTGGCACTCCATGGTACCCTCCCTATCGGGCAACAGTGTCTGTGGTGTACAGGTAATGGCGGACGGGATCTGCACAGCCAGTGCCTCATTTGCAGGTTGGCTGCAGATGTCCTTGCAATGGGTGGCAAAAACTCTTCCACTGTCTCCCTGCTAACCCAGCGATATGTTTACCGGCACAAAATGGATTCTACCACTTCAGGCCAGTGAATGGTAGTTACCGTAATATATGGCACACAACTTCTCCTACATTACAACACTGACTACACTTCAAAACTACTTCATTGGCTGTGAAGCGTTTTGGCAGGTCCTGAGGTGGTTCTTTCTTTCCTTCCACCCATGTGACTGTGGGAGTTTGCGTGCGTGTGCACAAGTAAACAAAACATTATATGTGCATGTACGTAACATGTGCATGCATGTTTGTGTGAGAGCGGGTGTCTGTATTTCTATTTGTGGATGTACCTCAACCCCACCTTTTCACCCAGTCCCTCCGGCTCTTCACCCTCCAGTAACACACGCCTGTTGGCTCACTTACTGTCCACTCCAATCTCCTTCCCTGGTAACTTATTCCACAACTTTATTAAACCCCAGACTAAAAAAAAACCCATTATTTCTTTCTTATTCCCACTCCTCAATTCCTTTTTATAAACGTTGGGTAAGGGAGGGAAAAATCAGCAGTGATGTAACATTACTGGGTCTTAGAATTTTATATGATGTAACGTTACTAGGTCTTAATACTTTATATACAATGTAACGTTACTGGGTCTCAGTATTTTTTATGATGTAACGTTACTGGGTTTTAGTACTTTATATACGATGTAACGTTACTGGGTCTCAGTATTTTATATGATGTAACGTTACTGGGTCTTAGTATTTTATCTCCAACAAGCAAGAGTCTAACCACCTCCTCTTGACATTAAACACATTACCATCACCGAATCCCGACCATCAACATCCTGGGGGTCACCATTGACCAGAAACTTAACTGGACCAGCCACATAAATACTGTGGCTACAAGAGCAGGTCAGAGGCTGGGTATTCTGCAGCGAGTGACTCACCTCTTGACTCCCCAAAGCCTTTCCACCATCTACAAGGCACAAGTCAGGAGTGTGATGGAATACTCTCCACTTGCCTGGATGAGTGCAGCTCCAACAACACTCAAGAAGCTCGACACCATCCAGGACAAAGCAGCCCGCTTGATTGGCACCCCATTCACCAGCTTAAACATTTACTCCCTCCACCACCGGCGTACCGTGGCTGCAGTGTGCACCATCTACAAGATGCACTGCAGCAACTTGCCAAGGCTTCTTCGACAGCACCTCCCAAACCCGTGACCTCTACCACCTAGAAGGACAAGGGCAGCAGGCGCATGGGAACACCACCACCTCCAAGTTCCCCTCCAAGTCACACACTATCCTGACTTGGAAATATATCGCCGTTCCTTCATCGTCGCTGGGTCAAAATCCTGCAACTCCCTCCCTAACAGCACTGTGGGAGTACCTTCACCACACGGACTGCAGCGGTTCAAAGGCGGCTCACCACCACCTTCTCAAGGGCAACTAGGGATGGGCAATAAATGCTGGCCTTGCCAGCGACGCCCACATTCCAGGAATGAATTTTTTTAAATGTAACGTTACTGGGTCTTAATATTTTATAAGATGTAATGTTACTGGGTCTTAGTATTTTATATAAAGTGCACCACAAGGTAATCACTTAAAACAATGAGAAACTCTGACTAACACTCCATGTGTCCCCGGTGCAGCCCTGATCAATAATAACGTGCCTTTACAGTTGAAATATTCACAACCATTGAGGTGGTTTGAAATGCAGCTTAATGTAGCGATGATGCCAGAGCTCAGTTTACAGAGTGCAGAGCGCCGAGCCTCAACGCTCTGACTGACCTTCCCTCAGCCCACACATTCCTTGTTCTCGTGCAGGGAAAATGCAAAGCCGTCCAAAACTGCAGAGCCCTTAGTGACCAATACAAGTCCCAAGTGTGCTCCTTCCTCTGACTGAACACAGATGGACACATGCTCCAACCACTCAACTGACCTCCGGCCTGCTCTACCCCAAGACACTCAATCACTTCCCTCAGCTCGTTGCACTCCTTGCCAGCAGATCTCCTGTGGGGTTGCTCACAGCAAGTGAGAGAATCCACAGTTTCATCGCAACAGGGGGGTGTCATTCGAAGAGGGTGATGGGAAACGTGACAGGAAATGTGACACAAGAAAAGTGCATTACAACAACTTATATTGCGCCTTTAACGTAATAAAACATCCCAAGGCGCTTCACAGGAGGGTTATCAAAACAAAAAAAAATTGACACCAAGCCTTATAAAGAGATGCAAGAGCAGGTGACCAAAAGCTTGGTCGAAGAGGTAGGTTTTAAGGAGCGTCTTAAAGGAGGAAAGAGATGTGGAGAGGCGGAGAGATTTAGGGAGGGAATTCCAGAGCTTAGGGCCCAGGCAGCTGAAGGCACGGCCACCAATGGTGGAGCGATTAAAATCAGGGATGTTCAAAAGGCCAGAATTAGAGGAGCGCAGAGGCCAAGGGGGATTATAGGGCTGGAGGAGATTACAGATATAGGGAGGGGCGAGGGCATGAAGGGATTTGAAAACAAGGCTGAGAATTTTAAAATCGAGGTGTTGCTTAACCTGGAGCTAAAGTGAGCGAGACTTGGTGCGAGTTGGGACACGAGTGGCAGAGTTTTGGATGACCTCAAGTTAATCGAGAGTAGAACAAGGGTGGTGGGCCAGGAATGCGTTGGGATAGTCAAGTCTGGAGGTGATAAAGGCATGGATGAGGGTTTCAGCAGCAGATAGGTTGAGGTAAGGTCAGAGACGGGCGATAGTACGAAGGTGGAAATGGGCAGTCTTGGTGATAGAATGGATATGAGGGAGGAAGCTCAATTCGTCATCAGATATGACACCAAGGTTGCAAACAGCCTTGGTCAGCCTTAGACAGCTGCCGGGGAGAGATCGAATCAGTGGAAAGGGAATGGAGTTTGGGGCGTGAGCCGAAGTCAATGGCTTCGGTCTTCCCGATATTTAATTGGAAATTTCTACTCATCCAGTGCTGGATGTCGGACAAGCAGTCTGATAGTATAGAGATGGAGGAGGGTTTGAGAGAGGTGGAGGAGAGGAAGAGCTGGGCATCATCAGCGAACATGTGAAAACTCACGTTGTGTCGCTGGATGATGTCACCGAAGGGCAGCATGTAGATGAGGAATAGGAGGGGACCAAGGATAGATCCTTGGGGGACACCAGAGGTGACAGTCCGGGGAGCAGGAAGAGAAGCCATTGCAGGTGAGATAGGAACGAAACCAGGCAAGTGCAGTCTCATCTAACTGGATGACGGTGGAGAGGCGTTGGAGCAGAATTTTGTGGTCAACCGTGTCAAAGGCTGCAGACAGGTCCAGAAAGACGAGAAGGGATAGATGACCTTTGTCGCAGTCAATTAGGATGTCATTTGTGACCTTGGTAAGAGCCGTTTCAGTATTGTGGCGGGGGCGGAAGCCGATTGGAGGGATTCAAACAAGGAGTTCTAGGAAAGTTGACACGGATTTGGGAGGTGACAACATGTTCAAGAACTTTGGAGAGGAAAGGGAGGTTGGAGATGGGCGGTAGTTTGCAAGGACAGAGGGGTCAAGGGTTGGTTTTTTTGAGGGGAGCGGTGATGACAGCTGATTTGAAGGAAAGGAAGACAATACCTGAGGAGAGAGAACCGTTAACAATGTCCACTAACATGGGAGCCAGGAAGGGAAGTTGGGTTGTCAGCATTTTAGTAGGAATAGGGTCGAGAGAGCAGGATGTCAGTCTCATTGACAAGATGAGCTTTGAAAGGGCAAGAGGGGAGATAGGAGAGAAATTAGAGAAATATTCAAATTTAGGGTTAAGGTAGGGGGGAAACTGAGAGGAAGTTAGGCCCGGTCGGCTAGGGGAAGGGAGGGAGATAACAGAGGCAGTTGAATGGATGTTGTCGAATGTTTTAAATAAAGAAGTCCATGAGCTCCTAACATTTATTGTTGGAGGTGAGGAAGGAGGAGGCAGGGGAGGGTGGTTTGAGAAGGCGGTTAGTGGTGGAGGAGAGAAGCCTGGTGTTATTTTTGCCGTTCGGGATGATTTTAGAATAGTGGGCGGTTTTAGCGATGGAGAGCAGGCCCCGGTAGTGCTTTATGTGATCTAGTCATATCTGGTGATGGATGGTTAAACCAGTTGTCCGCCAAAGACATTCAAGTCGGCGTCCCTTGGACTTAAGGGAGCGGAGATGAGGGGTATACCGGGGGAACGACTAGGGTGAGAGAGTGTAATGGTTTTAGTGGGGACAAGGGCATCAAAGGTGGTGGAGAGAGTGTGATTTAGCAAATCGGTAGCTGCAGAAATGTCATGAATAATTGTAGGCCAAAGACTAGATAGTTGGGAATTAGAAAGTGTAGTGGTAAGGGACTTGAGGGAGAGTTTTTACCAGGGGCGGACACAGAAAGAAGTGGGGTTGGGAGTGGGAAGGGGAATATTAGTAGAGAGCTACATAAGGAAATGGTTGGAGATTGCCTTGTTGGTTACGGAGGGGATACCAAGGCAACGTGAGATTGATAAGGTCAAGGGGTGGCCGTGTATACGGGTGGGGGAGTTTACATGAAGGGAGAGATTAAGGGAGGAGAGGAGGGCAGTGAACTCAGAGGAGAGGGAGCAAGATGAGTTGAGTTGGAGGTTGAAATCACCAAGGAAAGTCGCTCGGTGCAGAGGGAAGCAGAGAAGATATCTCAGTGAGAAAATTGGCAGGGTATTTGGGTGGGCGGTACAGGACAAGGATTTTAAAAGAGTGATGTGATGGGGTGGATCAAGGCGAGATGCTCGAAGGAGAAGAAGTTGCCGGAGGAGTAGGGAGACAGACCAAGGTGTGATTTAGAGATGAAGGCTACACCACCACCACAGCGGTTTGGGTGTGGAATAGGGTGGAAAGTATAGCCAGGTGGGGAAGCTTCATCAAGGGGAAAGGTGTCATCACCCCTCAACCATGTCTCCGTCAAGGCCATGATGTCAATGTGATCGTCCACAATATGGTCAGGGATGACAAGGCCCTTATTTACAAGTGAAGGTACATTTTGAATGGAAATGCGGAGAGGGGCGATGAGTCCAGAGGGGCAGAGCAGGGAGGCGATTGGCGAGATAAGCCTTCAGCAGGCACTTAGGGCAGGGAGGGCGGGGAGAGAGCAAGATAGGGCAATTTGGGTTGCTGCTCACTAGGAGGCAGCAACGAGTGCCTCGGTGGGCCTTTCAGGTAAGTGTTTTCTACACAGACAACTCCGCATTCTGAAACCAGCAGCAGCGGGGGTTGAAATCAGATCCATTACTAGCGACAGAAAATGGCAGCTTTGAGTTATTGGCAGAGAATCAATTATTGTTACTTCAAAAATATATACCGTTGTGTGCAGTAAAGGTGATAAAATAGTACATGAGCTGTTTTCCAATGATGTCACATGCGCTGATATTTTATAAGACTGTAACTCACTGTATAATTCTGTTACCTACTGCAACCTCATCCATGGCTTCGCCCCTCCCTATCTCTCTAACCTTCTCCAGCCCGACAAGCCTTCGAGATCTCTGCACTCCTCCAATTCTGGCATCTTGAGCATCCCCAATATTTATCGCTCCACCACTGGCGGCCGTGCCTTCACGCTGCCTTGGACCCAAGCTCTGGAATTCCCTCTCCGCCTCTCTCTCTCTCTCTCTCTCTCCTCCTTTAAAGGTGCTCCTTAAAACCTACCTCTGGTGACCAACCTTTTGGGTCATCTGTCCTGATATCTCCTTCTGTGGCTCGGGGTCAAATATTTATTGATGGCGCTCTCGTTAAGCGGCTTGGGACAGTAAAGGCGCGGTATAAATACAAGCGGTTGTAGTAGTAGTAGTAATATAATAAACCATCTGAACCCCTCGATTAGATTCCAGCCTGTGACTCACTCCCGGATATCCATTATTCTATATATAAACCATCTGAATCCTTTGATTCGCTTCCAGCCTGTAATTTACTCCTAGTTATTTGTTCTGCTGTTTATAAACTAGCGGACGGGCCTCAAATATAAAACACTCTGAGCAGGCCTGGTCCCGACAACTAAAATGGCCGCTCAGACTCAAGCCTTCGGGCACCAACAGGCCAGTGCTGGGCCGGACACGGCAGCAATGCAGCACCCTGTCCCTCAGTCACTGGGAGCAGCCCCCGCTGTGAACAACTCCTTTCCTTTATGCGCGATGCAGATTTAGGATGGGCGGCACTTGCTCAAAACGGCGCAGGGACTTGTCATCATCCAATGGCGTTTCTCACTGCGGTTGTTAAGGGAGGGAGGGATGGGCGGTTATGGTGCGTGTGTGAGCCCCGAAGCGGACAGCTCACTCGGGGAGTCTGCCGGAGCCCCGGCCGACCTTAATGCCCGGGCCTCGTTACCGCACCTTCCAAGGGAAGCCCGCCCAACCCCCGGCCACATCCCACACCTGGGAGAAAGGGTCGCCGGCTGTGGTTGGACTGGACGTCATTCTGGAGGTGCCATCACATGACCTCCGGCCTCCACCCGCCCCCGGCCCCCACACTCTCCCGCCATTGGTCGCCCCACACGTCCGTCCTCGCGGAGCCCCGCCTTCCTGCTCTGATTGGAGAGCGAACAGACTCTTCATTACCCGATTGGATGATTCTTCACTGTCAGTCAAACAACCTTTTTTCCCCACCTTCATTATTTTTATGACTAATAAGCAGAAGGGGGAGGGCGTGCGATCAGGGGGGGGAAGAAATCCTGGGACAAGGGAGGCCCAAGGCTTCCTTGTGGGGCCCGGATGGAGACGCACTCCTGCTCCTCCTGGCCCACAAGGAAACCCAAAGCAAAAATTAACTTAGCTGCCTGGGCCTCGATCCCCCTCCCAACAGGCCGGACTAAATTAGTCGGTCGGGTCCCTGAGCCGCGTGGTCAAAGAGAACCCGCCAGCTAGGCACGGGTGCCCCCCGCTCGCCTGATAAAGAGCAGGTTAACATCGGGACACGGCGGGACGGCAGCAGGATTGGGGGCGGGGGAGGAGGGCAAGTCGTTCCCCTTATTTTAACTGCTTGGTGGAATCGGAGGTTAAACTCAGGGCCGGGTCTTTTCTCAAATAACAACAGAAAATGCTGGAAACACTCAGCAGGCCAGGCAGCATCCGTGGAGAGAGAAACAGAGTTAACGTTTCAGGTCTGGGACCCTTCATCAGAACTGGAAAAGACTAGAGACTGTCTCCGGGTCTTTTCTCCTTGGGAGCGAGTTGGAGGATCAACAGACAGCATCTGTCCGTAGCCCAGTGGGCAGCACCCTCGCCTCTGAGTCAGAAGGTTGTGGGTTCAAGTCCCACTCCAGAGACTTGAGCACGAAATCCAGGCCGACACTCCAGTGCAGTGCTGAGGGAGTGCTGCACTGTCAGAGGTGCCGTCTTTCAGATGAGACGTTAAACCGAGGCCCCGTCTGCCCTCGCAGGTGGACGTAGAAGATCCCATGGCCACTATTTTGAAGAAAAGCAGGGGAGTTATCCCCGGTGTCCTAGCCAATATTTGTCCCTCAATCAACATCACTAAAACAGGTCATTATCACATTGCTGTATATGGGAGCTTGCTGTGCACAAACTGACTGCCACGTTTCCTACATTACAACAGTGACTATACTTCAAGAGTACTTCATTGGCTGTAAAGCGCTTTGGGACATCCTGAGGTTGTGAAAGGGGTTAGAGAAATGTAAGTCTTTTCTTTCTTTCGCCTAATGGAAGGGGGGTGGAAATCCATACTCAACGATCCGCTAATGTAACTGCATCCCTGGAAATAGTACGCATCTGCCAATTCTAATTGAAGAAAAAAATCAAGCCCTCTCCAATTTTCTTTCAGTGATGAGCATCCCCCAACCTCCCTCTCTCTGCATTGAGAGTCGGGCCCAGCAATAACATGTTTGGATTTGAATTCCTGTCCACACTATTTCAATGTGTCATAATCTGTTTAAAATAACTAACTCCAAAGAGGAATTTTATGTCAACACATTATCAAGTGTGCTAAAAATAGCGCCGAGGGTTAATTTCAGCTCCTATGGGAAGTAATTCCTCCTCGGAGACACTTCTCTCCTGAGCTCTGTTGCTGCCTGGATCTCTGGACCACACACCATCCCCAGACCCAGAGCCGCTGTAGCTGGCCAAAACTGGGGGCCATTAACATAAGAGAGTCACTAATAAATCCAGCAACGAATTCAGGAGAAACTTCTTTACCCAGAATGTGGGGCTCGCTACCACAGGGAGTAGTTGAGGCGGACAGCACAGATGCCGATAAAGGGGAGGCGAGATAAACACGAGGGAGAAAGGAATAGATAGATATGTTGATAGGGTGAGATGACAAAGGGTGGGAGAGGCTCGTGTGGAGCATAAACATCGGCAAGGACCTGTGTCCAAATGGCCAGTCTCTGTGCTGTAAATACTCGGTAAGCTGGTCATCAGGAGGAGAACAAGAGCTGGGGTCAATCTACCCTCGCCTCGCTCCTGATATGGGACCGCCCAACCCTTGAAATCCGTTCAGTTAAACTGTGTTGTTTCCTTCGACCTGGCGTGCTGTATCGACACACAGCGAGAGCGAAAACACAGAGAGCGAGAGCTGGAGAAAACACGCACGGGTGGGGGAAACGCGCGACAACACGCACAGCGAGGGAACATGCGACAACACGCACCGCGAGGGAACATGCACCGCGAGACTAAATACAAAGCAATACAAAACGTACAACACAAAATGCAATTCAACATAAAATGAACAACGGCCGTGGATATTTTATGACCTCTGCCACAAGTAACTGATCCAGGATCATGGTGGGGTTGTAGAGGATGGGTTGGGGGAGAGGTTGTGTGGGGTGGGGGGATATGGGGGCAGCGGGGTGGGTGGAATTGTGGGAGGGGGCAGTGGGGGTGAGGTTGTGGGTGGAAGAATGGGGCGGGGGTGGGTTGTGGCAAGG